>QEPC01004719.1:277581-291383 GCA_003113815.1 Sphenodon punctatus
CTTTCTGTCCCAAGATTATTTCTAAATCACACTCTGTACAGAGACCACTGAAATTTTGAATATGTAGGATGATTAGCGCCCATTAGGGTGCATCTGTCTTCCATAGGTGAAACACAACATGTGGAATGCATATAAAGTATCATCACATATGCATTATATTGTACACATATAAGCCTGTATAACCAGTCTGTCACACAAATTACTCTAGACACTGACTGAAATCCTGACCCCCATCGGCACTCCGCGAATGCATGGCTGCATGGTTTGTGCTCAAGCAGCAGGCCCCATGCCGGGGGTACACGTGATTTGTACATGCGTATGCACTGCGTGTCCTGTGCATGCCGGTCCACAGGGCTTGGGATCGGCCCCAACGTTTCTTATGCTTTATTTCTTTTCACAATTTGGGAAATATTCTTCAAGTTAAATTTTGTGCCTTTTTTGGTGGCGGTTAAAGGTGGGTAATTAGTGATTTTGAAGGAAAATATGCTTACAAGCTGTGTTAGACATGTCTTGCTGCCTGGTAACAGTCCCTTCTGGTTTTAAAAATCTATAAATAAAAAATATATAAAGCTGGAATTCAGATTGTGGTATCTAGGAATTAATTTCCAGCAGACAAATTCAAAACGAATATAATATAAAATGTAAAATACTGTAAATGTAAAATCACTTGTATAAAACTCTTTAAATCAAGCTTAGAACTTTGTATTTCATCCTTGTATCAGTCTCTTTTCTGCTTACTGTGTTCATGCTTAGATACATTGTCTACCAAGCACTCAAGCATAACTGTATATAGATAGTATTTTTTATTCTTAAGCCTAACTGCTGTGAAATAAAATTTAGATTTACGCATTCAAAGACTTGCAAAAATTCAGAATGACACTTCGCTGAGGGGGAAAACGTCACAGTACATTTTTCTTTCTTTTTCATTTGAAGGAAGGTAACACTGGTCATGGTGGGACTTGATAATGCTGGTAAAACTGCAACAGTGAAAGGAATCCAAGGAGGTAAGCTGTATGCCTTTATTCTGAAATTCACTTAGGAGTGTTGTTAGTTAACACTTCTGAAAACGAATTATGCTGAAAAATCTTACTTTCTGATAGAGCACTCTTTAAGAGAAGTTAGAAAAAACATCACTACTTTACCATTGAAAGCTTTTATTTTCTTTCCTCCAGGGAAGATATGGGAATTTAAAATGCAAAGGAAAAAGTGAGAGAGACTGTGCAAAGAATTCCATTAAACATGCAAAGTGAACAAATAGAAGTAAAAAGTGTTTTTTAAATATTGTATATATCATACAGATTCAGTACTTGTAGATTATAGGTGTGACTGTTCTCATAGACCGCAATCCAGCTCAGCTCCTGCCTGAGCACTGGGACCTCCCCCCTCCGGGCCCTCCATGTTCATGCGTGGAGAAAGGGTCACGTGGCAACACTGCATCCTCTTAAAAAAAGGCAGGGGATGCAGCACGTAGTAGCCTTCCCCAACGTGGGGTAAGGATGCCCAACTCGCGGTAGCGCACTAATGCTCATGACCCGCCCTGCAGTGAGGTTTGCCAGGGGGCTTTGAGCGGTGGGTGCTGGTGCCATTCCCGCACAGCCATGTCATGGCCAGGCGGGATAGTGGGTGGGCCAGGGCAGGATGAATAGGGTTGGGCGCCTGAGTGTGTGGCCGGTACCCCGGCCTACCCTGGGGCATGGCAGGACAGCTGACAACAGCCTGCCTGTCCGGTTTCCCCATGAGGGGGGTCAACCGTCTGCTCTCTGCACTGGCCACACAGTGTGGCAACTGAAATTGCTTGCTCAGAGCATTCAGGGATCGGTCCCAGCTGGGCTCATCTGGTTGACTCCTGTTGCCCTACCCCTTTCATATGTAGGTATGCCCTTTACGGAGCATCATGATGCCACAGCATTCCAAAGTATGGTGAAGTCTGCAGGTGGCAAGTGCCCCCCATCCCAGAAACCATGCACACTCAGCTGGCACCCTGTCCAGAAAGAAAGAAAGAAAAGTCATGTTTTTTCCCAAGCACATTTCTACATGCAAGTAGGAAATTTTCACTCACAACTTGCAGAAAGCAAGTAGCATTTTCAAGTGTTGCTTTTGATACTCCAAATATCTGAGGTAGCTAGAGCATGTTTGGTGTTTCTCTGAGGCAGCATTTATTTATTATATTTATTAGTTGCCCCCTTCTGCTAAAGCAGCTCAGGGCAGCTTACAACATATTAAAACCAATTAAAAATGTATACAAATATATAAACATAAATAACACAAATATAGAGTAATATAAAACAGCCATAAAAATAGCCTAGAGCAGAGCTAAAAAGAACCCCTCCCTAACTCCCCACCCATCTCTCTCTCCAAAAGCCTGGCAGAACAGCCAGGTCTTGCACTGTCTTCGGAAAGAGGGAAGGTCTGAAGCCTAGTGGACCTCCATCGGGAGGGAGTTCCACAGTCTCGGTGCGGCCACCAAGAACGCCCTCCTCATCAACAGCAGCCAAGAGACTCTGGGGACCCCGAGGAGGGCGCTTCCAGTCGACCAAAGGGGCCGATCCAGGTCCCGGGGGGTGAGGCAATCCTCCAGATAAGTGGGGCCGAGGCCATATAGGGCTTTATAGGTCAAAACCAACACCTTGAATTGAGCCCGGAAGATTATACACAGCCAGTGCAGAGAGTGAATCACTGGTGTAATGCGCTCACAGCGACCCGCCCCCGTAAGGAGACGGGCCGCCACACATAAAGTGTGTTACAGTAGTCCAGTCTTGAGTGATGAAAGCATTTGCTTTGAAAAGCTCCAGTTTTAGCTCATCAAGGACCTGTGTGTGTGTATGTATGTATGTATTTATTCACTGGAAAGGAGGAAAAAAATGATGCTAAATGATATTTTACCATTGAAGACATCTAAAAGGTTCTCGGGGCATTCCTGGTTTTAAATGAGGATACATTATTAGAATGATAGTTTGTGTTATGCCCATAGTTCCGTTCTTCAGATTTCTTTCCTAATTATACTAATGGTCAATATCATAAAAGATAACATTGATTTTAGATAAGATTTACTAATCTATACTCATTACTGTATATTTCTGAAAACACACAGAAAATCAGTACCATTGATCTCAATAACCTATGCTAATAAGTGAAATGCCTCATTAACGAGAACAAACATTTTAAATCTTTGCAATAATTCAAGCAAAATTATGAGTTACATTTCCACTAGAAACCTCAGAAAAAACCCTCCAATTATTTTTTTCCCCATTTTAAGTCACTTCAAGTTAATAATTGATAGTTTACTAGAAATAAAATTTTCCTCTGCAAGAAAATACACTGAGCACATGCAGACAATGAGGTATTTTTTAAAAAAAGCAGACTTATTTATTTTTTTGAGACACCCATACACTTCATTTCAGCATGCACCCTCCACAAGAGCAAATTCAAAGAAAAGTGTAGCTTAGTGCAGGAGGGGCTGTGGATCGGCCCCTCTTCAAGAAACCATCTCTCGATGTGGCTGCACCGGCGAGTTACCAGCCTGTCTCTAACCTTCCCTTTTTAGGGAAGGTTATTGTCTCTGACCTTCTCTTTTTAGACTTGGTGGCCCAACAGCTGCAGGCACATTTGGACCGCACCAGTTTTCTTGATCCCACGCGGGCAGGTTTTTGTCTGGGTTATGGCACGGAGACGGTGTAGGTGGCCTTGGTCGACGATCTCCTAGTAGTACTGGATAGGGGTCATATGACTCTATTAGTTCTACTGGATGTATCAGTGGCTTTTGATACTGTGAACCACGAGATGCTAGCAATTTGTCCGCAGGACCTGGCCGGTGTGGACGGAACTGTTTTACAATGGTTCCGTTCTTACTTTGCCAGGAGGTCACAGCGGGTGGTCCTAGGGGACTGCACATCATCCCCTGGGGATCTTTCACATGGGGTCCCGCAGGGTTCCATTATGTCCCCTTCCTTGTTCAACATGTATATGAAGCCGCTTTGGGAGGTTGTGCACAGCTGGGGGGTTCACTGTCATCAGTATGCGGACAACACCCAGCTGTATTTGTCATTTTCATCCAAACCAGGCCCTGCTGTCTCCTTGTCCTGGTGTCCGGCCGCTGTGGGGGACTGGATGAGGTTGAGCCAATTGAAGCTCAATCCTAATAAGACAGAGGTGATGTTGGTGGGTGGGGCCGATGATCTGGGGGAGGGGAATACTCCTGTTATTGGGGGTGTTCGCCCTCCATTGGTTCCATCTGTGTGGCGCCTGGGAGTGCTCCTGGATTCACAGCCATGCCTGGACCTCCAGGTGCCACCTGTGGCCAGGGGCGCCTTTTGTCAGTTACATCTGGTGAGACAGCTCCACCCATATGTCTCCAACTTGGACCTTGCCACCCTCATCCATGCATTCGTCACCTCAAGACTAGACTATTGCAATGCGCTCTACATGGGGCTGCCCTTGGTGATGGTTCGGAAGCTGAAGCTGGTGCAGAATGTTGCGGCCTGTCTGCTTACGGGGGTGGGCCACAGGGAGCACATTACACCAGTGCTCCGAACCTTGTACTGGCTGCCTATTGTCTTCCGGGCCCGATTCAAGGTGCCTTTAAGGCCCTGAAAGACAACTTCACCCTGAATCCTCAGGTGACCCCTGCGGTTGTCTGGGAGCACCCTCCTGGAGGTCCTGCGTTTCCGGCGGGTCTGTATGGACATGCGGGTATTCTCGGCAGCCATACCATCACTTTCGAATGCGTTCCCGGCGGGGATCTGCCTCTGCCCAGATCTCCTTGCCTTCTGACAAAGATGTAAGACCTGGATCTTCTGTCAGGCGTTTGGCGGGGGCGATAAGGAGGGGGGATGGCTTAAAGGGGTTAGGGCAGGGTGTTTTCTGCATTGTTCACTTTGATTTAAGAACATAAGAATATGTTATTACAGTTTTATATTTCTGTATTTATATTTTTGTATTTATTCATGTTTTAATTGGATTGTGAGCCGCCCCGAGTCACCTTGAGCGAGAGGGGCGGGGTAGAAATAATTGAAATTAAATAAATAAGATATTGGACTTAGACCTTGGAGACAAGAGTTTAAATCCTCTCTTAGCCACAAATTCACTTTGTTGCCTTGGCCACATCATTATCGTGCTGGAGGATCATGCTGCACAGTATATCTCAGCTTCAGTTTCCCATCCTTAAAATGGGAATAAAAATCACCTACATCACAGGGTCATTGTGATGGTGAACTAGATAAAGAGTGCAACACTCCCTAAGCACTGAAAGCTATTTCAACTATAAATAATAATCATCATCTTTATTTTTATATAGCACCCTCTACCATTGCACTCAGAGCGCTTTACAAATAACTAATAAACACATATTTTAATCCTCAGAACAAGTCTGTGAGGTAGGTTAGGCCGAGAAAATATTGTGACTGGCCCAAGGTGAGTCACCCAGTGAGTTTCTGACTAAAGTGAGACATGAACCAGGCATCCCTCCCAAGTACTGCACACTTAGCCGTTATACCACACTGGTTCTCTAATAATCATAGCTGTGTACTTAGATAGCTATGCAATTCCCACATCCAAGAATGTATGGATACCTGTGGGAAGAGTTAGGGTGCAGTCCTCCAACAGGATAGAGCATGTGCTAACGTTTAGTATGTATGTAAATTCCATTGAAGTAAATATATTCATTCCCATGCTATTAGTGGGCACTACCCTGCTGGAGGACCATGCTGTCCAACTGGTATTCTAAAAGGAATACAATAGTCTAATAGGGTGGCTTCCTTGCATCCAGAAAGCCCTTATTACTGTGGAGCCTAACAGCCCAAGGCTAGACAGGGAGCTGTGGAGCATGCCCAGTTAGACTCCAAAACCCTTTTCACTCTCTAAGTTCTGCAGCATGCCCAGTGAGGCTACAGAACTTGGATTTGCTCTAAGTCCTCTGACATGCTCAGTGGGCCGTGGGAAACTGAGCATGTTCAGGTCTATAAAGAGGCCTGAGCTTAGTCTTAGAGGGGTGGCCATGGAAGAAAAAGCTTCTGACTGAGCTCTCTCCTTTTTGCTGGAAACCTGCCAGTAGACCCCCGTGTACTTAGCCTGCAAGGGCCTGTGACGAGGAACAGGAGACAGCACAGAGACCAAGTGGGATTCGCCCAAGTTGGCCACTAGGACATATATGAACCCTATGCTCAGGGAGAACTTTATTGAACCCTGGAGGGTTAAAGACACAAAAATGGTAAAAAACCCAAATACTAAAGTTCACTATTTTGGAGGCATAGGCCTCGGCTGTGAGGGGCAGTAGGAGGCCAAGGGTGGGCCCATTTGGGATACAGCAGAGTCAAGGGCTGAACAGGCGTAGCAGAGGGGTTTTCTAATTCCCCAAAGACACCTCAGTGCCCCCGTGTGGCGCTGGAAGACCCCCTGCTACATATGTTATGTGTCAAACTCACACTGAAGTTGAATGGGAGTCATGTGCATAACTCTCCTTGTGCTCCTTATCACACTTACTCCAACATGTCACACCTCCACTTCTAGTTAAAGAGGAAGGCATAGGTCCATGCATACCAGTTAGACTATAGCATCCAGATCCATATTCTCAGGGTGCAGTGTCAATAGTGCATGGCAAAACTCCCATTGACCTTATTCATGTAGGATTTCCCTCCCAGAGTGAGATGCCCAAGTCAAGGGGCATTTTTAAACAAGACTGTGATCCACCTATTCTCCTGCGCAGGGGAATGCTGAACTGACAGGCAGCACTGTAACCACAGCGCCGAATCCAACTCTTGCCCCTGTGCTGTACTGGGGTCAGATGGAGGAGGTGGGGCATCGGCAGGAGGAAGGGGGCAGGCAGGGGTGCCTTGACCCTCAGGGCCACTACATACCCGCCCGCCCGTCCAGCCCCCACCCCCCACAGCACTCATTCCAGGGCGTGGAGCCCTGGGCAGTTCCCCGTGAGACCCTGCCCCTCCCGTACTTCACTGGTGCTGGGACAGGAGCTGGGATGCAGGAGGAACATTCCAGGGCTCTTGAACTCTAGAGTTCGGGTTGCAGGGGGCATGGCCTCCTTGCCAATGATGGGGATGTGGCCATCTAGCCGGAGGAACTTATTATTATTATTATTATTATTAACAAACATTTATATAGCGCCAGCAGTGTACCTGGCACTTTACAAAGTAATAAAATAGACACGGTCCCTGCCCCTAGGGCTTACAATCTGAGAGACAGGAGCTGGGGGAGAGACTTAGGAAGGGGAACAGAGGGAGAGACAAGGGGTCTAACATTCATGAAGATGCGAGGTCTCAAGTGCACGTACTTGGCTTGGTTACGATGAGAATGACAGCAGGCAGGTCCATGTTGCAAGGATAAGGGTAAACCGATCGTAGGTATAGGAATAGTGGCTCAGCAGGATAAAGAGTCAGACAGAGCAGAGCGAAAGAGGTGAGTTTTAAGGAGAGATTTGAAGGTATGAAGGGAGGGGGCAAGGCGGATGTGGACAGGGAGGGAGTTCCAGGCATGGGGGGCAGCAAGTGAGAAGGGACGAAGGCGCTTAGGGGAGCAGGGAAGGCGTGGAAGGGTGAGAGAAGGGACAGAGGAGGAGCGAAGTGCACGGGCTGGAGTATGGAGGGCGATAAGTGCAGAGAGGTAGGGGGGAGCAAGGTTGTGAAGAGCTTTATAGGTGAAGACTAGGAGCTTGTGCAGGATTCGTTCAGGAAGGGGAAGCCAGTGAAGCGAAGAGAGGAGGGGCTGCACATGGTCGAAGCGACTGGCGAGGTAGATGACCCTGGCAGCAGAGTTTTGGACAGAGATGAGGGGAGAAAGGTGAGACCGGGGAAGGCCAGTGAGAAGGAGGTTACAGTAATCGAGGCGAGAGATGACCAGAGCATGAACAAGAGTTTTGGCAGACGAGACAGAGAACTCCGCTTCTGCCAGCGCCCACCCCACCCCACTCTCGGCCACTTGCTTTTATTCGGCCCTCTACCAGTGCACGGCCCCTTGCGCTGGTGGTGGGGCTGAGCTGGCTGGATCGTGGTCTATGAGAACAGGCAAGAGCTCAAATTTTGGGGAATTAGTCTTTTCAGTTGCCTAGAGTCCACACGTGCTAGGGATTCAGTCTGAAGTCGTGACATGCTACAACTTGTTGGCCTACCCTCTTCTCCCCCCCCCCAAAAAAAAAAACATGACCAAAACAAGGAATGTTTCAAAGAAAGAGAGGATGTTTATTTAACAAGACAGACACACACACAAACAGCGCTGCTGCCTAGTCTGGACTGGTTCTTACAGGGTTAAATTAAGCAATGTAGAGGAGAAATTCCAGGTTGTGGAGAACAGAAGGTAGGCTGTTCTGCCCAAGGACAGAGACAAGAGAGAAATAGTGAAAGTAGTTCCTCAAGGGCAGGGGGGTGGGGTTTGAAATTCCTGAGTTCGAAGCGGAAGAGAGGGAATGCAAAGAAGGTGGGAAAGAGATTACCTCTCCTTTTCCCATTGTGAAGGGGACAGGTGAGGCCCAGCGATCGTGCAATGAGTCGGGAGTGGGAGGTGGGGCAGACCTAAGCCTGGGAGACCCCTGGAGCAGACCTGCACACAAGACCTGTGCGCGTCCACTTCCAAAAAGCAACTCAACTCTACAATGGGAGGCCCAGGTCAATTGTAGGGACCAGGGGACAAAGCCACATAAAAACTCTCAATGGATGTTGGGATACTAGAAAGAAGCTTCCTGGGTGGGTGCTTCAGAGCCCAGGACTAGACAAAGGCTCACAATGGGCACTGAATGGGGCCTTTCCAAGTGTGTCACGATGGGTGTTGGGATACTAAAAAGAAGCTTCCTGGTGGGTGCTTGGGAGCCCAGGACTAGACAAAGGCTTGCAATGCGGTCTTTCCAGGTGGATTCTGGGAGACGAGGAAAAGGATGTTTTTGGGTGAACGTCAGGCTGGATGGAGTGGCAAGAAAATCTTGCACCTGGGTGACTTCCCAAGTGAGGCTTGATGGCTCATTATTTTTAACCAGGGAATGGAGCTGGGCAGGAGGATTCCTTCTCTGGAGGATACATAAAAGGGGGAGTTTGCCTGGCATCTCAGCTGCTCCATATTTTTTTAAGTACTGGCTCCTCCTGTTTCTTTCCTAGGTTGGGTGTTTTGCATGAGGCTGGTCTTCTGAAGGGAATTTCTATGAGGCCTGCTTGACCTATTTTTGCTCTCCTTCCACATGGTTTCCCACCGCTTCTTTCTATACACCCCTTCCAAGTGAGGGGGAGCACTCGTGTAACAGCCAGTTGTCCTTCCACCCCGGAGTGGGGTGAACATCTGG
Source organism: Sphenodon punctatus (assembly GCA_003113815.1). Classification (NCBI taxonomy): domain Eukaryota; kingdom Metazoa; phylum Chordata; class Lepidosauria; order Sphenodontia; family Sphenodontidae; genus Sphenodon; species Sphenodon punctatus. The sequence goes on from QEPC01004719.1 coordinate 286,856, forward strand.
CGGCTGCCGGGCATACGATGCACTGCATTTCTGTATGCACTGTAAGGCTGCCTGATGTGGAGTAACACTGGCCAAATCAGGTTAGTATCTCATGTGGCTGTATTCCTCTTCCCCCCCCCGCTTTCTCATTTAGCCATACTCTCTGCCCTCTTTTTAAACATCCTGGCAGTCCCCTTGCAAGTGTGAGTGACTTTGACATTAACCAAGTTGACTTTGGGTGAATTTTTTGAGGTTTGCCAAAAGTGTTTTTTATGAAACTTACTGAGCACACTATTGGTTCAACTGATATGTGAACGTGTGGTCTTGAAGCTGTTGATGTGTGGTTCAATACCACAGTGTGGTCTTGAAGCTATTGAAGGTGCTGGCAAAACCTACATTGGCTTTTATAGGTGAAAATTACAGTGTAAGCTTCTGCTCCCAAAAGGTACTTGTAGATCAAGCTTATTATAGTAAATCCATGAATTTTTCAAGTGCAGATAAAGTTTTGCAAACTATCTTTTTCAGGACGGTTAGCCATGGAAACCTTCTATATCCACATAATAATATTTAATATTTTTTCCGTGTATTCTAGCATTACAAAACCAGAACTAATTTGTGTGAGTGCTTGCTTGGAAGGTCTCTTCCAAACTAAAACTTTTTAAGAAAGTTGGAATCAAATCAGACAAAATGTTTCTAAATATATGGAATTCTAAAAAAAGAGGTGTCATGAGTTTCTGGAAGTTAATCCATGCTTTGTTTATTCTAATGCAGCTTGAAAACTCTTTTGATCTAAAAGGCCATGTTTTGTTTTGGGTTTTTTTCTAAGCGAAGAGGATGGTTTTACTTTTTAATTACCTTTGAAGCTGGCAGTGGTGAACTAATAAGCTGCCAAAGGAGGGGTGGGGAGTCGGTCATTGTTGTTCTCATGAGTGCACTTTAACAAAAATGTTTTCCCAGCATCGCATCTGGATTTGCAGAATTCTCAGTCTGGCCTAATCAATATAACAGTTAGGTTCTCGGTTTCAGGGCATGTTCTCACAAGTAGTTACACTAAGGCAAAAATCTGCTGCCTCATTTTATGATCACACTTTAACACCAACCTCTGTGCACACGAATATGCCTTTTGTCTACCCTTAAACATGAGTTGACCATTTTACAAATAAATAAATAAATGAAAAAATGTTAAATAAAAAAGCGAAACTATCAGGCAAATGTATGTTAACCATAAATTGCTTTTTAAACAGCCTTTTGTGAAATGGGAGTGGAGTTGAGGATGAAAATGAAATGTAAAAACATGTAGTTGGAGGCCCACAGGGGACACTTAGTTATGGTTTCTGTATGAAATTAGAACTTGGCCTTTTTGTGTAAAAATTGCAAATTAAGTAAGGTTGTCTCCCTTCGCCTGCAAATCTTTTTTTCTCCCTTAATTTTGACAGAGTCTCCTGAAGATGTTGCTCCAACAGTTGGATTTTCTAAAATTGACCTTAAACAGGGACGTTTTGAAGTCACCATCTTTGACCTAGGAGGTGGAAAACGAATCCGAGGCATCTGGAAGAATTACTATGCTGAATCCTATGGGGTAATATTTGTTGTGGATTCTAGTGATGCAGAGAGAATGGAAGAGACAAAAGAGACCATGTCAGAAGTTCTAAGGCATCCTAGGATATCAGGCAAGCCTATATTGGTGTAAGTACTACTAAATGTTTAATTACTAATCTATATTTAATAAATGTCCCTCTCTTAAAGTTTTTGGGTTTTGAGAGATACTACTTCATTACTACTGTGCTCACACCCATAATGTTTTTACCATCCTTTAAACAGTAAGTGCAGTCACTGAACTGTACTGTATTTTTTCTCTTTATTGCATTCACAACTTTTTATTAGTATGTTAATGTTTTTGTATGTAGTCAGTTTCTTCCCTTGGGTTAGACACCCGATTTATTGCATTTGCAGTAGATATTACTTTATTCTTAAAGGTTTATCTCCTTATGCAGTGAAGTTCTTGTTATCAATAAATGGAAAATAATTTACTGTACAAAGTACAGTACTTTGTACTTACAATATTTCAATAAAAAGTTCCTTTGAGCCAATTTGGTGTGTAACATACTATGCAAAAGTGGCATTATAGTCTTATGGAACTGTCACTGCAAGATATTTAAAATTACTCTACTTTGTATTGCCAGTAAACTCCTGGCATTAAGAAGATAAGTTTGCTTAACACAAGGGGGTGCAAGTGATACATTATCAGAAATACCTAATTTCTGGAAACTGACTTCAGTAGTTCTTGTTTTGCTTTTTTATGTTTAGGAAAAGATCTAGTAACTTAAATAACTACAGACTGTGTGATGAATATGGATTCATTTTTAGGTAAACCTTTCCCAGTAAAATTAATATTTGGAATGCAGTCCAATGGTAACTCTTTTAGGCTTCAACCCAATTGGGGCTTCATTGTGCTATCACTGTAAAAAGTGAGAATTCAAAAGATTTGTACAGATGTGGCTAATTTAGGCTGCCTCAGGGCAGTGTTTGTGTGAAAAATGCATCCAGGAACTTACTTGTGGACTTGTAAACCCAGAAAATTAAAAAATCCGGAACTTTAAGGTGTGCGCAAAAATGCCCAATGTCCTGCTTGGAGATGCATGGAGGCAGATCTTTACACCCCTACCCATCTGATCCATCTTGGAGTGCCCTAAAAAGAGACACAACACACCGGCTTCAGACCTTGTTCGCCATAAGCGCATGCCCCATAATTTCTGAGGGTGACCAACACCTGATTGAAGAACCTGCTGATGAGCTGAACTTGTACTAGCCTGTTCAGTGGCTTGCATTGCCCGTTACCAAGTGCCAGGGCAAGTAGAGACCAGGCCTGTGAAAGGAAGATAAGCTGGAGACCACTGCAAGCCTTGTGACACAGGTGTCCCCAATCTACATCCTGCCCCATCTCAATAAAACCTGATTAGAGTCACTCCTATCCAATATGCTGATTACTGGTACCAGGAGCCCCCCAGAAGTAGACAGAGGCACCTCTCCCCTGGTAGTGGAGGTAACAGCATTTATCCCCACAGACTCACCAGCAAGAGGGGTAGGCTCAATTCCCAGAGCCTTTGGTCTTGGGTTGTTAATCCAGCACCATTCAGAAACACCAAAAAAAAAGTGTAGGCAGATCCATGATATAATAAAAGATTTTAAATGGTGCTGTCCAAGAGGCCAGGTATATGTGCAGGAAAGAAAATGTATTTCATGCCGTTAGAGTTCTGCATGCAAGGACAAGATGTGCATTCTTAATGGTCTTAGTTTGTAAGGGATTTGGTCAAAAAGGCCTGTGTGGTTTATTGCACAATGATGCCAAGCTCATCTGTCTTCACAGGTGAAGTAGAATAACACAAGCTAATTTTTGAGATTGCTGCTTCCATTTTATTTGCTTGGCAGTTGGTAAACTGGTTAACTCAGATGAGAGCAATAGGAAGGGTAAAAGAATGTTACACTTTTGCAGCCTTATGGGTGGAAGGTTTGCTAATTAGAAGTTACATGTTTCTGATAAATATATTTTTGACTGTGTTTTAAGAAGAGGTGTTATGATCTTGCATTAGGCAAATTCTTTGGGTTCGCCATCTTGGTTAGTGATCAAGGATTTATGATTAGCTATCTGATACTGAAATACAAATTTTATTCTTTCAAGAATTGAATGAAGGGGACTTGACTCTCAATAAAGGAGGGGCAGTGATGGGAGAGCAGTATCTTCAGTCTGCTTTTGTAGAAATATCCATAGATTCTGTGTGACCTTAGTATCACGTTTATTCTTCTGCTTTTACATTTTGTCCTTCCATTCTGGATGTATCTTATTCAGTCAGTCAACTAACTTTCCCCTTGTTTATTTGCATATTTAAATCCAGTTCCATCACTTTCCAATCATAATAATTGTCTTTGTTGCATAGGCTATTGCAAATATATTGTGATCCACTAACATGAATTTATGCAATTTATTGTTGTTATAAGCATTTGTATAGCGCCAGCTGTGTACCTGGTGCTTTACAGAACAATAAGATAGATGCGGTCCCTGCCTATGCCTTACAATCTAATAGACACGAAGGGGGGAGACAAGGAAAGGGGACATAGGGAGAGAAAAGGGATAAATAACATTCAAGCGGATATGAAGTCTCAGGTGCACGTGCTTGGCTTGGTTGCAGTTAGGCAGGAGTCTGCGAGGAGGGCAGACAGTAAATATTGAAAGGAAAGTTCCAACGCGTCAGGAAAGGCGGCGAGGAAGAGGTGGGTTTTGAGGAGGGACTTGAAGGTGCGGAGGGAGGGGGCAAGGCGGATGTGGGCAGGGAGGGAGTTCCAGGCATGGGGGGCAGCAAGGGAGAAGGGACGAAGGCGGTTAGGGGAGCAGGGGAGACGAGGAAGAGCGAGGGAGGGGGCAGAGGAGGAGTGGAGAGTGCGTGCAGGAGTGTGCTAGGAGACTAGGGCTGAGAGGTAAGGGGGAGCCAGGTTGTGAAGGGATTTGTAAGTGAACACCAGGAGTTTGTGACGGATGCGTTCGGGAAGGGGG
>QEPC01004719.1:293497-309574 GCA_003113815.1 Sphenodon punctatus
CCGGAATGTCAACAGACTTGGGGCCAGGCAAGCTTCCTCCGGAAGGGAGTTCCAGAGGCGTGGCCCGGCCACCGAGAATGCCCTCTCCATTGTGGCCCCCCGCTTAAAGCGGGGGACCTCCAGTAAGGCACCCCCGGCAGACCAAAGGAGCCGCTCTGGGGCGTGGAGGGCGAGGCGGTCACTGAGGTTACATTAGCTAATAAATTAGCAGGTATTAGCCTGGTAGGTTTTGGGGAATGTAGCCTCTTACTGTCGGGAGCTGGGAATGGACAACAGGGAACCAATCACCCCATTGTGACCTGTTGGGTACTTCTTCCAAGCTATCGAGATTGCTCACTGTTAGAGACACATGCTGGGATAAATGAATGAACCATTGGTCTGACATGTTATGGCACTTCATATGTTCTTAGAGAACACACTAAACTAGTGTTCAGCCTTGTGTTGGGGAGTGGAGGGAGCTCAGATATAGGCAGTGGGCTTTTGTGTAAGGTTTTTTAAATTTATTTTTAACAAGTTCTTGTTGTATGCTGTGAAAGATCCAAAGGTAGTGACTCCCAAGTTTGTCTGTGTGACCCCAGATACTTAAATGCAATCTGGTACCCCTAGACAATAACAAAAGCATGTTGTATATATTAGATATCGGCATGGATTGTGACCCGCAATCTGGGAATCTAAGTTCGATGGCCATTTGGGTGAAGTAGACCCATTTATTGAGACTTCAGGTTTCAAGAAAAGTTAAACAAAACACCTGTTTCAGGACTTTAGTCTTGTGTTTAAAAATGGATTGATTTTGCAGAATTGGTAACCTCAACATTGCAACAGTGTGCTAATTTAAGTATCAAAAAGTAAAATTGATTCAAAACAAAAGCATATTTAAAATAGTCTGTTTTATATACACACACACACACATGCACACACTCACTTAATCTACAAGAACATAGGGAAGATGAGAGGGAGAGTGTCTTCCCTATGTTCCTGTAACTGTATCAACTGAAAGGCAAAGTATTTTAGTTTTCAACGTTTATATTTTTAATTTGAGAGCTAAAATGAGAACTGGCAACTATAGTGCAGTCTTTCCAAATCAACAAAAAATGCTCAACTTCCTAATAGAAAACCTAGGTCCTGATCTTTATGGCAGTTAAGTTGATTTGGGTAGACCCAAATTTGGTGCTTCTGTAGAACATCACCAATGTTGAACCAGTTTCAGAATCAGGGTCCTAAAAGCAGTAATGTAAATTGAATTAATTCATTCAGTCAAAACTAAAGTAGTCATGTTGAAGCTATGGACCCCTTGTTGTGAAATGATAATACGGAACTGGTAGCTTGCTGCTAACGTTCCAGTAGGTGTCAACCTTGCAATGGGATTTGTCATATATAGTAACTAGGACTCATTATTATTATTATTTACATTATTATTATTATTTATTATATAGCACTAGCACTGTATTTGATGCTTTATGATGGTTGAAAATAGACAGGGTCCGTGCCCTGGGGGGCTTACAGTCTAAGAGAGATGAGAGAGGAGGGGTGGGTGCAACAGAGAGAGAGAGACAGGATGGTACATTCATGAATGTGTGAGATTGCAGGTTTAGGTACTTGATTTAGTTTCAATGGGGAAGGCGATGATAGGAAAATCAGGAAGGGGATTAAGGGGATGAGGAGCTAGGGAAGTCATGACTAAAGAGGTAGGCTTTCAAGAGGGATTTGAAGGTTGGAAGGGAGGGAGAGGAGCGAATGTGTTTAGGAAGGGAGTTTCAGGCATGGGGGGAGGGGGCAGCAAGGGAGAACGGGCGAAAGGAGCATCAGAGCTGTGAGCAAGCAAGGGTGGTGGTAGAGGAGGAGAGGAGTTTTTGGATGGGAGTGTAGGGGGAGATAAGGCCATGAATAACCTTGTAGGTAAAGACAAGAAGCTTGTGCTGAATGCTTTCAGGTAGAGGGAGCCAGTGGAGAGAGAAGAGGAGAGGAGGGGCTGCACGTAATCAAAGTGGTTGTCAAGGTGGATGATCTTGGCAGCATAGTTTTGAGAAGACAAAAGAGGAGCAAGGTGAAAGTGGGGAAGGCCAGCGAGGATGTTACAGTAGTCAAGGCAAAAGATAACCAGAGAATGGACTAGGGTTTTAACACGGTTTTAGGACTAGGGTTTTACGACAGATCTTAGCAATGTTGCACAAGGAGAGATGACCGGATTTAGCAACAGAATCAAGTTGTAGTTGAAAGGAGCGGGAGGAGTTAAAGATGAACCCCAGGCTTATGTGCCTGAGGGACAGGATGAATGATGAACCTGTCAATGGAAATTGAGATGGAAGAGGAAGGGCTTGGGGAAAAGATGAAGAATTCAGTTTTGGCCATATTAAGTTTGAGTTGATGGTGAGACATCCAGGCAGAGATGCCAAAGAGACAGTTTGTGATACAAGATTGGATATAGGGGAGAGAGGGGGTGGAGAGATAGAATTGAGTGTCGTCAGCATAGAGGTGATATTGGAAGCTTTGCGATTCAATTGAGTTTGCCCAGGAACAGAGTGTAGAGAGAGAAGAGAAGCAGGCTGAGGACAGACCCTTGTGGAAATCCAACTGAGCAGGGAAGTGATATGGAGGCGGTATGAGCAAGAGATAGATCGAAGGAGCAGTAAGAGAGGTAGGAAGAGAACTGAGCCCTGGAAACCTAGGGAGCGGAGCAGTCAAGGAGTGTATGGGCAGCAGAGAGATCAAGCAGGACAAGAATGGAGTAGCGGCGACTGGATTTAGCTAAGAGCGGATCATTAGTGAGTTTAGCAAGAGCGGTCTCGGTTGAGTGGAGATGATGGAAGCCAGATTGGAGAGGGTCAAGAGAGGAGTTGGTGGAGAGAAAGTCAAGACAGAGAGCATATACAACATACTCCAAGAGCTTGGAGGCAAAGGGGAGGAGAGAGGCAGGGTGGTAATTGGAGGGATCAGCGGGGTCAAGGAAGGGCTTCTTTAGAACAGGGAAGACAATGGGTGAAAACAGACATGACGCTAACCACCCTTTAACCACCCTTGGTGGTTATTTATGCAGGGCTGTATTGGTGCCGTATGCAGCCCTGAAACATGCATAAATGACCACCAAGGGTGGTTAAAGGGTGGTTAGCGTCATGTGTGTTTTCACCCGCTGGCATGTTTGAAGGCAGAGGGAAAGGAGCCAGTAGAGACGGAGACATTGACAGTGTGCATGGCAAGACAGTGGGGGCAATAGAGGTTAGAAGACGGAGGGGATAAAGGGTCAAGGGGTAAAGAGGTTGGATGTGGAAAGCAGGGAGGTAATCTCATCAAGGGAAGCTGGAAAGGAGGAACAAAGAGGGGGGAGACAAATGTGGGATGGAGAGGACTGGGAATCAATATCCTGATGAATTTTAGCCAGTAATAAGAGTTGTTAACCACATACATATAGTATTCCTCAATAAAGAGGTAAGACCAGAACCCCTGGTGCTGGCTCCCACTTTAGCATTGGCCAAAGGTATTATTTGAAGGATGATCACAAATGATATTATTATCATGTTGGCATGTCTACACTTAAAGATTTTTTTTTCCATAAAAAAATGGGGAAAAGCTTACGACTGAGCAAGGCCCTTTTTGCACGGACGACCCTCCCCTCACCCACGTGTGCGGGTGTGTGCCCGGGAGGTGGCATCCATGGGATCACTGCGGCGGGTAGGTGTGTGTGTATGTGTTTGCACACTCGCGTGCTCCACCCATCGCAATGGGCACCAATGGCAGGATGCTTCGTGCGTTGAGGGAGGTGGGTGGGCGTCTGTGCGACCGGACGTCCACGCATCGCCCACCCGCCATGGCTTCCACCCATCTCCCCCCCCTCTCGCCCCCTGCACTGCTGGCCCATGTGAAAAGGGCCTGAGTGGAATAACAACCTGAGCATCTTTGTATTGTGAAACTCCTGCTTGCTAAATGTTTGTTCGATAACTTCCCCCTCTTTAAAAAGGTGCTCTTTCTCCTGTTCTCATTTGTTTTCAGAGAGAAAAGATCTTGATGTTTGAAAAACGTTAGCAAGAAATTAGTATAAATTCAGTAATCTGGCTGATGGACAAAATTCTCTGAATATTATTGCAGTTGCTTAATGGGTACAAATAGTGATTTTTAGCAGAGTAACCTTTTTAAGAGGCAGTATATTTGGATACTGAAGTACTGTATTGTACAGTTAAAACACAGACATGTTTCATTTGGCCAACATACATTTTGTTTAACTTAAATTGTTCTCTTTTTTCATTGCATTGGAATTCAGAATAGACTACTTTCTTTTAATGCATTAGGATCTGGGAAGTTTACATTAAGCAGAAGGCAGAAAGTCCTGCCCTGCGTTTTCTTTACTCCGTGAATCTGTCTCTTTTTGCTATGGAATGCTGCTGTATTTCTCCCAAGTGCTTAAAATAGACACTAGTTACTAGGAAAAGTAGAACAGCTACAGCAGTATGACTTAAAAAAACCTGTTGTTCGTAGTAGTGTATAATTTAAAGATGCGGTTTGCATGCTTTCACATTAAACCCCTTTACTTTATTAATACTAATTATATAATACAATGAATAATGACATAGCTAATGGAGGGAACCAGACTGAAGTCACAGCTCAATTCCATTTTATTAATTTTCAGCTTGAGTGTGCTGAAGAGTGACAGGAGATGTGTTAAGACCATATCAGAGAACAGAAGTGATAACTTTTTAAACATAAATACTTTTTATAGATTGAGTTAATAGGTTTGCTGCTATAAAACAGAATAAATTAGACCAAATAAATCTAGTTCTACATAAGCAAGTTTGGAGACATTTTGGGCTGTTGGGCATGAGAGGAGAGGGCAGGTTGTTGGAAACCCTCTGTCAGGGGGTTTCCCTGAGTGAGTCTTAGCAGGATCAGGTCCAGGGTGAGTTGTCCAGGATCACAGTGCAGGAGATTCAGTGTAGGATCAGCACATGGACTATGGGGTTGGACAGGCAGGCAGACAATTATTATTACTACATTGGACTTCTTTCCGCCCCTCTCGCTGATCGTGTCTTGGGGCGGTTTACAATAAAGCAAAAATACAATATAACATCAGTATTGAAAACATTATCAGTAGCCACAAGAATAAAACACAATTTCCCACCCCCTACCCCCACCATCCATACACCTCTCTCACAGAGGTATTCCCCCCCTTGAGTTATTCCCCCCCCTTCCAGGGTTGCAACAACTCCCCCCTCCCAATTCCCGACCCCCCCAGCACCTGCTTTCACCAGGGGCAGAGAACTAAATCTGAAAGACAGAACCCACCCTTACCCTTCAAAACTCAGGCTATTAATCAAACAATCGTTCTACATACTACCCACCTTACACACACACACCCCTCCACAATGTCCATCCCTCCAAAAGAGCATAGCCAGGCCTTCAACATCCCAAAAACTGCCAAGTAAAATGGCATAGGTCCTTTTCCCTACCCCCTAGAAGGAGAGAGCGGGCAAGCCATCCCTACAAATATTCAAGTCCCAGCCAGGCACATTTCCAGCAAATACTGTGGCATAAGGCTCCTCAAGGGCTCGCATAAGGGCTACACCCTTTGGCTTGCAGCCCTTAGGTGCATGGCCTGAGGCAAGGCCATCGTGTGCTGAGCTTTAAAGCAGACAGATGAACTGGATTGGGCAGATGAATGAAGCCGGCAGACGGATGGACTAGACTCCGGTCAAGATGGATGAGACGGGAAATGGGCTGGCACAGCACTGGTGCCGGGCAGGCTGGGCTCCCCTGGGAGGTTGCTGTGGGGCTCCTCAGGTCGTTGCTAGGGGGCTTCCCCAGGTGCTGCTATGGGGGTGCACTAAGCGGATGCCAGACCCCCATCTTGGCAGACATCAACCCCTCATCTTAGCTGAACTCCCATCTTAGCTGACAGAGCCCCAATACAGCTCACCAGTGAGAAATGGAAAGATTGAATTCCAAAAGGGAGTTGAGAAGTACCAGCCTCACACTGGCCCAGAAGACACAACAGGAATGGAGAATGTAGAGCCAGTCCAAGGTTTGTGCAGACTTCAGGGGAAAACAATAGGAGTAGACACAGGAACAGGAAACAACTGATGATCCACGTAGCTTCCTGTAGCTGCTGACTGGCCTTATATACAGGCCAGCAGCCAACCAGAAAGCTGGGGATGTGGAGCGGGACGGAGGGGAGTGGTCACCAGCATAGGTTTTCTAGTCTAGTGGCACTGCAGAGTCAGTTGCTGAGCCCAGGGCCCCACGGGCTCTAGTTCTATCCCAGGTTCTTAACACCCTCAAAGCTGCGGTTGTACAACCACTGTTCAAGAAACCATAACTTGGCATTGGCTTTCTGGCCAGCTGTTGACTTGTTTCTAACCTACCTTTTTAGGAAAGTTTATTGAACAGGTATTTGCCCAGCAGCTGACACCCTTGGATTCTTGGACCCACGTCAACCTGGTTTTCATCCTGGGTACAGTTCTGAGATAGCCCTTGATTGATACCTGTGCCTGGAGATGGACAGAAGGAATTACACCCTGTTGAGTTTGTTATATCTTTCAACGGCCTTTGAAGAAGTTGCTCATGGGGTGCTGTCAACATGCCTGAGGGGCCTTGCAAGGGTGCACAGACTGCTCTTGAGTGGTTCCATCCCTTCCTGTTGGGAAGGTCTCAGTAGTTGAACTTCTTCCCTTCAACCCCCTGCCCCCCGTGATCTCCCCTGCAGGCTTCCATCTTTTCTTCCCTCTTGTTCAATATGTATAATAGGCTGCTGGGCAAGATTGTGGAGAGGTTTAGAGTAAGGTGCCATCAATATGCTGATGACACCTAGCTCTGCCTCTCTTTTTCATCCAACGCAGGCCCTGCAGTCTCAGTACTTCTGCTTACCCAGTGCCTGGCTGTTGTTGGGGACTAGATGCAGACAAGCAAATTGAAGATCAAGCCAGACAAGAGAAAAGGGATGATAGCTGGTCGGTCCTGTGACTTGGGGGGAACTAAGACTCTCAGCATTTATGGGGTTCAGCCTCTTCTGGCTACGCAGATTTGTAGCCTTAGAGTGCTGCTGGATCCCTTGCTGCGCCTGGAACATCAGGTTGCAGCAGCAACCATGAGTGCTTTTCACCAACTCCATCTGGTGAAAAGACTGCAGCACTTTCTGATTCAGATCTGGCCACTGTCATCCATGCCTTCATAACCTTGAAACTAGATTACTATAATGCACTCTAAGTGGAGCTGCCCTTGAAGACTTTTCAGAAGTTTACATATTTTTGTAAAGAAAATTAAAACTTGGGTTTTATCCATGTTCAAAAATAGCTTTTTCCGCTTTGAGGTTTTGTTTTGTTCAGCATCCCTGCCATATAAGCAGGAAGAGGTAAAGTGGTAGCACATGTTCTCTTACAGATAAGAATGTAGTATATGCATCCCTACCACATGGGGTCTTGTATAAATAGACAATGTTTGTTGTGAACTTCTCGAAATCTTGCCTAAAATATTATGATTTTTTAGGATCATAACATAACTTTAGATGTAGCTACATTTTTGTGTGTATGTGTGTGTGGTGGAATGTGGAGAGCAGCCTTCTTTGTGACTTGTTTTCATTTATCTCATCCTGTATCCATGATGGCTTTGAAAATGTGTTGTGCAAAATAAGATTGTGCCTTAATAGAGTTCTAAGGCATTTTTTTGTTTAGCTTGAATCCCTGCTTGAAGAAAACTCAGCCAATCCTTCAACAAATACACTACGTTTCCACTAATAGACATTATAAATTACCCATGGTCTGAGCTTTCAGAGTGACTAATATTTTGACTACCCACCTTCTTTAAAGAATGCGTAAGGGGCAGAACTTTGCCAGTGTCAAAGGTTGGCAAAGCTGGGAATTGAACCCAGGACTTTTGGATCAAAGTCCAGTATTCAACCATTTTCAGGCATGACGACAGCCTTCAGGCCAGATTGGACATAAGAAATTGAGCAGGTGGCCAGGAAGATGGATAGCCCTGCATTAGACCATTCCTCCTACTCTTACGTGAATCATTATTTGTCGATTATCCTCAAATAGCAAAGTAAATGTTACATTAAAGTCCTACGTAGTTTTTTCTTTTTCTTTTTTAAGTCTCTCGTTGGGATTCAGTACGTAATAAGTTATAACAATGCTTTTTAAAGGATAATTTGGATGCTTGGTGGAGAGGAGTTTATGATTATTTATAAAACTAGCCTATAGTGTTTTGTAGAATTTCAACTGCATTTGATTTAATTGCATGTCAGTTTATTTGTATTAATTGGATCTCCTAGTATTTAGTTGGATCTCCTACAGGAGAATTGAGAATACCAATCCAGCTGAGGTCATGGAAAGTTAGAAATGCAGTTAATGAGCATTTTTCCATCTGGGGGGTGCAGGGTTAGTCCAAATGTGACCTCTAACAGAGGAAGATCAGCACTGGGTGGAGATGTGGGAATCTAAAGCTTTCCAGAGCTACTCATCCTGTCCCACTGCAGCAATTCTGTGTAAATGAAGTAGTGGGTTGCTCCTTGGTAAACTGGAACACTTGTCTTCACTTTTGAACACAGACCTCTCAAGAGTAAAGGTGTTAATAGACACGACACTGGCCTGGTTTGCCTGCTACGACCCTCCTGGGCCAGCCCTCACCCTGCACGCCTGTTTCTGGGCTGCCACATGGGGGCCTAGTACAGACCCCGGATGGGTAGACAGCTGGCTGAGAAATGTGGGCCTGGAAGGAACCGAGCTCACAGTCTGGGCTCAAGCGCCACCCCAGTGGGCCATAGCAGAACAAACTGGGTGGGCACATATATTCCTGCTCCAACCCGGCCCAGTGTGTGGGGGTTGCCATGACTGCCAGTCATGGCGAGGGGCTGGTTGGCTGCACATCACTCCCCGCCTCCCTCCCTTGCCATGTCAGGCCAGGGAAATATTTATTCTGTTCCCCAACCTGTCCCAGTGGGGGGCAGCCCCCCCTCCCCTGGGACGGGCTGCATGTTTGTCCATTCGCTGCATGGATTTATGGCTGGCTGCAGGTTGAGGCAGCTAGCCAGTCCTGGCTTGTTTCCTCAGTGTAGTTAAGGTGGCACCAGTAAACACTATCACTATAGGACAGAGACACTTGGGCAGTGATGATAAGAGGACACAAAAACTCCATAGCACAACTTTGTTCAAAATATTTGAAAAAGAAAAACAAGGTAGGGATATTTTAAAAAGAGAGAAACAGAAAACTGCTGCGCTATGGTAAAAATGTGACTGGAACTTGCCCAGTCACCGGTCTGACCCGAGGGTATACTTGGAACTTCTGTATGGGGCTCTCATCTGATCCTTTCTGGCCTCCATGCTGCCAGGCAGCAGCAGTGTGTCATCCACTTATTTTTTTTTAAAAACACCACCATATGGCATGGTGGAAACAACTAACTCCCATCCCCTAGCATTGCCCCTCTGGACATACTATGCCATCCCAGGCACCTCTCCCCCACTCAAGCCAATTACTTGCAGATTAGTAGGGTAGCACACACAGCCAAATTCCGTAGAGAATGGAAAATAGCTGTACAGCGATCTTTATTTTGCCAATGCCAACAAATCAAAACTTGCCATCTGGCTTGTCCATCTTTCAACTCTCCCCGCCCATATCCCCCTCCTACCAAATATGGCACTAAGTTTCATTTCACTGCACTAAGTTTCATCTGGATGACTCCAGTCACGCACGCAATGGCGGCAGCACTCGATTGAGGTTTCCGAAGTTTTCCGAGGACTGGCCTTGGTACTCGGGACTTTGGAAATTCAGAACCGAGTACCAGAATCCCCAGTGGATTCCAAAGTTTTCCAAGGACCGAGTTTCAGCTTTATTTAATTTGTTTGTACAAATACAGTTGGGGAAAATACCTTCCCTGTGGAGTACAGAATGTACAACCTTCGTATTGAAGGTGGTTATAGGATATACTTTACCATACATAACCAACCATACATAACTCAAACATTCCCAAACTCGCTAGTGTCATGTGTTACGTTTAATTCTCAAGATGGGGTCATGTGGAAAGGTTCTGGGAAACCACTTCCCTTCCCCCCCTTTAGAAAAGGGAAAACGTTACTGTAATGTAAGTAACCTGTAATTAACTGTTCCTGAGAGAACACTCATGCATGACCTGTTCCTCCAATGTAGATTTTACAATGATGTTCTCATAGGATAAAAGCAGAATAGAGCATCCCCACATGTGCTAATTCCCATGAGAATAGAGCCACAGTCACATTCATGGAGATTCCCCTGCCTCCTCGATAGCATGTGAAAGTGGCAACAGTCTTCATTTGCCTGGACTTGGCCCTGTAGTAGAAGTAACTGTATTTAGTTTGAAAAGGAAAAGTAGTTTGAGACTGAAAAACCCGACCAACTTGGCAACCCACCCATATGCACTAATCATGCTAAATATGGAGGAATGAGATAATGGCCACCTTGTGTGGGAACAGTCTTAAGTGAGGAGGTTGTTTAAAGTAGGCAATATAGTCAATCACTGAAGCAGTTTTCTGGTTTCTTTTAAATTAATTTTTCAGGCATCATTTGCTTATGAAAAACAACTGATAGTTGCAGACATATTATAAATCTTTTATAAACTTGCTCTGTAATAAAATAGAGTTTATACATTTCAAGTAGAGAGCAGTGGTGTCTTCCCTGGTAGAGAGAGGTTAAAATTTCACATTGCAATGTTTAACCTTCCCTTAGCTTATAATGCCTCATTTCACTTACATTTTAATTTTTTTTTACAGTCATCCACACTTGAGAAAAAATAACTAAGGTGTCTTTAAACTTGCATAACAGGCTGGACAGCCATCTGTTGGGGATGTTGTAGTCATCCTGCAGTCAAGCGGGGAGGTCGGGATAAATGACCCCCGAGGTTCCTCCAGCTCTGACACTCTATGATTCTGTAAACACTCCAGTTGCAAATACTGTTTGCATTAATCCTTTTTCACGCATTCAAGCATATGTTCATGTCTGCTTGTGCCAGTGATAAATTTGCATTCTACATAATTAAGAATATGTAGGATAATAGACCCCTCGGACCCATCTTTAGAAACATAAGCACACAGTTAAGTTGTAGCTTTTTAAGAGCTTTGTGTTTTTGAAAGGTGGTGATAACAATACTGGAGAGCTAAATTCATTAACCAATAACAGAAGTGTCACAGGCAAGAACAGTGTATGTTTCTGCACATTAAGCCACCACTCTGAAACCACAGGTAGGATTGCCTATAGAATGATTCAGTCTACATACCAGCTCAGTGCTTGGCATTTTAGCAGAGTGTTCTTGACAGGTGTAATAGGTTTTGCGATGTGGTGGACCATCAGTAGTTCTGTTCTCTGAATTTGAAAGACTCTTGTTTGCCATATAGATGTAAAATACTGATAAACCAGATATTGCCCATGACTTTCACTGTTCCTTGCAGCTTGCGTTCTTTATAGCTGTGGTGGAGAGTTATATTTATTTAAAATATTTATATCCTGCCTCTTCTGTTCCCAGCAGCTCGAGGCGACTAACAATAAAAACAAAGAATACAAAAATACACCAGTAAAAATAGATTAAAACACTACATTAAAGTTCAACTAAAACTGGGGGGAATAACAGCACCCACTACCCTAACCCATCCCACCCACCCATCATCCTCACCAAATGCCTGGTGGAACAACCAGGTCTTGCATCTTCGTCGAAAGGAAGGGCGGTCCGGAGTCAACTGGGCTTCCGCTAAGAGGGTGTTCCACAGCCTAGGTGTGGCCACCAAGAATTAAGCCAAAGTCCCCCCTCCCCCCCGGGATACCTCCAAGAAGGTGCCTCCGGCCGACCTCAGACACCACTCCAGGGCCCAGGGAATGAGGCAGTCCCGCAGGTAGGCAAGGCCCAAGCCATTTAGAGCTTTATAGGTCAAAACCAACACCTTGAATCGGGCCCGGAAAACTATAGGCAGCCAGTGCAGCGAACGGAGCACTGATGTAATGTGCTCACGGCAACCCGTCCCGTAGGGAGACAGGCCACTGCGTTCTGCACCAGCTGCATCTTCTAGACTGTCACCATGGGTAGCCCCACGTAGAGTGCATTACAATAGTCCAATCTTGAGGTAATGAAAGCACAGATGAGAGTAGCCACATTGGATTCTGAGATATACGGCCGGAGCTGCCACACCAGATGTAGTTGGTGGAACGTGTTTCTCGTCAAAGCATCCACCTGGACATTCAGGCGGAGCTGGCTATCGAGGAACACTCCCAGGCTGCGAACCTGGGAAACCAATGGGAGACAAACCCCATCAATAACAGGGGACATCACACCCATTGTCTTACCCACTAGCATCACCTCCATCTTGTTGGGATTCAGTTTCAGTAGGCTCGCTCTCATCCAGTCCCCCACAGCTGCCAAGCATCGGGTAAGCACCGAGACTGTGGGTTCTGGGTCAGATGAATACGAGAGGTAGAGCTAGGTGTTGTCTGCATATTGATGACACCAAACATCAAACCTTCTCACGCCCTTGCCCAGTGGCTGCATGTACACGTTGAACAGGAGTATGCCTAGAGGAAACCATCAAAGTTAAGGGTGCCTACGTATACTTACATTTTTCAGAGGATGATTTCACATTCCATGCTCCAAAAATCTGACAAAAGGGTAGCACTTCCAAAGATGTTAACCTTTACTTCTGCATTTCCAGCAATGCTTGCTAGAGCTCAGAACATCTTGCATTCAAATTACACCCTTTGATTACCTACCGCCTCCTCCAGGTGAGGGATTGGACACATGAGCAGAGGACTTTATCCTTGCTATCCCGGGGAGGACATGAAAAGCTGGAAACACGTTTTGTTCTCTTCCTTCCTGTTTCCCCATGCTATCCGCCTGTTATATGTAGCACCAGAAGTAGAGGAACCATTGGGAATTCTTTGGCACTTCTTTCCTTGCTAAGTGTAGCAAGAGCAATTTGTAGGAGCACAGATAGATGAGGAAAGGAACCTTAGCTGGAAAAGAGTGGAAAGAGAGTTGAGTACAGAACAATGGAAGAGTGAGAAGGAAACCCACAGTGTAATAGGGCCTACTTCCAAACATGGTGCTGGGTATATCTGCTCAAATTGTCTAATGTCAGTATGTAACATTTAGAACTAGACTGGATTTTTTTTTTTCAGTGGATCCATAGTGGCTGTGATGCTGCAGAGAGCATGCACTCAGAAAATTGGAAAAGAACACATGCCTTCTTGTCTTGAATCCTGAAGGGGCAGTATTACTCAGCTAGAAGCACGGTGGTGTGCATTTTAGTGATAGTAAGCGAGGCAAAGAAAGGAAATTACTAGGGAGAATGAAGCAAGGGTGGGAAGAAGTGTGGCAAAGAGGAAGGAACTACAAAGGCAAATAGAGAATTTAGCCTGACCTAATAATTTTTTAACTTATTAATTTATTCAGAGGACAAAAATATTAATACTGTATCCAAGCTCCTTAACTGAGACAGATTTGGGGGTTAATCGGGTCTCAAAGGGGTACCAAAAAAAATCATAAAACTTCTTTTTAGCAAATCTGTACCACTTCATGTATTACCCAACAGTAATGGGGTAAATTGTCCTGTGTTGGTTCATTCATTAATTGAGAATTTCCCTAAAATAGGGTAAACTTGACCACAATTGTAATGAATGGGAAAATGAAAGCAATACACGCCTATGATACTGGGGTTCATATTCACCCCAAACATACTGTAAAAACAGTTTTTTATTAAAAATAATACTTAAACCAAAACCTGTTTTTTCCATTACGTGTTCTCAAAGTAGGATAAGGAAAACAATTTAGCATTTTTGTCTGTTTTCATAAATGTCATTTTCTCTGTGTACAGAAAAATATTACTATAAGGACTTAGGGGTCAATTGGGCCTAAGGTGAAAAGTTCACTTACCAGCTGCCATTTTGTTTTATGTTTACACAGCAGTTAACACCTTCATGGTGTGAACCTTCAATACTGCCCTTGTCAACATACCCAAGTGCAGTTTTTTGTGTTTTAAAAAAATAACGCACCACTTAGGTATTATGGAGGTATTTCCACCCCTCCATTACCCTTGCAGTTTCTGTACATTATGTTCAAAAAATGGGCTGTCAATTCAGTTGCCAGTACGGTAATTGTGGGTTGTTACTGGTAACATTGGGGGTATTTATTGACCCCAAACATCTTCTTGTGTTAGTATTGTTTCTGTACCATAAACAATAACTCTTAGTACAATTTTAAATGTTTATGTTAAACTAGAGTCATTTTCAAATCAGTCACATTCCCCCCCCCCCCAATTTCGACTTAATTAGGGTCTGTTTTACCCCAATACCATATTAATACAGTGCATTTTTCAGTCATCTGAGGATTTAAGCTGGGCAGAAACTCTAGAAATGTCAAGGCCAGGACATTGGAGTGTTCTGTTTAAAATAGTGTTTTTTTTCTCATCTGACACCCCCCGTCCCCCCTCCCCTTAACGTGTAGGTTTTAAATGCTTCTGAGTAATGGCGTAGTGCTTCTGAATCTACAAAGAATTGCTTTTAAAAATCGGCTGACAAAAATAGATAGCCATAAATATTTTGCAGCAGTAAATTCTGTTAGCAGCATGGGCAGCACCAGCAGCATATTGCTTTGCAAGGATTTCTCTTCCTGTACTTAGCTGCAAGTCGGAACTCCTCCTGTGACTTTTGAACATACTCTTGAGTGCCATTAACTCCCAGTTCAATGTTGTTGATTTTTTCTCCTTGCTCCTCCACCAGAAGTGAGATCTGGATAAAAAGTTCCTTTAAATCTTTCATCTGGTTCCCCAGATTGACCAGTTCTTTGTGTCTCTGTTCAATCTCGGATAGCTGTGCTTTAGTGATTTTGACTTCAGTAAGCAGGTTTTCATTGAAAACGTCCCATTTTCCTTGTTGAAGCATATCACTCACTGCTTCCTCGGATACCTCTTTTCCAGCCACTTCGAGCTGACGGATAATAAACGTCTTGCATTTCTCTTGCTTGGCTGTTATAGCATCATTGTATACAAACATGATGTTTTGAAAGCGCCGAAATAGGAAAGCATGTTGAGAGGTAAGAATCCTTACAATGGCAGATGATGGACCATGCTCACTTTCAGCCTTGTTTGCAGTTTTTGACAAGTCATCCAAGCACTTCTTAATGTTCTCTGCTTTGATTTTTATTTCTCTTGTAACATTAGACTCCTTTTTAAGTACACTGAATCGTCTCATTGAAGACATAAGGCTTTTCTGCTGCTGGCTAAACTTTAAAACATCCTCTGCCAAATTATTAATACCTTCCTGAAGTCTTTTAATTTCATTTTGGTGCCTCTCTGTTATGGGCTCTTTTTCATAAATAATAGCTTGTTGCTGAAACTCTATTTGTTCCTCTTCCCCTACCCTAGATATGTAATTATTTTCTTCAGCTAACTGTAGTTCTTTTGCTCGCAGTTTAAGCTCTTGAAGGCGATCTTTCATTTTTCACCTTGCTCAGAGTACAGAACTTGGTATCGTGTTGTCTTAGACTCCAATGTCACTGTAATCCTAAGGGTTTAAAAAAAACAAAACACAACAGTTCAGCAATTATTGGCAGCAAGCATACTGACTGTGAAGATGGCAGAGGACTATTTCTTCTGTGTATGGAGTAGATGCCAGGAAAGAAAGCAGCCAATCAGAATGATGAAAAGTACTATGTAAGAGGTGATTAGAGCCAAAATGAATAGACATTTTCATATTTGCATTTTCAGAGACCCCTCCAAATAATTATTTGCCATGGAAATTTATATTTGCATATTCATTTGTTCAGTTATTTAAGTCACTTCAGTATGTCAGTTATTTTGTTTCAACCCTGTTACTAGTGTTGTACACCAGTTTGGTGCCAAACCAGTATAACGGAAGTAATTGATCCAATGAAAATGGGTATTTGTTTCAGGAACTGAATAACAGTTGATATCTACTTTGTCAGACTTATATCAAGGTGCGCGAAACTGTCAAACAGTATTCACTAGGACTGTAACTCGGACTTCGGAAAACTTTTGAAATTGCAGAAGATTATGGTATTCGGTTTGGAACGTCTGAAGTTCCGAAGACCAAGGCAGTTATTCGGAAAACATCAGAAACCGCTGCACG
>QEPC01004719.1:374016-386071 GCA_003113815.1 Sphenodon punctatus
TTGAGGTTTTGAAATCGTGAGATTTAACGGTTAGTCTGGTGATCTGCTTGCTTTTAAACCTGGCAGAGGAGGTGAATATAACCTGCCTAACTGAAATTGCTGGATTAAGTAATGTAATGTCCATCCAATGTTAACCCTGGGAACTCCTTGCTGCTGGCTAGGTTATGCCCTGTCTCCGCCTACCGTATCCCTGACTCCACCTACCGTATCCCTGGCTCAGCCCCTAGGCTAGGCTCCGCTCCTAGGCCCACCAGCCTTACTGCCCGCTGGCCCCTCCAACATCAAAACCCACCAGCCGCCCCTGGGTAAAACTCTGAAAGTAAAGGAGAGCTAAGCAGGAATACGGCTGCTTGTATCCTGAATCGCAAGCGTTCAGATCTGCATCACTTGCTGCTTACCTAGACAGCTGTGGTTCAGTGCATCACTTCTGTGCTTCCCAATTTG
The DNA here is from genome assembly GCA_003113815.1 of Sphenodon punctatus. Classification (NCBI taxonomy): domain Eukaryota; kingdom Metazoa; phylum Chordata; class Lepidosauria; order Sphenodontia; family Sphenodontidae; genus Sphenodon; species Sphenodon punctatus. The sequence continues at coordinate 374,461 of QEPC01004719.1, forward strand.
GAGGTGCAGTTTTAAGTGGACAAACACTGAAGGTCTATTAACTGTAACCTTTTTCCTGACTTTTTATGACACCCCCCCAAGTTCTATTTTGTATTTTATACCCAGAACTAAAACACTTAGTAACAGAGTGGAGAATCACAGGCCTGGGGCCGATGTTTATTTGGCCCCTTTCATTGTCCTAGGTCAGGCCACCACCTTAACATGCTTTCCCTATACACCCATATCTTCTGCAGTTCACACCCTGTAGACCCTTACCCATCATGTCCTGCAAATTTGTTCTCATTGCTGTCCTGGCTAGTGCTTCTGTTTTGGCACTGTAATAACCCAGACTCTTTATATTAAGTATGAATATGAAGAATGAGAATTGTGGATTATGTGGGATGATGATAATCTATAATTTTAGGTGTTTCTGACTGGCTATTTTTAAATGTTCAACATAGACCCACCCTCCCATAAAATAATTCCCCATGGTTTAGGGCAATCCATTCCAATATTTTTGTCAATGAACAAGATGCATTTATATCAATGCCTCTTTGAACTTTTTCAGTACAAGCAGCTTAAGGCATAGGCTGCACATTCCTGTAGTAAAAAAACAATCTATTTCTTTTTTTCCCAGAAAACACATAATTAACTGGTTTTATTTATTTATTTTACAAAGGAATAATATATTTTGAACTCAGAGAAGAACTTGAAAATCACATAGTCTCGTATACCTTTAACATATACTTGAAGAGAAAATATTAAAAGATACAAAGTTTATTTACTGAAAATAAAATAGAAGGTGGATACAAACAAACACCTTTCATTGATAGTTTGAAATCTTGTCTTACAAACTTCTGGTGTTACGGTTTCTTGTCGTAACTGTGGAAAGCACTGTTGCTTGGAATTTAATGGGTTAACTTATCTAATATTTGCCTGGTTCATACTACCTTCTAAAAAGGGGGTGTAGGTTGTGTTACATTTCATAAAACCAATGCTGGGAAACAAGCAGTGTTGTGTACCGTTTGTTAATAAGAATGCATGACAGTGCAATATGTGCTTCATTCCAGAATATTAAGATTTTCTCATCGCTATTTTACATTAAACAAACTTTTTGTTTTTAAATGGATTCACTAATGCTCCATGTATTTTCCTCCCACTGCACCTCTCCAGTTGCTTCCATGTATCCAGAGGAGATGAACGGGTCCCCTCTTTTCACCCATTCAGAGCTACAAACATGAAAAGTTGTGATTTTTTTAAAATGTTGTTTCTCTATAGTTGGCTGGGGAACCCCCAATGTTAGACTACGAAAACTTGAACCTCTTGGTGAAACTCGTCATAATGGTAATTCGCAAAAGAGCACTATTTGCAGCATGCTTGTTCTCACTTATCCATTCCAATCTCCATCTTTTAAATGTCATTAATTCCCTCAACCAAGACTAACCTTTTGCTAGTTTGAAAGCATCTTTTTGATTTCTAAGCCTTTTAAAAACACCACAGCCTCCTAAACGTTTTGCTCAACTTACTTCTCTTTTTCCATAAGAAACAAAATAGCATGTGCTGTTAAAAACCACTTGCAGAGTTTCCAGTGCTAAATATTCAAAAATCATGTCAGACTCTTAATCATGAGACTGGCTTAACAATAATAATATTTATTTATTTATTTATTTTAAAAAAGCTGTTTTTATTTGGCTTCTGAGCCTTCATGTCACACACTACTATCAAGTTATCAAACTTTTCTGTGTAACCATGAGAGTCTCACAATTTTAGTACAAGTCTTATTTCAGGCTTTGAAACCCTTTTAACAGTGAGATTTTGCCACCCTTTATTTGATGATGCTGAATGCTATATATCCTCTTTTTTTTTTTTTTTTTTTGGAGAGAGGGCTGCCCAATAGCATGCACCTGTCTCCTTGGAAAAGTCCTAACATATAGGGTAAAGCCACACGAGAAAGAGTGGGCCTGATCTTCCGCCAACCCCAGGGAGGGCAAACACAGCCGCCACACTTTGGACTGGCAGGGAGAGCATGCCACACGACACATGATTCCCCCCNAAGATAGTTGGGTTGCTGGTATCTGTGAGGCCCACATGGTAAATTCTAGGGATGGGCATTTGGATTAAATTACAGATTCAAATCCATTACAGATTTGGATCTGTAGTTTATTAATTAAATTGCGGATTCAGATTTATGGATTTAGATTTTTCCCATTGAAGTCCATGGGAAATTTTCCTATTGAAGTCCATGGGAAACTGCTCCATAGACTGAGTCCAACCTCCCCCAACTCCATCCCCATCCCCCAGGGCCCTGGAGTGGTATTTACCAGCCTTGGAGGGCTTGATTGAAGCTCTGCCAGCCCACCGCTGCTGTAGGGGGCCTCCCGGCAGGCTCCCTTACCTTCGACGCACTGCCGAGCTCCCTCTGCAGTGCACATATGAAAAATGGCTGCCACCAGGACAGTTTTGTGCATGCACAAAATGGCTGCCACCCTTAACTAAAAGGGCAGCAGCCAAAACGATGTAGTCACTGTTTTGGTTAAGGGCAGCAGCCATTTTGTGCATGCTCTGCCAGGACCATTTTGTGCATGCAAAAAATGGCTGCCACCATTAACCAAAATGGCAGTGACATCGTTTTGGACGCTGCTGTTTTGGTTAAGGGCAATGGCCATTTTGTGCATGGACAAATGACCACAGTGGCCATTTTGCACATGTGAGCTGCTGAGCAAGGGAGCCTGCCAGGAGGCCCCCCAACAACATCAGCAACATGGGCGGTGGAGCTTCAATCAAGTCCTCTAAGGCCAGTAAGTACATGCCAGGACCCTGGGTGGTGGGGATCGGTAACTCCAGATCTGTAACTGGTACAGCCAGAATTCATATTGGTACAATTAATCCGTAATGACCTGTTATGTGCAGTTATGGATTACTCTGAATCCATAATGCCCATTCTTAGTAAATTCCCTCCCTGGTACAAAGGTAGCTGACCTCACGCATCAGCTAGACAGAGGGTGATTTCAGAAGTGACGTGGTGAATGTCCACCACAGTCAACCTCAGTCAAATGCGGTGGGTGGTGAAAGCGACGTACATGTCTGTTTGCTTGCATCCAGATGTTCACCACAGTCAAATGCGGCCCGGGGTGAAGCTAACCATTCTTTGTGAGGTCAGGGCGGGAGGAGGTCCAGAAGTGTGGTGAATGGTCACCACGGCAGGGGTGAATGAAAAGTAACTTCTGAACGGAAACCCGCATCCGCAGTGGAAGGAATTGATCCCAGCCGCGGTGCATTCTGGGGCTCGAACCGTGGTCCACGTCTCCACTGCATGTCTGTTGTGTTGCCCCGGCCCATGTTCTCTCTGATTGCCCCCAGGCGGTGGTCACGATCCTGTCACTTCTATTGGGGTCGCACGTGTCACCACAGCCCGCGGTGAATCCGTTCACACCGGGGTGGGATTCACTGTGGTGAATTGGAACGCGTCACTTCTGAAATCACCCATAGGGTATTTTCAGATGTGAGGAGATCAAAATGAATCACGGTCAATACCCACATGGGGCCAAAGTGCCCTGAACGTCTGTTAGGCGGCCGCCAGATGTTCACCACGGTTGATTCCCACATGGGGTCAAATTCAACCATGCTTCCGGGGCTCCCCGCTGGACAATCGCCGCAAGCGTGGTCAAAGAGATCCCCGGCGGGAACCAACAAAAAGTAACATCTGGTCGGCAACCACACCACACCTGGCGGTATTCCGGGCCGTGGTCAAATTGGGCGGGCGCTGCGACTGCATTGACCGCGCCACCCGCCCATCTCCCCAGAGGGCGGGCGGTGGGGGGGCACGACTGTGCGGCCGCAGGTTGCACCACATGGCCCCGCCCCCTCCCCGATTCCCCGCTGGGATCAGCTGGCACGTCTGTTGGACGTGCTGGAGTGATCCCGGCGGGGAATCATTTGGGTGATTCTGGGACGGGGCGAATGCCGCCCCGTCTCGTCTGAAATCACCCATAGTCTCCAGTAATTAAATATTTTCCTAAAACTCTGCACACTTTGTCAGAATGAAAAGCAGAGGCACATTTGGATTACTGAATTAGACACTAAAAAAAGCTTGTTTTTTCTTTCTTTCTTTCTTTTCTTTTGGTAACAGGCCCCACAGAAGCTGCTTAGTTTTCTAATCCTATGTAGCTTTATGCTGCAGATCAGCCAAAATGCCATACAGGATGCCTGTATAATGCTTATTATTTTTATAAGGTTTTCCAGTTCTTAATGTGTAAACAGATGTAAGTGACTTATGATTTATTTATTTTTAAAAACCCTGCTATGTTAAATATAACATATGCATCATTAAGAAACAATCTTTAATTTTATTACAGCAAGTCTTAATCATCAAACCATTTTACTCTTGTTTTTAAGGAGTATAGTGAGAAGAAGGCAAGAGAGAAAAAACAGAAAGAAAAGAGGTAGGGAAGGGAACATACTGTACTCTGATTACATTTTGTTTGTTCACAAGTGGCAACCTATGTTGGAATCAAGATATCTAGTCCCCATCTCTGTCACTTCAGAACGCACAAGAAATCTAACCTCTGTTATCCCATTTGTAGAATGGGCATGATACTTATAAAGTGATTTGAGAAACCTGGATTGATAGATAGTCATATTTACTGAAGCTCACTGAATTAACAAATGAATGTCTTATTTATCTCATGAAGGATGCATTTGCCAGTATTGTAAACTTTTCAGCTTTGAGAGTTTAAATTGTCATCCAAGCCCACTTCCTTCAAAAGCCTTTCTTAGTTACCTGCTGAGAGACTGACCATAACAGAACATCTCACATGTTTTTACTTATTTATTTTTTATGAATCCTTATGTTTCTGTCAAACCAGTGTGCATGTTTTTCTCTCACAGGCTTCTATCTTACACTACTCCAGCAAAGGCAATCCGGTTACATTAATCTAAATCTGGCATAGGTAGAGAATTGGGCTCCATATCTTAAATACTGTACAACAAATTGAGGCCACTGTTCTGCAAACATTTGTGAGCATGTTTTTGGAACAAGTGCCTGATTATTATTAGAAAGTGTGTTTGCTGTGTTGGTCCCAAATATAAGAGATGGAAACAAAGTAGTTCAGATGATACCCAGCGTATATGGTGAAACGGCATGCACACTATCACCAACAGAAGTTGGTCCCATAAATTATCTGGACTACTTTCTTTCCATCTCTGATTTTTTTAAAAAAACAAACAAACATTTCCTTAGTTTTATGCTTTTGATACTATTTAACAGAGCTCGTTGCATTTATAGATCTTTTTTATATCAACAAACCTATTTTTCATGAACAATTGTGACCTTTTACAAAAGCTAAATCTTGTGTGGCTGGCTATAATTGACTCAAGTTCTATTTTCAATGCTACTAAGATTCAGAGGGTTCAAAAAGCTGCTTGCACTTTAGTTTTCCTGTTCTCCATCTGTTTCCTGTTGAGCATGTAAACCAGCATTTCACCTTTTGTTGTTTAGAATATTTTGCATGTACTAATCTGCATGTGTAAATAACAAGTGTTTGTGTAAAGGAGGTGGCTTCCTTTCTGCCTTGGCACTAGGAGTCTCATTTTTCTGCCTCACACACAGTTGTTGGCAGCAGACACAAAGCATTGATGGTTATAAATTACTCAAATCTCTAGTTTAGAGAGTTATAAAAAAAGCAAAAATTGTGGATGATTTTTAGTCTTTTGGGCCCACCTCATGTGGAACTTTATTGCACAGCTTTTATTATTCTACACCTCAAACTTTCTTGTGTTTGTGTAACATGCTATAATTTTCTACAGAGATATTCAAACACAGGGTGAAAACAAATGAGATAGTAGTTTGTGCTAGCCCATGATATCCCAGGAGTCACCTGCTAATCACTTAGGTCGCTGCCAGATGTTTGCCCTCGTCCGTCTCAGGGCAGGTGGCTGGCTGCTATGGTATGTGTGGGCCGGAGGCAGTTGGCGACGCAGCCCAGGTGAAGGCCTGGCCATCTGGGTCAAACTTGGCTAACGGTCACCCTCCCATCTGCTAGGCCCAGCCCCACTGCGAGGCAAGGTCTGAGGATCGGGCACACATCCGGGCCGGGTGAGGGTGCGCTGCTGGGCCCCTCCATCAGCTGTTGGCAGCAGCTTTTTCCAGGGGTCTGATCCTGCTTGGCAACAGGGGTCCTGTCCCATATGAACGACTCCTCAGCTGACCTGTGGCATGGAGGGACCTTTGATGACAGCCCCTATGCCTGGATTAGCAGGGGAAGGGGACCTGCTCGTATGAACTGCCCTTCCCACCAACCTGAGGAGTGGTGGCTGCAGTGGCCCTCCCCGGGGCAGCCCTGGGAACCATCTCACCCGCATCTCATTTGTTTTCACCCAGAAAGCAGCAGTGAAATCTTGGCCACAGCAACTGTAAGTTTGATGCCTTGTTAACTGAACAGTTGCTACAATGTTTGGTTGCTAATTTATAAGGCCATCTCTAATACACTGTCATTGGTTACCAGTTCAGATTCCTGTTATTAAAAATTCATTTTCCAGAAGTTTCAATAGTTCCAGAAACATGTTATGTTCATCTTTGTTAACAACCTGGGGGTAAGATAAGACACCAAACAAAGCTTAACTTTCTGACTAGCTATTACTTCTGATCTACTTTTCCAGTTTTTCAAAAAGTTTCCCACAGCATTTCTATGCTGTCTTAGTTTAATATTTCTAAGGGCTAGCGTATTCTTACTATTGAGTGTACTGCTTAATAATGTGATGTCCCATTAAAGTAAGTGGGGACACTCACAATAGTAGTCATTATGCCTAGGACTAAACATTTGTGTGATCTGGTCTAAAAATGGAGATTACCTAAACTGTAATTCAGTAGAATTAGACTATTCTTTGGGAAAGCAGGTGGGTAAATGGGTGGAAAAATTATATACTAACATGTTTTTCTATGATGTGTTTGCATAGATTTCTATGGAAAGCCTCTACCCCCATTGACTATACAGCAAAGACCTAACAGTGACACCCATGATGTCATTTCTTAGCCAGAATGTTTCTCTTTTAAAAAAAATCAAAATCTTAAAGGTAAAAGTTACACTAGAAACATTTTTTTCTTATTGAAAGGAAAAACTTGATGTTTTAAAAGTTGCTGTAAAATGACACTAGGACTCAGTTAAGTTTTCACCCAAAGGATACTTTTGCAAAACGCTGATGACCAGGTTTTCGACTTCATGCATCAGTTACTGTTCACATTCTCACCAGCTCATCTTCAGGAGTTAACTTCTTCAGAGATGTAGTAGAAAACAGTTGGGAACATTTGTGTGTCATTGGAAATGGGGATCAGCTTGGAACTCCAGGGTTTAATGCCGAGTTGACTTGCTGGAATATATAGATGTAGCCCTGAAGAAAAACATGTTGAAGACCAAACACAATCTGAATGTGTGTACATTGAGACTGTCCATCAGATACTGTGTAGTAATCAGTATTTATACAGTTAATATTTTTAAAGGCATTTTTGTAAAACGTGCATGCTAGAATGAAAAACAGAGAATTAAAAACTACAAATTTTAACTATTTTTATATTTTTTTCTAATGGAGAATTTAAGTTAACATTAATACCTGTTACAATCAAACTGTCTAGGAAGCATTATTTTTTCATTGCTCTATTCGTATAAGTAGGTTATGTCTAAGAATGTTATATTGAGTTTGCAATAATATAATTTGTCTGGGATTTACATCACAAGTTACCCTAACAATTCGTAGATTTTCCTCCTGTCATCTCTGTTTTTTGTTTTCTCAAGACAAATGATAATTTATCTAAAATTGTGGGTAGTTTCGAATGAATTATCCAAAAAGACGTTTCTTTCAAATTATTTTCTTGGGTTTAGTTAAATAGAAATTATTAACTTAAGATTTGGATAGTTTTATATCATATGTCTAATGTCTCCTAGCGAAAACTGAAAACTTAAGTTAATGTAAACTAGGAGTGCTGCTGTAAAATCAAATCATTTCGCATATTTGTCTATCTAAATACCAAATTTTCCTCTTAAATCTTTGCTTTTCACACATTCAGGCTATCATAATGGTCAAATTCTATTCGTAGTATATCATATGCTACTCATTAAAACAATGGAGTGGCATATGAGTATTGGAACACAGAAATAGTGGATCTGTACTTCGGATGCATATGTTTACTCTTCTAATGTCTGCAAACAGTTTCTACATCATGGGGTATTTTCACACGTGACGGCTAAGTGAATGAAGTTAATTCAGTGAGCTATCCCACTCAAACCCTGCCCAGCTGCCGAACAAATTGGCCGGGGCTGGGGAGAGGGACATACAGACATGGGTCCGCATGGCCACACTCCTCAGCGCAGCCCTAACGGGCAGGTGCAGCAGTCTATTAGGCCACCATGCCTGCCCGGAACTGCTCCGGCCACTGGCCGAGGTTAGGTGGAGCGGGCCATCAGACGTAATGACTCGCTCTACCACAGTCTGGGTTAGGCTTCCCCAGACCATGGCAGGACTTAACCCGGGATGTGAGCTGAAAGGGAGCCCAGCATACATCCTGGGTTAAGCCCTGCCACAGACCAGGGTTACCTCTGCTCCCACCTATGATGAACATCTGGCGGGCGGGAGTAGACGTGACACCACCGCCAGCACAGGCAGAGGTGTCATGTCTGAAAATATCCATGGGTGAAATCCTGTCACCATTGAAAACAGTGGAGTCTTTCCACAGACTTCTTTGGTGCCAGGCTTTCACTCCTTACATGCAGGGCCCTGTGGATTCTGCATTTTCACCATTGCTACCAATGGGAAAATGCAGAATCCAGGGGCCCTGCTTATATATGGTGCAATTCTATTGCTGACAAAAGAAGCGAACAAAATTTTCCTGCAGTCAATGTTTATATGGTGACTGTTACATTGCCTGATTCCTTTCACCTGACAGGAAGCAAAAAGACATTTATTGCTAATAAAGTGAAACCATTTTATTACCTATCCAGAAATTTTTAAATAGCGCACAAGTTTTTTTTTGCTACATTACTTGTGATAACTTCACTGGAAGTGATAAGGAGAAATCCACACAACTCTTAACGAAAATGTAGTTTTAACATTTTCTCTGTTTTATTTTATTTAAAACAGTTATCCTAAGATATATTGAGTAGAAAAGATAAAAATTGTGTGTTAGCATTAAACAATGTGAATGGGACTATGGAAGACTGCATGAAAAGATATCCAAAATGGTGACAGGTTTGCTAAATGCCTTTGGTTAAGAGGGGCACATTTCCCACAGAAGACATGTCTTAATATTTAGCATATGTTGCACACATGTTTACATGTATTATTCCAATGTTTCCATTTTTAATCTGTTACACACTTTAATTTGGTTTGAGGTACACTGTATTTTGACATTTCTCTTTCAGTTTTCTCTCAACCATTACCTTTTCCTTCTTTTTTACAATTATCCATAGCAAGTTAGCTTTGCTAAAAAGTTTTTTTGTTGTTTTTTTAAAAATGTTTTTTGTTATACATTGTTTCTTTTTTAAATGCAACTAAATGGAAAGTTCATCTGAAATTTAAATTTAAGCAACTGCAACCTAAAACTTTCTGGTAGCACTTACAAATTCAGATTTGTTTATATTGTTAAAATAAACTTATATTGTTACAAGACCAAATTACTAGGAACTATTTTTTCATGTCATTTTTTTATATAAATATGTTGCAATCATCAACTACACTGTCTTTCTTCATTACTTTCATTTTATGAAAGTGGCCTTGCATTTTATGAAGACCACACCCATTGTGGACTTTGCATAGGAAATGAAAATGATGTACTGCAACAAAGTGTGTTTCTTCTGTTAATCTGTTTTGACATGCAAATATTATAATTGGAAGTAAGCTCAGAACATCAAATTGTTAAGAACTGGGAGACGCTTTGCTTGAATTTAATGAATTAATATGAGTGGAGAGACTTAATTTCTCAGCAAATAAAAAAGCTGTATGGGTGAGGTTCCACTTATATCCTGTACGATGTTTTTATAATAAATTCTGCACACCTTATTCAATTCTTAAGAGTACATGCGTATATATCATCTGTATCTCTTAAGTTGGGGAGGGACCCTCCTGCTTGTGAGCCAAATATGGCCTATGGCTGCTTTTTTTATTTGGCTCCTTTCCAGTTCCTGGATCTGTTCCATGGAGTTAATCCCTACCCTGAGCATTCAACGTATTTGCTCAGGGCCAGGGAGTGGAGATAAGGGCATGCACTCAAGGGTAATTCAGGAATCCATACTATAGATCCACTAGACTCTCTCCCTCCTGAACGCAGCCCTTGAGCATCCCTCTCCAATTCCCCTCACCACTCCTGTGGTGCCTGGACTCATTTTCAAAGTGGCCTGCAGGTGAGAAAGGTTCTCCACATCTGATCTAAGTGTATGCACATTTCTGTGCTGCTGTGCCTGCAGTATTTTAATTTTGGAGCAAGAAGAGAATGACCATAAAAGTACATGAAAGAAGACCCTTCATAACTTGATGCAGTATGGTTGCCAAGGTAGGGCTGCATTATATTGGATTAATGTTTAAAAGGGAAATTAGTGCTCAAGAATGCTTTTATTATCTTCCTTCGTACCGCTGTGCACGCTACGTTCTGTTTGCTGCATGCAGGGATATCCCAAGGCATTCCTCCATGCCTTCACATTGTAGAAAATGCCATAGGGAAGGGAACAGGGGGTGTTAAACAGACGAGACAGCAGCCCACAATAACCCACATCAGATGAGTGGCCACCTACTCATCTATTAGGTGGCTGCCAGATATTTGCCTGTACCCTCCACACCCATCCTGCAGCTTCCGCTCATGGCTTCATCCTGGAGCCCACTGTGAGAGCACGTGTTGGCTAATGCGGGCAAACACACACCCATGTGGCTGCCTTTCATCTGTTAGGGTGCGCACAGCCTTCATGGACATACAGGTCCAGAAACCAAGTCCTATGACACCCAGATAGAGCACCTAGAGTGGTCTGGGGAGTGAGTGATTCTGCTGCTCTCACAGGCATGTGCCTGTTTACTTTTGCTTCTTGAAGTGCTCCAAAAAGGCGCTTCAAAGAGTAAAAATAAACAATAACACTGACGAAAATCACAGCGAGGGCAGCTTTCTGTATCCAGGAGTCGCTGCGACTGTGCATCAGGAGAGCGGTGGCAGGGGGAGCACAGTCTGTCCCATTCGTTGCATGGAACCTGCGACGGGCAGCTGTGTGCAGGCTCCATGGAGCGACTCTGGACTCCAGCGGGCTTATCTCTTGTTTGTTTTCACTCCGTGAAATGGGGGGGACTCAGCAGTTGTGTTACTACAGGAAGAAAACAAACCAGACTAAAGAACACGTGGGGGTGGGCGTGTCGGTAAATCCGGTATCCGATAATGCCGGTACTGGGCGTACCGGCATTATCAGATTAAACCCGGTAAATCCGGTCCTGTTACCGGATTCCGGGTACTGGTTTTTTTTACATTTCAGCCATTTAAATGAATGGCTGCAATGTAAGTCCCACCAAAAAACTAAAAACCCTCCACGAGTCCAGGCTGCGCGGGTGGAAGGGGGGACACCCCCCACCCTGCCCAGCCTGGATTTTTGTTAAAAAAGAGCCCCCCCCC
>QEPC01004719.1:390152-402258 GCA_003113815.1 Sphenodon punctatus
AGATGTAACTGTGAGTCTGGTGATTCATGGGCCTTGAAATTCCCCCCCAACACACACACGCAGCAGAGGGCAAGAATACTGCTTCAGAAGGGACTTCTGAAGCAGGGATTGGGATCCCTCCAACATACATGCAGCAAGTCCCTTCTTTCTGAAACAGCGTTCTTAATCTCTGCTGCGTGTGTGTGTGTCTTTGCTAAAAGTGCTTGTAAGTGAGGTTTAAGGTTGTCTGCCTGCTTTTAAACCTGGCAGAGGAGGTGATTATAACCTGCCTAACCTAACCGAAATTGCTTGATTTAAGTAATGTAATGTCCATCCGACATTAACCCTTTGAACGCCTTGTTGCTGGGTTATGCCGCCCACCGTTGCCCTGGCTCCACCCACTGTTGCCCGCTGGCCGGCCTTACTGCCCCTCCAACCTCGAGACCCACCAGCCGCCCCTGCCCCTTTCCAATTCCTGGATCTGGCCCCTGGATCTGTTTCTGACTCCCAAGCACTGAAAAGCCATCTGGGGCAAGATAGCAGAGATGAAGGCAGGGGGGCATAGCTATCATAGGGGCGCTGGGGGTGGGCAGGGTTGCTAGGTAGGTGTCATTGGATTCTGTCTATGCGCTTCCACAGGACAATAGAAATCTTAAAGCTGCTGTACGTTGTTAGATCTTCCAGCTACTTGCAGTAGCTAGGGGTTTTAGAGAAGTTCCTTCTGGGAAGGGAGCTGAAAGTGCTTTTACACAGGAGAGCTTTCCCCTGTATTTTACAATTATGTGTTGGGGAAGCCCACGTGGGGGGTATGGGGGGATTTAGACGCTCCTCCCCAAACAAGAAGTTGCCTGGGCAACATTGGAAACAACCGCGCTGAGTGACTCCCAGGTGTTTTGAGAAGCGGACGTCTAAGACTGTTACCCATGTCCACGTCTCAACACATCCAGGGGTGCCGCTGTTTCCAGGGGTGCCTGAGCGACTTCCAATCCAGGGAGGAGTGTTGTTGTTTTTATTAAAGCTGTTTAGCCACAGGCCATAACAGCATCAGAACAGTACATCATAAAAACAAGAGCAAATAAAGGCAAAAAGCAAATAAAATTCAAAGCATTGAATCCATCAAGTGCCAAAAGGTGCCATAAACAGCATAACAGGTGGTATGCAACAAGCCGAATATAAGCATAAAATCAACAAAAAAGGATTCATACAAAAAATTCAAAACTAAAATATATAAATTATATGATACATATTGCAGCATTGAAATGCAGGAACGCAAAAAGGAGAAGGAGGTTAACCAAGAGCCATCAAAACCGAGGTAGAGTAGGAAGAGAGCTAACAAATAAATAGGGGGGAAACCATGAACCCCCATGGAGTCAGCATTTCCCCAACTGAAATGCCAGCTTAGCTAAGCCATGTAGGACTTCACGGGAGTTTGATTTCAGGCATAAATGGAACAGATGTGCCGAGGGGAGGCACAGCCGATCGCGAATCCAGGCTGGCAAATATAGCTCACACCAATAAGCAGTGAGCGGGCAGAAAAACAACATATGGGGCAAGTCCCCGACATGCCCTAGATTGCAAGTACAAACCCTGTCTGCATATGGAATGCCATTCCGTCTCCCCATGAGTACCATAGATCAAAATGGAGGAGTGTCAGGGCCCTATGTAAGTTGGGGACTTCAATTACCTCCAAATACGGCTCACAGGCAAAGTCATGTTTAAACAAGCAATAAAACGGGGCACATTTTAACGATTGAATAGCCCCCAAATCAGACTGAACAGCTTGATCCACCAGCTGCTTTTTAACTATCCTATGCCTTTCGGCAGAAGGAATGCCCAGCAACAATGTGGGCGATAGACCCAGGTTGGACAATTGCTTGGAGACCCTGCCCCACCAAAGCCCAGGGATAGACCAAGAGCATGACTCCTCCAGACATAGGTGGGGCAGCAGGTCCTCTGCAATGTCAATAACCTTGAGTCAGTAGCTCAAGGGGCGGAGGACAACTCCACACCTAAGGGCAGGGGTCCCATCTCAAGGCGTAATAGGCAAGCCACAGGCCATAACAGCATCAGAGTGCTGGAACTCCCAATAAAGCACTAAGCAAAAGATTCTGGAGGGACTCCAGGTTGCCAGCTGAGAAGGGGGTCCATATTTCAGCCCCAAACAAGGTACCCACTCTATACTTTAGGTTGAATAACTTCAGAGCAGGGGGAATAAACTTCCCCCCATGGCTCCGCCAGAACCTCAGAAGGCCCCCAATAGCTTTTTTCAATTTAAGGTAAGCAGCCCTAACATGAGGCAGCCAGGATCCTTACTATTAACAATCAACCCCAGATACCTATAAGACGAAACTTGTTCAAGCCTTTCCCCATCGAGCAGCCAAGAGTGATTCTGAACCTGGTGCCCCACCACCACCACCTTGGTTTTATCAGAGTTTATGGACAGTTGGGAGTCTCTACAGAATTGACTCACAGCCCCCAGCATCCTGTCCATTCCCAGCACCGAGGGAGAAAGCAGCACCATGTTGTCGGCGTACAATAAAATGGAAACCGAACGGCCCCCAACCCTAACTGGCAAGAGGGAGTCTGTTTTAAGCAGGTCACGATCCCGTTAATGAAAACATTAAATAGGAATGGGCCCCAAACACAACCCTGCTTAACCCCGTTGGTCAGAAGCACCAGATCGGAGACATAGCACCCCCCACCAATCCTAACCCTAAGGATAGTCTGAGAGTACAGCGCATGGACCAAGAAGATCAACCTCTGGTCCATGTTTGTACTATAATCTGGCCCACAAAATATTCCTGTTAACTAGATCGAAGGCCGATCGCAAGTCCAAAAAGGCCATAATCAATCAACCAGATCTAATTCACACATACTTCTCTATCAAATGCCATAGAGTGAAGGAGTGGTCCATGGTCAAGTGGCCAGCACAGAAACCAGCCTGCTCCTCAGGGAAGAAATCTGCAACCACAGCCCAATCTTCCAGTTTGGTTAGCAAAAACCGTGCATAGGCCTTGGCCACCACACAAAGCAGACTGATGGGGCGGTAATTTGACAGAAAATTCCTATCCCCTTTCTTATAAATGGGTATCACTACGCTGATATTCCAGCCAGCCGGGATCACCCCACAGTTGCTAATGATAGTAAATAGTTTGGCAAGAATAGGAGCCCACCAGTCCAAATTGTGCTTAAATAGATCAGCCGGGATACCATCAATCCTGGGAGCATGTTTGGACTTGAACTTGGAGAGCAAGGAGTGCACTTCCTCAGGGTCAATGGGAGGCTAGAGAGGAAGAGTTGAAAGCAACTCCCGGTTAAGAATGGTGGTATCAGGCATCCTAGAAAAAATTCCCATAAAACAGGATTGCCAAACACCCCAGTACAGAAGACCCTGCACAAAAGGGGATTTGCAGTCTTTTTTAACCAGAGCCCAAAAGCAGGCCTGGTCGCGGCCATGGACCACAGTGAATAACGCCTTCCAAGCCCCCAGCTGGAAGGCTTCTTATCTTTGAGTAGTTTTTAATACACCTGCTTATCAGTAACATAATGGGCGGCTGCAGTTGCAGAAGGATCTACCCTAAAAGCTCTAGCACCCCGTCTGAGGCGGGACCTATGTCCTAGGCATTGCTTGTCAAACCATTTAGGGATGCCAGAGGAAACACCAACTGGCGGAGATAGCCAGTTAGCTTGTGCGGGGCTTGGAGAGTCGAGCTTGGCGGTGCAGGGCTCGCTGCTGGAGAACTGCCTGTGCCCACGCAGAACTGTTGTCTGAGTGCCAGATAGAGTGTGATCTGGGGGATTGACCAAGGAGGTGCCTTGGCAGGCTCGTGTAGTGTCGGTGCCCCCCCCCCCCCACTTTCTGGACTGGGCCGGTGAGTGGCTTTAAAGAAACACATAACAGGTATTGGTTCCTCTTTTGCACAAATCAATGCCAGTTTAATACCAAGCCCTGGTCCTCTTATTTTCAGAGCTGTCTGCCCCATCACTCAGTAATGGGGTTTGGCTAGCTGGGAGTTCAGAGGAAGAGGGGTGGGCTGGGCTTTGAGGCACTGCTTAGTTAGCAGGGAAGAATGGGAGCGTAAGAGGGAAGGGAGGGAACTTTGGAGCAATGGCATTGGCTAGTTGTAGGGGAGGGGGGCTTGAGGAGGAGAGGAAGCGGTTTTGGGGGTGCTGGCTAGCTGGGATGAGAAGGGGGCTTGAGGGAGAAAGGAGGTGCCAGCTTTGCAGGTGCTGGCTAGCTGGGAGAAGAATAGTCTTGGGGTCCCTGACTAGCTGACTCTAGTCCCTGCTCTCAAGCACTCAGTAAGAGTGAGCTCAGGGAAAGGCAGAAGAGATGAAGACATGTATTCAGTAGGGATGGGTATTACTGATTCTGATTAAACGTAGAAGGTTCGGCCCAAGCCTGTTGCGGTTAGAGTTAAAATCTATCTATAAAAGATCTATTAAAAAAAAAATAACTGGGCAGCAGCAATACCCCCATTTTGGAAAAGGGCAACCAGTCTGCACATGTGCACTGGCCATTTTGCACATATGCAGACCAGCTACCCTTTTCCAAAATGGTGGAGATGCTGTCATCGCCATTTTAAACAAGGGTGCACATGCACTGGACAGTCCGGTGGCCATTTTGCACATGCACAAAGGTTTTTAATTTTTAAATTATTTTTAATTTATTTAAATATGGATCCATAATACAGATCTGTAATTAAATCCAGAAAATAAACATCCAGATCAGATCTGAATCCGTAATTTCCTCTGGGCACCTACCCCTAGCACTCAAGGACATGGTGACAGATCCATGATCTGAGCCTTTCCCCTGCTTTCCGAAGTATATGCACAAAGTCCACCTCTCTACCCTCCTTCTTTCTTGAGAGTGAGAGGGCAGATGGCTCCAAGTAAACTGGGGGCAGCCAGAAGCTTTAACTGCCCTTGCTCCCACCTCCTATGTGGCTCTTGGAGCTTGTAATAATTTTCAAAATGATCCCTGGGAAGAAAAATGTTGTCATCCCTGGTTTAGACTGAACATCTGCCTGCTGCAGTTCTGCATGCTTGCTTTAGTGAATGCTTCTGGCATTAAAGAATAAGAACGTATGAAGTGCCATGCTAGGTTAGACCAATGGTCCATCGAGCCCAGCATCCTGTCTCCGACAGTGGCCAGTCCACTAGTGGTTGCTTTGGAGAAGTACCCAAAAGGTCAGAATGGAGTGATCCATTCCCTGCTGTTCACACCCTGCTTCTGAAAGTCAGAGGTATCTCCCAACCTACTTGGCTAATAGCCATTAATGGTCATATTAATCCTCAAAGATCTTACCGAATCTTGTTTTAAATCCAGCTATGCTACTGGCCTTGACCACATCTTCTGACAACAAATTCTACACGTTAATTGTGCATTGCATGAAAACAGACCATTCCACATTGCTTATCAAGAAGTCTCACCCTATAACTCAGGGGTGGGAAGACATTTCAGTCCTAGGGGGCCACTTTGAAAATTAGTACAAGCTCTGAGGGCCACATAGAAGTTGGGAGTGGGGCACTTAAGGGGTGTGCTCAGAAAAAGATATGTCTCCTGTCTTTCTGTGGATGCCTTCATCCAGGGGCACAGGTAGGTTGGAATGGGCACAGGTGCAAAAGAAGGACATGGGGCCCTCCCATCACTGCTCAGTCCGCATCCCACCCTTGCTCACGTCCCAACCCCCAAGGTTGGTTCCTTATTGCAGACCATCACCAAGAAAGAAAGAAAGAGAATATCTTCTCTGATCTACTGTTTCCTTTCAGGGAATTTGATTAAAATAGAAGTATCTGATATTTAGGGTTTGCATCTCTCTGTTTGACCACGAGACTTCTATAGGTCAAAATGGAAGTCTCAGGGTGAAACCACAAGAAGCAGCCATCCTACTGGTACTATAGTTTCCTTGCTACAATGAAGTAAAGATAGAGCATTTTAGGTTTTCTGATCTGCACCAAAATCTGGAGAAGAGACAAATGAGAGGATATGATAGAAGTGTATAAACTCATGAGTGCAGTGGAACAAGGAAATAGGGAGTTGTTGTTTACCTTCTCAAGTAGTACTAGAACTAGGGGACGGTCCATGAAATTGACAGCAGTTTTAAAACAAAATTTATTTTTCTCTTGTAAAACTCTATGGCTTCAGCAGGAGTAAAATTAGGTAAAACACCAACTGATTGTAACAAGCCCACTTTTTTGTGGTTTGTTTTTTAATAGCACATTTGGCTGTAGTATTGTACAAGATTTTAAAATAAACTTGATATTCTTTTCAGAAACACTTAAAAATCACTTAATAGTAATGTTATTGGAATGGATATTTTCTGGTCTGATTTTCTGAAACTTTTCTGCTTCTGCTTTGCATTTATTCTAGATAAGTGCTTCAACTCTCCATCTTTATTTATCCATCAGTCCATTACCATTACAGAAGTCTAAACTCGCTTTCTACTAATGTTATCATTGCAGAACCAGATTATTCATTCTTGGATGAAGTTGAGCCATTTCCTATGCTAAGAACAATGTAATGCTCAAAGTCAAGTGCTTCAATCTTGACCGCTAAGTTCCATACACTGTGGGAAGCTCATACAGGGAACACTAATAAAATAACACATCCGAGAAAACTAGCCACCTCCAGCACATTCATCATCCAGTGGAGAAACAACAATGAAAAATGTCATAGTCTGTCTTGATGCTTTCAGTAATTTTCCCTCCAATTCCTGTGTCAGGATAACATTGGTGGTACAAGATTTTCTGCTTTAAAAAAGCTGACAGCTTTGAATCAAAGCTTTTAAATTTACTGCCTGCTGGAATCAAGATAGATTGGACACAACTCAGACTTTAAGCAATATCTTCTAAACCTTTGAATCTAGCTGACTCTAAACAAACTAGCACCATGCCACCTGTGTATACAATACCTACGAATAACAATCCTGACTCAGCTAATATGGGGAAACCACCCCAACTCCCATCCAAAAATAATGAGAAATTTCTTCATAATTTATAGTATTTCTTGTCTCTGGTACTTTTTTGTTTGTTTTTAAAAATAAGGAAAAAATAAGGCCAAATCGAGTGGTATTCCAACAGATAACTTGGCCCTATAAATTAATATAACAGACGACTTTCCCAATTCCCCCCCTTGTAGGTGTCTTGCAAGCCTTTACATTTAAAAACATCCTTACACCCTGTTGCAGCTCACACTTGAGAAAGTGTATAGAAAAGTTTTTATTTTTTGACTTTGCTAATGCCTACCTATAATTTTAGACAACCTTTAAAATCTTTTATGACTGTTTTACTTAAGGCATTTCCTCTTTTTCATTACTTTTCAATTTTTACCTACTTGTAGGACCGCCGCATCCCTCATGTCCTGGGTCGACCTCTGCGGTCAGCTGAGGACACCTGCTTGGAAGTCCCCTGGGCTTCCCACGTGGCTACTTTCAACTGGGTGTTCTCAGTGGCTGCGCCCTCCCAGTGGAGATACGGCCTCTCTCCGGATCTCCCCTGCTTCCGTAGACATTGTAAGACCTGGCTTTTTCTCCAGACATTTGGTGAAAGGGATGGGTAGGGAGTGGGCATTTTTAATATGAAGGATTTTTGTCTGCAACTCTTTTATTGGGGATTTTATGAAGTTTTATAGTTTTTATATTCTATTTTTGTGTTTTGTGTGTTGTAAAATGCTCCAAGCTGCCATTATTATTATTATTATTATTATTATTATTAACAAACATTTATANACATTGTAAGACCTGGCTTTTTCTCCAGACATTTGGGGAAGGGGAACAGAGGGAGAGACAAGGGGTCTAACATTCATGAAGATGCGAGGTCTCAAGTGCACGTACTTGGCTTGGTTACGATGAGAAAGCCCCCTTTATACCGCCCCCATTAGGCAGGAGGGGGCGGTATAAAAATATTATAAATAAATCAATTACTGAAAGTGGATGTAAACGAAAACAACTGAAGGTATTCAGCACAAAGTAGTAATTTTTTTCCAAGCAGCATGCTGCTAAAGATGAATGCACATAAGACCCACTGATATCAATTGGACTTTGTGTGTGTTTACAACATTTTTAAGCACTTCAGGACTTGGTTCTGTTGTATCTAAAAACACATGAACAGAACCCAACCCTCCCCTGCTAGATGTCTAACATAGCAGCTGATCCTGCTTACAACCATGAAGTCACTTAAAGTCATTAAGTTTTATATACATTCCTAAAATAAGAAAACTCCCCTTAAACTCAACCATTTAGTATCTGAAGGGGCTACCATGGTCACAGGAGAATCCCCCAGGGAAGAGCTACTTAACATAGCCATTCATATTTGCAAGGGGTGTAAACCAAAAGCATCAATAATCCAGAATCCAGATACCTTGTTTTGTTAAACCCTTGAGTCAGATAAATGCAAAGTGATCAAGACTACATTACTTTAACTGTATAAAGTTTAGAAGAAGTTTGTATTCCTAGCTCGTCTGAAGCCTGAACTTGACTTCCGTGGTTCTGTACAGGTCTGACCTAAACCTGGACAACTCTTGTACTACTGTGTACAGTAGTCTAATAAAAGCTTGACAGCACTACACTGTGAATATCTCCTTGGAGCATTTCTTCAGTGCAACTTTTTGGGTCTTCAAAACCCTACAGAGACAAATGCTGTTGCATAGAAACATAGCACTCTCAAATCAGCCTTCTAGCTTCTTAGAGAACTTAACCATAACAACTGGTAATGTTTCTGCCATGCTTTCTAATTATCAAGGCTAGACTGGATCAGAAGATCTAGAATGCTTTTGGTCTGCCTGATAAATAGGGCTAATTCATTGCTTGCTATATGATATTTAAATAAATATGGCAAGGGTGGAAGGGGGCTTTCTAGGAGTTTGGAGTTTTTAGAGAATTCTTATGTACTTTGTATATAGTCCTTGTTTTGTAAGCCACTCTGAGTATTTTTAACAGGACTGAGGCAGAACAATAAATTACAGCACAAATAAGATGTCAGGAGGTTATGTGGTTGTTAACAACATGCCCCCACTACTAAAAGGTGGCCCATGTTGCAAGTAGTATGGAATGCTCTGTGCTAAACTATACGATCCTTCAAATTATTAAACTGCCTGCCTTATAGAAAGAGGTCATGGCATGTTCAGCAGCAGACAGATAGCTATCAGTGAAGGAGAGAACCCTATGCTCCCAACCCCTCAGCAGCAGTCATGGTTTGAGCTAAAGTAGAGTTTTTTACATTCCAAAAAGGGGTGCAGCAGGTAGCATGTTGGCCACTCACAGAAAATACCCGCATTTTCGAGCACCCCCCATCGGGTGCCCCTTTCATGAAAATGCGGGTATTATCACTTATCTAATCCCGGCACCCAACTGGTGCTGCTTCCTGGGCTGAATTAACGCCCAGCTGCTGCTCCGGGGGAGGGGCAGGGTCTTTCTCTCTCGCTCTCCCCCCTGCTCAGAAAAGGCTGAGCGGGAAGCAGCTGCTGGGCTCAGAACTGCAGCAGGAGCAGCGGCGTGAGTCAGTCTGGGAAGCCACAGGTAACCTATTGGTGCCCAAACCCGACCAGGGCACTCCAGATTCCACGGAGTGCCCGACTGGGTTGCAGCTGTAATGCTGAGAGACTTGAGACTGTCCACAAAGGGCAACACTGGGGGAAGTTTTGACAAGTCTTGTGATTTAATAATGAATTTTGTAACTTCAGGAATCTCCAAGTCAGATATTGCAGTAAAATGCTGGATTACAATTTTTCCTCTCATACTTGAAGATTAAAAACTTGAAAATGTGACTGCATTGTGTGCTATAAAGGTCCAGAAAACGGAAGGTATATTTTTAAATTATCTTAATCTCAAAGCCTTGATTTTGGAAGTCTGCCTCATGAGCAAGGTTCCTAGTTTTTCTGACAGTGAGAAATTTCTCCAGCTACTTTTGGCCACTTCTGCAGATGGACATTTCCCAGAAAAAAATGGAATTTAATGTTTTTCTTTGGGAAAACAGGAATTCAGTTTTTTTGTTCCACTGGAAAGGCATGGAAAACCAATGTAATAACCAGATTTTTCTGGGAATTTCTACCAGCAAAAACTCAATGGCAGACCCTGCTCATGAAGGCTGGCAACTCTTAAGCGGAAAGCACAGTGGCAATTAACTTTGTGATCTTCAGGTAAAATCAAGTGAGATACACTGAAGAACTATAACATAGCTAAGGCTCTTAACCCAGCTGCAATAGCCTGTGCTTGCCCAGACGGTAGCTGCACAAGTAACACTGGTGGCTGAATGGGTTGAAGTATGGCAACTTTGAAGGGAAGGAGACCACCTAGAAGGCTGCAGGATTCTTGGTTGCTTCCCACTTATGGATGGAGCTGAATTCAATGAAGGGTTGGCCACATGTGCAAACAAGGGGACATACTAAAATGAATTATATGAATGTCAGTTGGAAATGATGGGATGTTTGAATGGGCTTTAATGGGTTGTAAGGAAATGCATCTCGGATAAGCACTTTTCAAATGCAACATGCCCCAGGGAATGACAGTAGGGATCATTGGTGAAAAAGGGAAACGCGAGGGGTGGGGAGGAGCACAAACTGCCTTTGAGAAGTGTATGGACTGCCTACTGCCCTGGCTTTCCACCCAGTCCCTGTAGCATACCTGCTTGTCATTCCATGTGTCCTGACAAAATGCCATCCTTGTCCTTCCACTTCATCCTCATTATTTTCTCTTTTTAAAGCCCGTCCTTGCTGTTCCATCCGCTCCTCATTTCCCTGTCATTTTGGTCACAATTTGGCATTCTACCTGCTCTCCATGTCTCCCTTCTTGCCAATCTACCTAGTCCCTTGTCATCTGACCCACACACTATTCACAGTCATCTTCTGGTAATTCCAGCTGATACGCCATTCAGTCCCCACCACCCTTCTTGTCATACAAACTTTTTGCATGGCTGTGTCCTTGTCAATCCATCCTCTTACATCATCCCTTATCATTCAAGCCATTCACTCTGGCTCCCTGCATGTCATTCCACCAGCTCCTCATTATCCCCTTGGTGTCATTCCACCCCATCACTTGTAATTTGCCTATTTCCCCCCACCCTTTTGTCATTCTGCACTTCTCATTGCAGCTTATATTTGTTTCTCCTTTCATTTTTTTTTTTCTCTACCGATACCTACTGTCATTCTCTGAGCCATGGCACCTGTTGAGTACAGCCTCCTATTATCCCAACTACTTGTGTCCACCTCTTACCATTCCAGTCACTCCTGGTGACTGTTCTTTGTCATTCTATCAAGCCCCTGTCATTCCAGTTCCTCTCAGCAGCCTCCACTCTGCCATTCTAATCCCTCCCAGTGGCCTCCTCCCAATTATTCCACCAACACCTCTCCTAGCATTTTCCTCTGTAATTCCTCCATTGTCCCAGCAGCCTGCTCCCCATCATTCCACCTGCTTCCTCTACTGTCTTTCCAGCTGTTCTCGGTAGTCTTGTCATTCCACCCAACCTCCTGTTGTTCCAACTGCTCTAGGAGGCCTCCTCCCTTTCATTTGACCCAGTCCTTCGTCATTCAGCTACTTCAAATCCCTCCTCAAAACCCACCTCTTCCGTCAAGTTTTTCCAGGCTCCTTATTCCCCTCACCCCCTTGCTGACATCCTGAATCATCGTATCTTGTGTAACATTAAATGAGTAATGACACCTTTGTAACTAAGCCAAGCACGTGCATCTGAGGCCTCATGAATTTGTGTATGTATCCTTGTCTCTTCCTCTGTTTCCCCCACTCTTTGTCTCCCTCCTCCTAGTCTCTCTTAGGCCCTTTTTACACGGATGGGTATGGGTGATCTGGCACGGTGGGTGGAGGTGTATGTGTCCCTTTACACAAACACACACACACCTCCACCCACGGGGCCTCTGGTTTAACAGAGGGCTCTGTGGGTGGGTGATGGGTAGAGCTGGATGTTGAACAGGAGCACGCACCCCCACCCATCCTGCTCGGTCTTCACATGGTCAAACACCAAGCGGACATCCATCCCCCCCCCTCACCTGCTGTCAGTCGTTTATACGGACCCCCCTTCCCCCACATGAACACTGAGCAGGGAGTCCGTGTAAAAACGGTCTGAGATTGTAAGCCTGCTAGGGCAGGGACCATGTCTCTTTCTTACAATTGTAAAG
>QEPC01004719.1:411566-423057 GCA_003113815.1 Sphenodon punctatus
GGTTGTGCACGTTGCGGCCCCACACATGCCTGGTAATCGTGCTAGTTGTTTGTTGATTGTCCATTGAAGAAGGAAGAATCCCTGAAACGCGTTTGGACTTATTGGACTTATGTATTTATCCAACTGAATTTATCAACAACAAATGTCTTTGGGACTTGTGGACTTATCCAATTGAATTTATCAATAGTGAATGTCTTTGAAAGGACACAATTGTATATGGGTGGTACCCACATGACAAATATGTTTTATATGTTGACTTTGCCAACAGTGCATTTCTTTCAAGGGACATGTGTATATGATTGATATTCTCATGATAATTGTGGTGATATTTTCATGATATGTATTTTATGGTTATTTGTGTACAATAGAAGGAACATTGTGTCAGGTTCCACATTACTGTGTCTTACTGTGTTGTGAACATACACAAATTGTTGTTTTAAATATTTTTGTAATATTAAAATGTTTTGTTTCGTATAGAAATTTCATATTGGGATATTAGGATATTCATATATCAGTTTTGGAACAGTTCTGTGCTCTTTCTTCCTTGCACTTGCGCGGGACAGAATAGAACCTTGCGGGACTCCACACGTGAGATTCTGGGGAGATGATGTACATTCCCCAAGAACCATTCTCCCTGGCGTTCTCCCTGCCAGAAATGAACTATACCATTCCAGAACAGTTCCGTTCACCCCAGCCCAGTCCCACAGCCTCGCCACCAGCAACTCGTGATCAACGGTATCAAACACCGCCGACAGATCCAGTAAAATCAAAATTGTGGATCTGCCCTGATCTAATTCATGGCTCCGGTCATCAACCAAGGCCACAAGTGCAGTCTCCATGACAAACCCAGGGCGAGAACCAGACTGCGAGGGATCAAGAAAAAAGATCCGTTATCCAGGTGCTCCTGTAACCACTGGGCCACCACCCATTCAATAACCTTTCCTAAAAAGGGAAGGTTAAAGACTGGCCGATAGCTGGCCGGGGAATCAACAATCAAAGATGGTTTTTTGAGTAGAGGCCATACCACCGCCTCTTTAAGACAGCTCGGCACCCTTCCCTCCCTAAAGAGGCATTGATCACCCCTGCTAGCAACGGCCTTCACCAGCCAGGATGGGCACGGATCTAATTCACAACAGGTGGCCTGGACTGTCCCAAGAGCATCTGCTGCATCAGTGGGTGACACCCACTGAAACTGATCCCACAACCACAGACATGGCGGGGCTTCCTGTACCTCTCATTCATCCACTGTCATTAATGCAGCATCGAGATCCTGGTGAATCTGAGCAATTTTATCTCTGAAAAATTCAGCAAACATGTCACAGTGGGCACTGGAAAATTCCAGTTCCAGGCGGAAAGAGGCCGGACTGACCAGCCCCTGCACCACCTGGAAAAGCTCTGCTGGACGTGATTTCGCAGACGCAATTTTGGCATATATCTTGTTGTAATGTATGGCGTTGGATGTTTTTTGAAGTGTAATTATAATGAATGTGTATGTTTTTTGGAGTTTAAGCTAGAGTCAAAATGATTTTGTGACATTTTTGAAGAGGAAAGTTTTTTATTTTAAAAACTTGTGCCTGTTAACAGTTTTTTAAACTGCAGAGTTTTTTGTTTTGGTAAATCTACTAACATTTTTAATTGGTTGACTGCCTCGTAGAGGATATGTGTTTTATACACAATTTTTATTAAATAATAACTCTTCAGTAATAATTTGTCAGGTAGCTTGTTTGATTCTTGCTAGTAAAAGGAGGAAAGTTTTTGGGAAGACATAAAAGTTTGTAAGTATGAATAAACTCTGTCTGATTTTTGTCTTCTTTATTTTGTAATGGCTTGTGCCATACAAATAAATTCAAATTAATTGGTTGGCAGCCCTACTTGATATTTTATGCCCATAAAAACTCTGCCTTGCTTAATTTGCTACTAATACATTGGAACCTGAGGAATGTTTGTTTTCTCTTGGCAGCAGTGGGGAGGGAGTGCCATGAGCCATGCAGTTTTAGTATGTCCGGGTGGGGTGTGTGACAAAACGCAGTATGGGGTGCTATACAGCGAAGCCACCCACCTTACTGGGTTACATCTAAAGATCGCTGCCACCACCGGGAACCGGGAAACTAAAGGTATTCACACCTTCCCGGATATGTGAACCCCAGCCCAGCTCTGGCTCTTCGCCCACAGCTCCCCCAGTACCCCTCTTGCTGAGGTCAGTCACCCTAGAGTCGCTCTCTGTAGGCAGAGCTGCTGAAAACTCTGTGTCTTGCCAGGACTCCCCTTCGTGGGTACAAATCCTTCTAACCTTTAAAGGTACCAGAGACTTTTTCTTTCCAGCCTCTGATTTTTTCACTCAGGCACAGATATGCCTGTTTTACAAAACAAAAGAGATACTTTATTGGCCAAAAGCAGAGAAACAGGT
The DNA here is from genome assembly GCA_003113815.1 of Sphenodon punctatus. Lineage (NCBI taxonomy): Eukaryota > Metazoa > Chordata > Lepidosauria > Sphenodontia > Sphenodontidae > Sphenodon > Sphenodon punctatus. The sequence continues at coordinate 413,974 of QEPC01004719.1, forward strand.
TTGGCAACAAGGCTAAGGTAACAGGCTTTGGATAAAGGGGGAAGCAAACTTAAAGTAGAGTCTCAGATCTTGGGGATCGGATGTCCCCTGGTTTGGGTAGCCGCCTCCTAGGACTAAGGGTAGAAAGGCCATTGCTGTTACTGACAGACTCCTTTTCATCACCTGTGCAGGTAGAAACAAGTGAGGCCCATGTCTTAACTGACTCTTTGCTAGCAGCGTGTTGCAGTTTCGAAGGAGAAAGCCAGAGAGAGAGAGGAAGGGGTGTGTCCAGGCTTTTTAAGCTCGATCCCTCCTCTCCTTTGGGACTTGCCCCCAGGTAGGGGTTTCTCCAATCCAGGTGAACTGCCTGAGCCCTCTGACCTCTGATGTCACCTAGGGGAGACATCATAGTGTTCTCCTTGAGATACCGATCCCTGCCTTTGGTGTGTGGCGCATGCCTAAAAGACTCGTCCTGTGACCTTGCGTTTGTCCAGGTGCTTTGGGGGGGGAGGGGGGCGTTGATAGGGTGTAACCGGGTGTTTGTCTAGGGGACTCTGGTATGAACACAGTGGCATTTTGCCACAGGGGATGGAGAAGGTCTTCACACAAAGCCTCCCTAAACCCCACTTCAGTCCTAAAAATATTCATACCAAGCACACTATGCTGACATCCGAGAATGTTAATGTGATGGTTAGCCAGACCATTGTGTGCTTAAAATCTAGTATGCCACAATTTTTCACTAATGGGTTTTTCATTAATGTCTCCTTTTCCCTCTCTTTCTAAGCTGAAAGCAAAATCAGAAGGGAAGCTTCAAAAGCAGATTTGCAAAGTTGTCTTGGATCATTTTGAGAAGCAATACATTAAGGAGTTAGGAGACGTGTGGACCACAGTCAGGTCAGTTTTTTGTTTTCCCTTTTCAATATTTCATAAAATAACCACTGAGGAAAACTCTACAGAATACAAGCAAACTGGTGCTATAGTATCTATTTATTTATATGCATAAATAATGGACTGGAATAAGCTGCTGGAAGATATGGTAAAGTCAGAAAGTTGCTATAATATGAAAGAAGTGACCATTTCCAGAGATTTCATCAAGTTAACAATTTTAGTTTTCTAGCTTTAGAATCTGCTAGAAGTAATGTTATAAAAGGAGCTGACATCTTTAGCAAAATTCTTTATGAAGTCATCATGGTCACAGTAGTGTCTTGTTCACTTTAACACTTAACTCTATCAAAAAGTCCTGTCCTCCAGTCTGGTAAAGTTGCAAAAAGGAGTACAACGATGCAGCCAAAGTGCATCTAATGACTTTTTCCAATGGAGAAAGATGTATTTTAATGAGTCATTGTGCAGTAACTGTTGCCAAGTGATGCAGTATAGTCCTACACCATAGGAAAGGTAGGTGTAGAGTTCAAAGAAAGCCTGGACGCCATGTTGAAGGTAAAACCAGCAAGTGCTTTATTTCCTGATTACACAGATTATAGCCCTTGGCCACCAGTAATGGCGGCCAGCAGGGCCCCTTGTCACACTCCCTTGAAGGAAGGAACAAGGAGGAGATGGCCAGTACCGCCTGTTGCAGCAGACGCTGCTGCAACAGCAAAAGTTCCAAGAGGTAGCCGGGCCTGGCGGGAAAAGGAGACGGGCCCAGCCTAGGTTGTCCCAGCAACAGAGCTTGCCAGCAAATGACAGTGCAGGCTGGGAAGGCCCTCCTTCAGGGGAGGAGCTTCTCCACCCGCCCGGTGCCTCCTGCCTCATTCCAGCGCAGGAGCTGAAGGACCAAGCTCCCTAAGGCACTTTGGGTCCCATCCGGTCACCATCGGGGCCAGGAAGGAATTTTTATGGGAGACCTTTATTGGCCATCATGGTCTCTTGGTTTTCACTTTCCTCACAGTGTCTCTAAGGAAATTTGGTTTATTCGGCTGGTAATTAGTATTACAATAGGAATGGGTGTTTTGTTGCTGTTTTCCATGCATGCGTTGTCACACTCTTTCAGGGGTCCAGTACTATTATGCTGCTGTTGCAGAAATTAAGTAAATTTTGGAGTCCTCTCCTTAAGAGATGGGGAGGCGACACCTGGCTCAGAAGCAGGACATGGCAAGCACTGGGGTAGCATCCCGGGGAGGGGGTGTTTCTGGAAGTGGGTAGGGACAGATACGGTCCCCAAGCTTTCGGCACCTGAATTCTTAGTCTGGTCTGGAAAAGACATTGTCCCCTTCGACCACAGCTACTGGTTGTAGAGCGAAGGTGAGACATTGTTATAATAAATCGGGACTGGCACCGGAGGGCACATGTAGGCCAGTTCCTGTCAGTTAGATGTTAACCTTTTATGGGTTGTTTAGGGTATTGGACCTGACTTGCCTAATGGCAATTACCCCACCTAGCCTAATTCCAATCGAATAAAGAGTGCGACTGTTAAAACCCTGCAATTTTGTCCTTGTCTCATTCCAGATGCGCAGACAAAGCCTCCCTGTTCAGCACCCCCTAGTGGCCCTTCCCCCATTTACAATTAACACCACATCCCCCTTTCTGAGGAGGAAGGTGATGCTCGTTTATTCAAACTTAACGTTCAACACCAATGTTAACTAACAAACACCAATACTTAAAACTAACTAACAAAATATCAACATGAAGACATCAAATAAACAATCCTAGGAAGGATGAGGTAGACTGCCTGAACCTTCAGCTTCATCTCGGGAATTTATACTGTCCTTTGAACTACCAGAATTCTCAAAACATTTTGTAGTCTTGCAGGAAAGGAGGTGATTGTCTTTCTCTGGTTTGGTACCTCCTCAGTAGTTGCTGGGGGTTCTATACAGGCTGTTTTGTATGGGGTTGCTGTGTTCTGTCTCAGGAGGGATCTGGGAATTTTGGAGGGTCACTAAATGACTTGTTTAGGTGAGCCCAGTTTTTACTCCTGCTGGAATGCTAGCAAGGTAGGATTTAGGAGTTCCTACATTCCCCTGCACTAGGCCCTTTTCTTGAGAATCTTTCACCCAAACACACTGTCCTGGACTCAGTGGTCTCTGAGGTTTAGCTCTGTGATGCTTGTCAAAGTCCTTCTGGTGGCTTTTGTAGTGCTTTTCTTTTTCATGTGGTCTCTGAAGGTCTGGCCAGCAAGGGTCTAGATGGGAAGTGAGAGCTGGGACTTGGATCATATTTTTCTTCCCATCAGTAATTCTGCAGTTCTAGATCCATTTGCTAGAGGTGTCGATTGATATGCTAGCAGCACAAGATGAAGGTCTGAGGATTTTGAAAGGATCTGTTTAAGAGTCTTAACTGTACGTTCTGCTTCCCCACTGCTCTGAGAGAAAAGGGGGCTTGATGTGGTGTGATGGAAATCATAAGTTTCTGCAAATCTTTTGAAAGTCTCCGTGGAAAATTGAGGCCCATTGTTGGAGACAACTACCTATAGAATCCCAAACTGGGCAAAGATGGGTTTAATTTTCTCCACAACTGCACTTGATGTGGTGCTGAGCAGCTTTGCAACCTCCATAAATCTTGAAAATAGTCAATTACAAGGAGATATGTTGTGTTCTCAAGATAGAAGAGGTCAGTCCCAACCTCCTGCCTTGGTCTGTCTGGGAATGCAGAAGATAGTAATGGCTCTAGCGGGTTGACTCTTGTATGAGTGCAGATGTCACATTTTTCGATCCTGCATTGCAGTTTTTGCTAAGCCCTGTCCACCAAACAGACTGTTTAGCTCTTTCCCTGCATTTCATAATGTCTTGGTGTTGTCAGGATCAACTATCAGGAAGCAATAGAGAAGTGTTAGGGAGCCCAAACCAGGAAAACAGAACTAAGAGAGGGAATGGACAGACACACAGCAATGTACAAGGCAGACAGAACCTAAGGAAGTTAGACCCTGCCTACAGGGTTAACATTTTTTCAGGATCTAGTGACAGCTGAGCTCAGAGGCTGCAGCCAAGATCATCATCGGGAACCTCCCAAGACCAAGGGAGGAGGCAGGAACGAGGTCATGAGATTCCCGAATAGCTCAGACTTGAGAGCAGGCCCAAGAGAGAGTAAGCAAGGCCAAAACAGAGGAGGACTAAGGAGGGAGACGAAAGGCTCAGCGGGAACCTAAGGAACCAAAAGGGAAGGGGAAGCAGATTTTAACACACAAACTGTAGCTATTATAGACATGGAAGGAACCAAACATAAACAAGGAGCCCTAAGAAAGGCAAGAAGAGGAACAAGCAGTAAACAAAAGACTATGACTAGACAAGACAAGACAATGAAGAAACCCAGATACATAGGGAAACATAAACAGAGCTATGGTGAAGGGAACAAGAAGGGAAACAAGCACTAACAGGATATAGTGAGGCAAGGTAAAGAGGGAAACTAGACACACAGCAAGACATGAACAGAGCTATGGCTAGAGGGGGTAAGGTAGGGAAACAAACACTATGAAAGGGACTACGCAAGAGGTAGTTCTGAGAGGGATAGAGGGATCAGGCAAAGAGGGAACAGGTGGGGAGACAGCATACCAGGGCAATAAGGGAGACCAAAGTTACACATGCTACAGGGGAAGGAGGAACATGGAAAACCACACATAAAGGGGAAAGCTAGAACAATGAGATAGAGAACAAACAACACAAAACAGGGAAGGAGGAACAAGTAAGCAAGGACTGAAGACTAGGAAAGACATGACCTGGGGCTGGGAAGAGCAGTGAATCTAAGAGGGTGGGGGGAGAACATCAGGAACAAGGTAACAGCAACAGATGTTCCTCTAGCTTTACTGCCAATGAAATGACCCGTTAAAATTCATCTTTCTCCAGTGGAAAAAGTCATTAGATGTGCTTTGCCTGCATCATTCTACTCCTTCTTGCAACTTTATAAGCCTGGGAGACAATCAGGAAGCCAGATGGGTGGGATCACAGACAGAACAAGGAGAGAAAGTCTCTTGCCGAGACCAACACCACAAACCAAGCCCAGGGCTGGGGATTCGAGACTGGCCCTGACAGATGACTTTCATGTAGACTGTCAAGGATGTCTTGTTATATTGATGCAGGGTTAACTAGTCTGGACCCCTCGGTTTATGGTGTGATATCCATGAACCATCCAATAAGGATGTAAAGAGGTATCTGACTTTGCATGAGCTGTCCAACCTCGTTTGCTCTCAACTCAGTGTTTCATCTTCCTCTTGTTTCTGTTTGAATTCTTGTGTTTTTGTGTGATTGGCAAAGCTGTATGGATTGTGTCTACAAAGCCTTCTACAAGGAGCTCCTTCTGTGTACTCTCTTGCTCTGGAGTGTCTGGGATTGGAGTTCTGGAGAGTGTATCTACAGTAGTCGGGTTCTTGCCTGGCACATAAGTGAAATTGAAACCTCATGAGTCTCATCTGGAAGCGTTATATCCTAGGAGGTAACTCATCTAGGTCTTTTGATCCTAGACGAGCGACTAGTGGCTTATGATCACTTTCTATTGAAAATGTTATGCTTACTAGAAAGTCTTCAAAGCATTCACAAGCCCATGTCATGGCAAGGGCATCTTTTTCTATTTTTGCTAGAGCTGAAACAAGCCCAGGATCTCCCCCTCCACCTCACCCCACCCTTTGGTGAAAATCTCACCAGACTTGAGTACTCTGTGTGAACGCCTGGCTCTGTCTAGGCCACCAGTATGAAGAATTGTGTGTGCTTAAGAGTTCTCACAGTGGCTTTGATTTCTCTGCTAAGTGAGGTAGAAACTTCCCCAGGTGTGTTACCATGCCCATGAAATGACAGACCACACTGATACCTTGAAGCTCCTTCATCCGAGAAGTCATGTGAAGTTTTTCTGGATCTGGTCTGATTCCTGTTCTATCAATGATCTGGCCTCAGAATTTGATTGTGTCTTTTGAAAATTCACACTTGACATTAAGTGTTATGCCAGTCTTCTCTAATCATTCCAGAACAGCAAAGAGGTGTTGGTCATGTTGGATTTGAATGGATCCATAAATTAGGTTGTTCATCTGGCAGATGACCCCTTCAGGACCCTCTAGGAGTTGTGACATTTTTTAATGGAAGTTTTCAAGAGGATATGCCAAATGGTAATCTGTTAACACAAGATCTTCTAAAAGGTGTGATAAAAGTTGTTAGTAGTGCTGCTTTTGTAGCAAGAGGTATGTTCCAGAATCCTGATTGTGCATCCAATTTTGAGACAAATTTTGTATTGCTATGTTGTCCCAGGGTGTGTTCCACACAAAGTACATGTCACTCTCGTCAGACATTCTTGTTGAACTTGTTAATGTCTACACCGATCCTGATTGTACCATTTGGTTTGGGTACCACTACCATGGCTGCATACCCTTTCATGGATTTATCAACTCTGTAAATCACCCCCAGCTGCTCCATGCAGCTGAGCTGTGCCTTCACTTTGGGTAGTAAGGGGAGGGTTGAAAATGAAAAATGAGATACTGAAAGCACAATCGCAAACCATTCAAATGAGAGAGAAAAATGGGATACATCTGAAGAAACCAGTGTGACTGCACAAGGAGATTTCTGATGAGCTGAGAATTAAAAAGGGCATGTATAAGAAATGGAAGGAGAGACAAATCACCAAGGACAAGTAGCCCAAACCTGTAGGGACGGTCTCAGGAAGGCTAAAGCTCAGAATGAGCTGAGAATTGCAAGAAGTGCTAAGAACAATAAAAAGAGGTTTTTCAGGTGTGTCCAAAGCAAGAGAAAACAAGGAAGTGGTAGGTCTGTTGCTTATTGAAGATGGTGACGCTTTAACAGGTGAGAGAGAGAGAGACGGCGGAATTTCTGATGTCTTATTTTGCCTCTGTCTTCTCCCACAATGGTGGAAAGTATGTCCAACCTAGAAAGAGTAGCACTAATAATGAAGGGAAGGAATTGCAGCTCAGGATAGGTAAAGAGATGGTAAGAGAGCACCTAGCTACTTTAAATGAGTTCAAGTCCTCTGGGCCAGACAGATTAAATCCTAGGGTACTGAAGGAACAGTTTAGTAGATCATGGGAATGCTGTGGAGGTAGTATATCTTGATTTCAGCAAAGCATTTGACAGAGTCCCCCACGATATCCTTCTTGGCAAGCTGGTTAAATATGGGCTAGATGACACTACCGTTAGGTGGATTTAAAGCTCATTAAAGAACCATACCCAAAGAGTGCTCATAAATTGGTCCAAATCAATCTGGAGGGAGGTATTGAGTGGGGTGCTTCAATGCTTGGTCCTGGACCCTGTACTGTTCAACATCTTTATTAATGACTTGGATGAAGGATTAGAAGGGATGCATATCAAATTTGCAGATGACACAAAACTGGGAGGGATAGCAAACACCTTAGAAGGCAGAAACAGGTTTCAAAATGATTTTGACAGGATGGAAAGCTGGGCCAACAAACAAAATGAAATTATTTTTGTTAATGTAAAGATAAATGTAAAGTTCTGCATTTAGGTACAAAAAATCAAATGCACAAATATAGGATGGGTAATACGTGACTTGGCAGCAGTACACATGAAAAGGATCTTGGGGTTGTAGTTGATCACAAGCTGAAGATGAGTCAGCAGTGTGATGCAGATGCTAAAAAGGCTGATGCAATTTTAGGCTGCATTAACAGAAGCATAGTGTCCAGGTTATGAGAAGTATCCATTCTATTCTGCAGTGGTCAGACGTCATCTGGAGTACTGTGTTCCGTTCTGTGCACTGCATTTTAAAAAGGACATTGACAAATTGGAACGGATTCAGAGGAGAGTGACAAAGAGGGTCAGGGGTCTGGAAACCAAGTCTTATGAGGAAAGGTTGAAGAAGCTGGGTATGTTTAACCTGGAGAAGAGAAGACTAAAGGGAGACATGGTAGTGTGAGGTTTGGGTGGGAAGGGAAGGACTCCAAACTCTCGCGCTCACACTAAACAGCAAGGCTGTGCCTGTAAATAAACCCTCAGGATTGAAATTGGCTTCCAGGATTAAGAATCCCCAGCCAGGATCATCACAGGGTATTTGGGATGAGCGTAAACCTTCTAGCTGCCAATGCACCCACACGTACAGGAGTAGGGGAAGGGAGTGGGGAGGTGACATATGGTGAACGGGGTAAGTGGTGCCAAAACCCGGGGCCCGGGAGCAGGACAGGGCAGGCACACGGAGGGAACAGTGGAACAAAGGAGGTACAAGAAGGAATCCCATGCTTACCGTACAAGCAACACTACAAGCAGTCATCACAGACAAGCTTCTTACATGCACACACAACAGTAGTTCTCACAAGAGGGTTAAGGAAAAAGCAAACCAACGAGGGGCCAGTCTCACAGGCACGTAGGCACTGATCATCTGCAGTGCTATCATGGCAAGGAGCTGCTTCTATTGCCTGCAGCCTGCAAGTTGTGCAAGCGCTCTGAGCGCCGCAGTACTGAGGCTGGGGGCGTGGCCTCCGTCCATGGTGGTCGCGTGTCTGTAACCACGCCCCCAGATTCTACGGCCTGACGTAGGGGAGGTCCCTGAGCGCTGGATGCACTTCCCCCTACGTCCTGTTGCTGTGCTACCAGGGGCTGCAGCGGCGCCGCAACCCCCAGATGCGATGTGAGCCATGCCTGGGGGGCCCAGACCTGCTCCGGGATACCCCACCCCAGGTGAGCCATGTACCCTGCACCCTCCCGTGTCCCCCGGTCCCCCGACCCCTGGGCGCGGGTCTGACAGATAGGTGTCTTCAAATAGCTGAAGAGCTGTCACATAGAAGATGGAGCAGACTTGTCTCTGTTGCTCCTGAGGGCAAGACTAGAACCAATGGGCTCAAATTACAAGAAAGTATATTTTGACTAAACATTAGGAAGAACTTCCTAACGGTAAGAACTGTTTGACAGTGGAACCGACTGCCTACGGAAATGTTGAGCTCTTCTTCACTGGGAGTTTTCAAACAGAAGTTGGATGGCCATCTCTCAGGGACGTTGTAGCTGTGGATTTCCTGCACTGACCAGAGGGTTGTACTAGATGACCTCTGATGTCCCTTCCAACGCTAAGGTTCTATGATTTTAGGGAGATTTTCTAGATGTAGACAGAGAAAATGGTTTTGCATTCAGTACAACTTTGATATTTATTTTCCTTCAGGTTTCCCCAGTCCTTGGAATGATTTGGGGGACTTCCTCTTAATCCCTGATTCCAGGTCCACAGTAAAAAAGATAG
>QEPC01004719.1:423157-433288 GCA_003113815.1 Sphenodon punctatus
TGAGTCTTCTGGAGAGAATAATATTCTCCTCTGCAGCACCCATTGTATAGAGCAAAGTATTCACTTGTTTCTTCCCTGGCTGTTGATCCAACCCAGAAGCCTGCTGAAATTTCTGGAGTGTACTTATCCAGAGAGGCCATTCCTCAGGGTGCTGGAAGTCAAATTCTGAATGGGGTGGTATTTGGAGGTGAGTTGGGCCTGAGGTAGCCATCTCTACTATTTAATTCAGTCCCAGTCCCTCTCTTTGTTAAGGAAGAAGAGTTTACCATGAACCTAACCTCAACATCTTTTAAACTCCAGTTCACCCTTCCTGTCACAGTCCGGACTCGCCACAGTATGTCTGGCTGGCTCACTGTGTCTGCAGGCCTCATCTCTGCCTGCTTTGCAGCTTGCTCTGTACAGCTTTCTGGCCGAGCTGCAGGATGGCTGAGCTGCTTTTCTTTGTCCCTCTTTCTTTTACAAGTGTATTGCTTAACCTTCCACACCTGTGTTCGCTCCCTGTTCTGACACCATGTGGAGTTTACAGAGGGTAAAACCGGAGAGTGCTTTAATTTTTTGACTGCACAGCTTAAGCCACCTTGTTCAATGCCCCCTTGTGTCCCTTTTCCCATTTACAACTAACATCACCATAGGAGTTGTGAGAAAAAGCTGCAGGGAGCGGAGCAGGCCCTGGAATGATTTTCTTTGATGTTATGTTAAAGCACTGTGGGAATTAAGGTAACGTGATGAGATATGAAGTTCTGGCAAATATACTGTAAATAAATACATACATCTTTTATAATTAACTCGGGTCTAACCTTGAAAAGCATTCCACGGGTGATGCTTCTGTGGCTTCCAGAAATCAAAGTGTATAAATGAACTTTAATCCAGACTCTAGCCACTAGAACGTACTTATACAGAAATTAAAATATGCAGATTTTGAAATCTATTGCATGCATATATAAGAGAGAGAGAGAAAGAGAGAGAGAGAGAAATACTCCTGGTATTTACTGACAAAACCCTTCACAACCTGGCTCCCCCTTACCTCTCAGCCCTTATCTCCTTACACACTCCTGCACGCACTCTCCGCTCCTCCTCTGTCCCCTCCCTTGCTCTCCCTCATCTCCCCTGCTCACCTAACCGCCTTCGTCCCTTCCCCCTTGCTGCCCCCCATGCCTGGAACTCTCTCCCTGCCCTCATCTGCCTCGCCCCCTCCCTCCGCACCTTCAAATCCCTCCTCCTAACCCACCTCTTCCTCGCCGCCTTTCCCAATGCCTGTTAGAACTTCCCTCTCAATACTTACTGTCTGTCCTCCCCATTGACTCCTGTCTAACTGCAACCAAGCCAAGCACGTGCATCTGAGACTTCGCATCCGCTTGAATGTTTTTATCCCTTGTCTCTCCCTATGTCCCCTCTCCTTGTCTTCCCCCTCTGAGTCTATTAGATTGTAAGCCACAGGCAGGGACCGCATCTATCTCATTGTTCTATAAAGCGCCAGGTATGCAGCTGGCGCTATACAAATGCTTATAATAATAATATCTTAAAATAATCACTGTTTACTAAATACAATAGATACGTTACCTATATTTTTTATTTTCAATCTCCAGGGAAGTACTTTCATCCCCACAATGTTGGCAGTATGCTGTTCTACTTAATAAATTCAACTATTCCAGTGAGCTGGAGAAGGACTTGCATTTGAAAGGATATCGCCGTGCTTTTCAAGAACCTTTACCCTACCTTCCAGAATCATTAAAGTGTTATATCAGTAGTACTCCTGGCAGATTCCTGGCTCAGAAACACCGGGTTGGTAAACTGAAGGAATATTATCTGTTAAATGCTGCTTCGCTTCTGGCAGTGCTGGCACTGGAGGTAAAGGATGGAGAAAAAGTGTTGGATATGTGTGCTGCTCCTGGTGGTAAATCAATCGCCCTACTACAGTGTGCTTGTCCAGGTAATACGCTGCCTTGGTTTGCCTATTAGATGGCAAGAATCAGCTGCTAACCTATTTAAATAAACTGTGTTTGCATTTATGACAAGATGAGAATTCCCAATTTGAAAAAAAAATTGGTTAATAAAGCAGATTTTGACTGTGGTATATAGAGACAAAAGGCTGAAAATATTGTTAAAATGTAAATCTACCTCAGATTAACAGAGAACAAAAAGCCAAAAGGGAATTACTTCTGCTTTCTCTCTCTCTCTCTCTCTCTCTAGGATGCAGACTATATTGGGCACCATTACCATGCACATTAGTTCAACTCCAAATTAATTGAGACTTATTGGTATGGGAAAACAGGCATTTTACGAGACTCAAATACACCCATGTCTTTGTAATTGCACTTGATTTGCATAAATTCATCTCCAGGGCAATAAGCAATCTCCAACTGTGGGTGAGAAGATGGTATAGGAGAAAGAGGGGCCCATATTCATGTAAAACCACAGAAACAAAGAGAGAGAGTTTCCAAGGCAGGGTAGAATGTACCTTATTCATCCATCTTGTTGCACTGTAAAGTGTGAAATAGTTGCAATATCATGTCATCCTATGCTTTGTCACATAAGCAGGTAAGAAGAGGCAATAACACATTAAATCACTATATACTTTTCTTCACATGAACAAAGGTACTGTAGTGAGACAAAAGTAGAGGTTTATTACCTCTGTTAACAAGCAGGGTTATTTGGGAGATGGAGTCTGTTAACTCTCAACTCTGCTCATCTGAACATTTGCACAAATGGAGTTGCCATCCCTGATTAACAGCCTCTTATCACCTGCTCATGTGAACACAGCAATAGATATTTAATGGTTAGCAACGACTGAAGTGTACACCTTTGGTCCTTCCAAAGAAGGTCAGCGATCATGTAGGTCATCTCTTATGCTTAGCCCTTGGACCCAGGTGCTGTGCATCTGCTTTACTTATCTCTCACCTCATGAGCATTTGAGTGGGATGTGGCCAAAGCTCCAGACCTCTGTAATGCCCCAGGCATCCCAGCAGATAGGATAGAGTGGAGCCAGAAGTTTGGCAGTTGGAAGGGGCCTGCAGTTTGGGGTGACTACTTAATTGGCATCTTAGTTTGAAGTAGAAAGCCAGGTTGAGATTTTTGGAGGTGGGGCTAGCTTGACCAAGAAAAATGGTGATTGTGACAGGGCAGTTGCCCAGAATCCCTGTCAGGCACTAGTCCAGCCTATGAGGAATTAGCTTTGCCTCCCCCCCCCCCCCCCGCATGCTCCCAGTTATGCATCATTCAACTGCCCCAGTGTTCAGTTGAACTATGGACCTGATCCTGAAGTAAGTGCCTGTTTACTAAATATCCAAACTCTAGTGAGTTTGGTCCTGGCCTCCAGCCTCCCCTCAAGCCAGGCCTGTCGCTACCAGTAGTGCGAGAGTCCAGTCTTATTAGTGTGTGCAAAACCCTTTTAAGTCCTAGGAGCCTTATGCAGCCCACAGTCCATGTAAGTAAAGACAGGACAGGTCCTACCTGGATGTAGTTATCAGTAGATCTAGAGTTGATCCTGGCTCTTCTGATCGCCTCCATAGTCTCGTCTTACTGTGTTCCACTGTGAGAGATTTCTCTCAGGAAAACCTTCTACAGCCCTGCATAGCCAACTGGGGTGTAGGCTTCTATAAGCCCCAAACATACCCAGTGAAGCGCCCAGTTCATCTGAGCTTGCTTAGGGACTTAGCCTCTGAGTCCAGCCTAAAGCATACCCAGGGTCTTAGTCTCCGAGGCTTTCTCATGCTCATAGTGAGCATGCTCAGGGTCTTAGCCTCCCAGCCAGGCCAATTTCCCTACACTCTGCCACAGTGATAATGAGTCAGTTTCTTTTCATTTTTGTAAATACAGCCTATTGAAAGTAACAAAACATGTAGGCCTCTGTTGAAACGCAAGGGCGCTAATTCTTTCTAATTGTTGTTTAGGTCTTCTTCACTGTAATGAATATGATAGTCTGAGATCAAGGTGGCTGCAGGAAACACTAGAATCCTTCATCCCAGCATCCTTGATGAACACGATTACTGTTGATGAACTGGATGGCAGGTGCATTGGAGATCTCCATCCGAATGCGTTTGACAAGGTTTGATTGCCATTGCACGGTGACAAACTGATGGAGCGTAAACTGTATTTTACACGTGATGTCAGGAGGAGTGGGTACAGGTACAGGTGGAGTGGGGAGATTAGGTCAGAGGAGTCGGGCTCCCCTGGAAGAGAGATGAGGAAGTGAGAGTATGTGGTTTTTATATATGTATTTTAATTAAGATTTTTTCGTAATTATTATTGTAAGCTGTCTTGAGCCCAGGCCAGGAAAGTGTATAAATTCATAATAAAATTTCTGTCTGTGCTCCTTGCTTTCCTTCTCCAGCTCACCCAAGTTGCTTAGCAGAAGTTTCACTGTGCCCTGTGAAATATTGATAAAGTGAGGACGACAAACTTTTATTTTAACTTCTTTTAAAAAACAATGTCTGTTTGTTGGTCCCCATAACTTGCCTGTGGACCACAGGAGTTTAACGTCATGTTTCCTGGGTACCAAAAGAAAAATCTGACATGACTATGAGTGCATGTGTGTTTCTGTGTTAAATAAGCAGTGGGTGTTTTCAGACCACACTTTATTCCTGCCCAGAGCGAGGCCCCCCATTCCGGGCAGGATTCAGCCTGAGTGCCAAACAAGAGTGAAGGCGGCTCAGAAGTGCCACAGACTTGGACCCGGGTAAGCGTAAGTGGGCCATCAAACGTGACGGCCCACTTTACCCCAGTCCGGGGCTGTTGTAGCATGACCGCAGTAGCACTTAGTCTGGGCTATGATTTGGCCATGGGCCAGTTTCACAGCCCATGCTATGACCTGGGCCAACATCTGTCTGCTGTTTCAGACGTGATGACAGCATGAATTTCCACGCTTGGCAAAACGTGGAAATCCGTGCTGTTGTCGCATCTGAAAGCACCCAGTGTTGTTCACTGAGACTTAATAATAAATTACAAAGAACAGCTTTTACCTGTATGAAATTTAAATAGGAGAATGAGGTGGAAGGACCAAGGCCAAACAAAGAATGTTTGAATGAACTGGAAATGGAAGGAAATGAACAAAATGAGTAAATTGAATAAAACGAAATCTGTTTTTAAAGGGTACAAAATAAAATAGTTCGAGCTGATTTTTTTTTCTTCAGTAGAAATTAATTGTTTTGAACTTTTACAGAAATTACGTTTGTATATTTTTTTGTATAGAACCTATCTATTTAACTTCCATGACACTGACTCAGATAATACCTCACTTCTTTACAGTGAATTTGTTTTGTTTTTATTTGTTGACCATAGGTATTGCTAGATGCCCCATGTTCAAATGACAAAAGCTGGTTATTTTCTTCTGACATTCAACAAGCAACAGAGATGATAAGCCACAGAAAGGAGCTATCTACTATACAGGTTCAGCTGTTGAGGTGAGAAGTGCAAAATATGTTTTTAAAGAGGCTTGCTCATGATTGATTTGGTGATATTGTGGTGAATGTTTTGCCATGTTTAACAAGCAAATCCTTGTTACAAGTTCAGCACTTGCTTAAAAGGTTAAGTGCAGAATATGCTGATACCACTGACATTAGCTGGATACATTTAAGCTGGCTAAAGAATTATCTGTGTTAATTTGAATGTATAGCTGCATTCTGGTTCTAGGATAATAAAAGCGCCAGGGACCAGGCAATCTGCTGACCATACATTACATGCAATTCTGTTGATTTCATTGTGTTTGTATCTTTCTGAAGATGTTGGCCACGCTTTGAAGTGTTTAGAACAATTTGCTTTGGTAAAAAAGCATGCAAGTGAGAGTGTGTTAAGTAGTTTTATAAAGTGCACAAAATATTTGATGGAATATATTATATACTCTGCAACAATGGAATAGGAGCGAAAACAGACCATCAAAAATCTTGCATCCAGAAAGGTAGCCTATTCCACACTTATCAATGAGGTATTATTTAAGGAGGCATCCTGTCCTGCTTTCTTAAGTGTGATTCTCATAATATAACTAAGGGCACAGTGAGGCCCAAAAACTTGCATACTCTCACTAACAGAAATTGAGAGAGTATGTTTGCCATGTTGGTTCCAAACTTAATAGATGGAGACAAAGGGTGTTTTTAAATAAGGCTAGATGGGGTGGGGATCCATGATCGGTGCATGAGTGCTGTGCGTGGGGAGGGTTTCAAACGAGCGGCCCCCCACACAGCCACTCCGTCCACGCATACAGGACCCCAGCTTTTCCCAGAGTGCCCTGTGCAGAGACTGGGGGGGCAGCGCATGAGTCATCAGAGCACACACCCCCATGCACCCATATTCAAACAAGACCCTGCATGGACGGTGAGAGTCCTTGTGTGTGGGTGTCTCACATAAAAACACCCAAACTAGTCCAGATGAATTAATTTTTTTACTTCTGTTAGTGAGGGTATTCAAGCTTTCGGGCCACACAAGACCCTTCCTTAGGCAGGTATAAAGTCAGTGCTAATGACTGAGCAGTACAAGACAAGTAGATATACATGAAAACAATACTAGGAAGGGTGCTAGAATTACAAACACAAACTGTACCAAATGTAAATGTAGCCTGTGCATAATTGCCAACATTTGGGAGGTGGTTGTGCGGGAGAGAAGTGGTGAGTAGTTGGTCGTTAGCATTTCAAAGGAGGTAGGAAATGCAGCAGAGGTGTAGAGGGTGAAAGCAATTACTAAAGAGGGTTAGATAGGAAAAATAGATTCTGGCATTTAGAAATAGACAGGAAACCAAGAATAAAATGATGAATAAAATGATGAATCACGCCTGCCTGATGGCCTTAGAACTGCTGTTGTCTGAGCCCTATTGAAAAGAAATCTCTTGATGTTGACTCCCCTGCCACTTATCATCCAGTCTCTAATATTCCCTTTTTAGGGAAGTGTGATCCCTGGGAGTTCTTCGGGGGTGTACCCTGGAGCCCTCTACCCCGAGGATTGATCCAGGTGAGGGTCAGTCGTCCCGGAGGACATTTAGGAGTGTATCCCAGGTGGTCTGCTGGGACAGGCTTACTCTGGGGTGGTCTATGCTGAGCCCCTGGGAAACACTGGGACAAACACCCTGGTCCCCACATTGGGGTCTAGCCGACCCTAGCCACCCCCTCTACCAAACGTTTAACCCCATTCTCACCCTCTGTTCCTGAGCACCCAGTCTGCCTTCCAGATTGCTCACTTGGCGTCCTCTGAGTGGGTGCATAGCCACCTGCTTTATGCAGCTTGGCTCCTTTCCCCGCTCTGCCTGTCTACCCGTTGTGCAGGGTGTTTAGCCCTTTTATTGGAAGCCCCAGTGCTCTCAGGCCGTCCTCTGGTGCAGGTGCTGTGAGGTGTGTGCGACCCAATGGCATTCTGGTGTGTGCGACCCAATGGCATCATTGGTCCACACCCAGCCTGCCACTCAGCGGAGCTGTGGAGTGGCAGTTGGAGCAGTGTCGCACCTTCTGCCAGTTGTGGGTCAGGACCCGTCTGTGGGGGTTGATTGCGTGGTTGCCTCACAGCTTCAGACTATTGCTATTGGATTCCTAGACCCATGTCAGTTAGGATTTTGTCCTGGACATGCACTGAGAGCAGTCTTAGTGGCCTTGGTTGATGACTTTCGATTGACAGTCAACAAAGGCAGTTTTACTCTGTTGATTCTGTTAAGATCTTTTGACAGCCTTTGTTACAGTTCATCATGAGGTGATCTTGGCACAGCTGCATGACCTGGCAGGTGTTTGCAGGACTGCTTTTGAGTGGCTCCGTTCATTCCTGGCTGGGAGAACCCAGAGAGTGGTGATGGGCAGTGGCTCGTCATCCCCTTGGGAGTTCCCTTGTAAGGTCCTGCAGGGTTCCATCTTGTTTCTCCTGTTAAATGTGTATCTGAGGCCCCTGAGCAAGGTTGTACAGAGACGTGGAGTAAGCTGCCTTGAGTATGCTGATGACGCCCAACTCTATCTCTCGTTTTCATCTGACCTAGGCCCTGCAGTCTCAGTGCTTACCCACTGCCTGGCTGCTGTTGTGGACTGGATGCAGGCAAGCCGATTGAAGCTGAATCCAGACTAGACTCAACGGATGATGGTTGGCCGGCCTTATGACCTGGGAGACGATAGGGACCCCTGTTATTGATGGAGTCCAGTCTCTTTTGGTCATTCAGGTATGCAGCCTTGGGGATGCTCCTGGATCCATTTCTGCGCCTGTATTGCCAGGTGGTGGTCAGGAGTGCTTTTCACCAGTTACATCTGGTGAGAAGGCTGTGACCTTTTTTT
This sequence comes from Sphenodon punctatus, assembly GCA_003113815.1. Classification (NCBI taxonomy): domain Eukaryota; kingdom Metazoa; phylum Chordata; class Lepidosauria; order Sphenodontia; family Sphenodontidae; genus Sphenodon; species Sphenodon punctatus. Next base: position 431,389 of record QEPC01004719.1, read on the forward strand.
TTTATCAGAATCAGATTTGGTCACCTTCGTCCAAGCCTTTGTAACTTCGAGGCTAGACTACTCCAATGTACTGTACATGGGGCTGCCTTTGATAACTGTTTGGAAGCTGCAGTTGGTGCAGAACATGGCGGTCTGTCTTCTGTCAGGGTGGGTCGCTGGCAGCACATTACACCTATGTTTCTGAGTTTGTACTGGCTACCAATAGCTTTCTGGGCACAATTCAAGGTGCAGGTTTCAACCTATAAAGCCCTAAGTAGCTTGGGCCCCAGGTATCTGAAAGAATGCCTCCTCCCTCATGTGTCATTGCGGCCTCTGAGGTCAGCCAGGAGCACCTTCTTGCAGGTACCATCTGCCCGTGACGTTTCTATGGCAAGGGCATGCAGAGTGGCATTCTCAGTGGCTGCCCCACGATTATGGAACTCCCTCCCCTTGGGGGATTTGTCTAAGCCAGAGCCTGCTCATCTTCTGGAATGATGTAAGACCTTTCTTTTTGGCCAGGGAATGATAGAATTGGGTGAGATTGAATGCGGGGTGGGGGGTGATTAGGGAATGGTTGTGGGAGGGTTAAGAGGATTTTAAAGATATTTCTGTTGATTGTAAGCTCCCCTGAACCATAGTGGGAAGGGCAGCATATACATTTGATTAAATAAATAAATACATTAATTAATAAATAATGAGGTACGAAATGCAGCAGAGGTACAGAGAGCAACCAAGCTAGGTTGTCTGTTATGTATTCCTCCCCCTAGGTTTTTTGTGTGTGTAAACATCCATGCAAAAAACCCAGAGATAAGTAAACGTTTTCTGTGTAGGTGAAATGTTATGCAGATGTTGGCACTTCTAAGTGCTTTAGAGTTCTGGCCAAAATAGAAGATCTGTTGTGCCTTTCCTGGTACTTACATATCACCCATGTCCCCGAATTTCTCCCAAATCATCCTTGTCTCATAAGTCCTCCCTCAGAGTCTCATTCCAAAAGTCCTTCCAAAGCCTGCTGCCTGTTTCTCATCTTCACCTGAACACATACTTCTTACTCCTGTTCCTTCTGGGATCCTGTACAGGGTTTTGGATTTTTTTAATCGAAATAATGGTTCCGATTCTCTTGTGTTCTTGAAATTGGCTCAGTGAACCAGTCCAGGCCTTTTATTGGTCCCATTGTTTGTGTTCTTGGTTCAGGTGTAGTTCAGGTTGGCCTTTGCAAACTTCAAGTTCAGGTTTATTTACGTAGCATAGGCCAAGGCCTTTGTTAAAAACAAGTTACAAAATTACCATACAAATAATAAAAATAAAACATGCAATAAAAACCAAATAGCACAGCATAAATCCAGGTAAACTCAAGGGGGTATAACAGTAATCATGTTACTGTCTAATTATGTCTAATTGATTCAGCTTTATAAGCAAAAACAACAAGTTTACTTTAAATAGTTATCCTTTTGCTGGAAAAACCATATTAGTTTTTTTAAGATTTAATAGATAGATTTAATAGCATCTCTAATTTCATTAAACAAAGAACAACCCATCACATAATGTATGCTGTCTTCCACAGCTCCAGATTGACATGGGCAATATCTCATTTCTCTAGGTAGTCACAACCTCCTTCCTGCCAAAACAGCAGTCCGTATTTGTTCTGTACTGGGTCTTCAACAGTTTGTGCTTGAAGTCAACAGATCAATATCTTTCCATCCCTAATCAGTCTTACATAAAGTATATGAGGGTGCTATGCAGTTAATATTCACTGCTGCAAAATCATTCTGCTGAGCAATATCTCTGTTTTGAAATACTGCCATTTTGTCACAAGGTGTGAAATTCTTACAAATGTCCAAAATATTAAATCCTAAACCAGAAACATTCAAAGTTCAGGCCAAGAGAGATTTTGAAGGGAGGCTTGCTAAAGAGGCAAAAACAA
>QEPC01004719.1:433388-469043 GCA_003113815.1 Sphenodon punctatus
GAATGCACCTAGTGCGCACATTTCAGCATAATGCAAACTGTTGGAGTGCGGTTTTAAAAGCTGCTCTGAGCAGCTTTTAAAACCGCACTCCAACAGTTCGCGTTACGCTGAATTGGTGCATTCACACCAACCTGGAAGTGCGTGTTGCTTTAAATTGCACGATGCCGCTGCTGTGCAAATTAAACTCACGTCAGAATGCGCCCTTAGTTTCCAAAATCAGCAGTGCTGACAAACTGATTTAAGATGGGCTAGCACAGAAGGAGCTTGGTCAAGAATGGAATTTATAGTCCATTTTGAAGAATTGCCAGAACACAAGTGTTAGAGAGAGAACCTTGCTTGCTTGACCCAGTCCAAAAGGAGAACTAAAAAATTAAGAGAACCTGAACCTGTGATTAAACTTGCCCCAGGTGCACTATAGTTAATACACCGATTGCTAGAGCAAACTGGCAAGGGTGAAATCAGTTCATCAGGGCTACCAAAAGAGGGCATTCCACCTGTCGTCACAGAACACTGAACCATAGGAGTACTATAATTAGTCCTTGCTTGGGAAGGAGATAAAGCCTTTTTTTTTTTTAGATATTTTGTAATCCCATGTTGAGTGGCAATATTGCAAAATAGCCTGAAACGTGTTATATTGGTAGCTCTTTAGTTTTTGTTTCCATCTCAAGAAAAGTCATTTCACCCCCCCCCCCATATCCATTTAGTTTACTGATTTGTAGCTCTTATAGAAACGAATAGACATTTTGAAGGGGAAAAAATTAAATAAGCAATACAGTAAAATAAAATGAAGATATGTCTAGAGCTGTATTAAGCAAGAATTATTTTTCTTCCATCAAAAGACTTTCTGCCTTGATATTATTTTATAGCTATTGATCAAATACTAAACTTTTATGCGCCGCACTATGTTTCACTTTGGAAGTAACCAGCTGTCAAGGCAAATTAAGAGAGAAATAAAATAGGTTGTGGTATTTTTTATTTTATTTTTTAAAAAAGGCATGATTTTTGGGGAAATTTCCCATTGAAGCATTGCAGCAGAGTTTTGTGTGACTTCCAGAGGAAAAGGGTCTAATGTAAGCCTGTGATTTATAACAGAAATGTGAGTGTCTTATAGCAGTAATGCATCATGTCATGCGTTTTCTTGGAAGAAATCAATCATGTTTTAAACACTGACCTCCTTCAATTTTCTCTTTTCAATATTTGACATGTAAAATCCAATTTGTGAACTTATGGCAAAAGTGAGCATACATCATTCAGTGAAATTTTGCAAATTTGTATAAATCATTCCACATTATAATTATGAAGCAGAGAATGTTTGACAGCGGGAACCTTGGTTTGATTTTTTTTTTTTTTTTAAACAAGAAAATGTCTGTCTCTCAAAATCATATTTAATTCAAATGGCCCTAAATCTAGATGAGAAAATCATGACACGAACCAAAGGTGCACTCGGCTATGAACTCTGTTTTAATAGCAACAGCAACAATAAAAAAAATGGAATTGGCCTTCACTCCCACAACCCAAATAAATGGGAGTGGAGGCATTTGTCCCGCTCCTACCTTAAAGGAAGGAGCAAACTGGCAACACTCTGTACAAACGGCAGAGATCGAATCAGGAGTTCCACCCGGGCGTCGCTATAGCAACCGCGCTGAACAGCACAAAGGGGAGTCTTGCGATAGACGAGCTTCCCAGTGTAACTGACCAGGTTTGAAGCCTGTTAGAGCTGGCTGTGGTCACGAAGCGGCGATACCCACCCTTAGGAGCACTGTGAGTGAATAATGGTCACCTGGTTGGGTCGGGAAGGAATTTTAGCATTAGTCTGATTGACTAATGATAATCCTGTTTGTTGCCTTCCTCACAGTGTGTATATGTAAGCATATTGCGTTAATAGGTTACAGTTATTGGGTGTTTTCTTTTTTCTGTTATTCGATTCTTGTCGTACTCTTTGCGAGGGATCCAGTTAAGGTGAATTAAGGTTAGTTAAATGTTAAGAACAGTGATGTTACAACATGGCCGAGCAAGGGCAAACGAAACTGCGGCACATGACACCACGCCTACACTGCCAGACTCCGAGCAGGCGGGGGAGGAGGGAGCTGGAATATCAAGAGATACAAAGAAGCAGCCCCTGTCAAACCCCGAGATACAGGCCAGACACCCAGGTGTCACGGACCCCTCAAAACTCAGACCCCGCCAGCAGACCGCTGTGTACGCAAGCACACGGGGAAACCCAGCAGAATGAGGGAGAAAGGAGACCCCAACTGGGGGTGGGGGGCCGGGACCAAGCACACTCACCAGGAAGAACAGATGAGCTCTGAAACGAATGGGGACCACACAAACCCCCAACCCCCACACCACCCCCAGCAAGGACCACCGCCTACAGAACCCACCAAACCCAGAAACAACATGCCAGGAGGAGGACGGCTGAGGTGACAGTGGCAGGTGCCAAAGCGCATGGTGGAGTCAGGATCGGAGGGCACAGAGAGGAGAGCCGCTGCCCAACAGACACAAACCGGCTGCAATGCAGCAGCTGGCCACCAGGCACAGGCAGGGATGCACAGGGCTGTGGATGATCCCCACACCACGGCAGGGAAGGGGGGGGGCATATAAAGCAAGGTTCATGCNACCCCCACAAACCACACCCATGACACCAGCGCCTAGAGCAGCCGGTGCAACGGACCCACAGACACGGCAGGAGAACAGACACAGCTAAACTAGGCAAACGTTTATTGGGACAGGGACCCGCAAGATGCAACACCAGCCAGGGAGAGCAGATGCCAGGGACACACGGGTAGCACCCCAGGGTGCACAGACGGAACCATACTACTGATTCACGGGGTGTAAGGGGTTCATTGGCAGGAAAGTGTCAGTAGTTAGACCCACAGACCACACTACGGTAAACAGATGGAGAGGTGGATGTTTCACACAGTGGGACAGAAGCCAGCATCCTGGCCATGGGGAAGCTGAAGCGCCATTCCATCACAGGGACAGGGGATCCACGATGGAGATTGCAGCAATGGCAGGATCACGGTGCAGGCGCTGGGCGCTCGGGGAACATGGGCCCCTGGACAAGGCCCTCCCAGGTAGAGAGACCCTGGCAGTATCCACGGGCACGCATATGGGCATCCACCATGAAGCGGGGCAGGAGGTGGTGTCCTGTGGCAGAAGCAGCTCCTACATCTGAACAGCTCAGCACAGCTCTCAGGGCAGCCATCTCCAGCTCAGTGGGCATCCCAGTCAGGAAGGGGCCACCGACATCAGGGAAGCAAGCCTAGCTCCTCAAGGCAGTTCTGGCAATCTGATCGAGGGCGTGCAAAGCCACGGGCACACAGGAGGACACTGGTGTAGCAGCTCACAACATATGGACCACCACCCTGGAGGGCCAAACCGAAGTCGTGATTACCGGCCCCCTGGCCAGCAGCAGCAAGCTCCCAGGATTCCCATGGCAACACAATGGCGGGTGGAGACCCACGGTCAGATCGGCATAGGGATGTGAATTCGAGTTCCCTGGCTTGGCTGGGCCAAGCTGATAGTGGACCAACTGATAGTGGCCTGGCTTGGCATGTCTGGGAACCTCAAACCCACACACAGGGTGGACACATTCCTGCTTGTTAAGAGGAAGGGAGACCGGCCAGGGCCCAGGGGAGGATGGGATGGGAAACAATCAAGTGGCCGCCATATGTCGCATCTTTGCGGGACAGCTGCAGACCATTCAACAGCTGCCCCGCAAAATGGGGGGCGGGGGACAGCTGCATACCCCATGCCCACCATATGGAGTAGGGGCTCAGACACTGCGGGGAGGGGAGCAGGGGAGGGGTGTGCGGTCTAGGCAATCCAGTGGGACAGTACCTGACGGCTACTGTAAGTAGCAGCATTGGCGTTGCTAACTGGTGCCGAGCAGTGCACAGGGGTAGCATGAATGAGACCCCGGACAGGTGTGCATGCCACACCAAGTTAGCTGCACCAACCGCTGTGGCCCTGTGACTGATCACCATCTACATATGGGAGCTGGGTCGCCTGCAAAGGCATGGGGTGGTGGTGGTGGTGGTTGTGGAGTGGAGAGAGTTCAGAGAGCTATAGCGGGAGCGGAGAGAGCGATTTGGGTGTGTGTGGAGTGGGTGATAGAGCTGTGTGACAGAGGTTGTGGGTGCGTTTGGGGTGTATGTGTGGCTAGTGTGTTGTGGTAGTGCAGAATGTTGGTGAGTGATTGGAGTGCATGGCCTGGAGTGTGTGCAGATGGTGATAGAGGCGAGTGAGGGTGTGGCACTTTGGGGCGTGTGGGGGAGTGGTGTTGATTGCGAGCTGTGCTGTCTGCTAGTGACAGGGTGTGTGCTAGGGGTTCGATCACTGAGTGGCTAACTGGCTCAGGGCACAGGGTGTGTTGGCGGGTTGGGTGCTGGTGGGTGGTCACTGGGTGTGGTGCTCGGTTCACGGGGAGTGGTCACGATGGTGGGAGCACAATGCCTGTTGTAAGCATCCCGCAAGTTCAAGCTGTCCTAATTGCCATCCTGGCTGCATGCTTCTGTCTCCTGGCGCAGACGTATGAGCAATGGGCCAACCTCCTGTGCCCAGCCACCTGCTGTATACCCATGATCTACGCCACAGGAGGGCAGCTGACCTGCGCCGCATAGTAACGGTGTGATGGGTGCGGAGATTCAAGGCCAGATGCCAAGCGATGGCAGCATCGCAGCACATCCGCCTCGTCCTCTCCAGATTGCCCCAAAACGTTTATTGCTGTCAGGTGACCCTACCCATGCGATGGCTGTGTTGGATGCGGTCACAGAGCATTAACTGCTGGGAGAACATACTGGCAACCTGGACTGATGAGGAATGGACTGACCACTTCCAGACGACTCGCTCCATGCTGAGCCCACTTGGAGAGATCCTTGGCCCCCCACCTCCAGAGGAATGTTACCAACATGCAGTTCCCATTACCCCCTGGGATGCGGGTGGCAATGGCAGCGTGGCGCTTGGCAACCCCCAATTCCTGCCAGAGCGTCTCAGAACAGTCCAGTCGCACATCCTGATCTTCCACCCTCCCCACAGCAAGACTGACTACCTAAACAGGAAGCAAGCATTCTCCACGAACCTGCAGGCAGTCATGGACCACCATTGTCTATTCACTGATGTGTACACAGGCCACTCGGGGAGGAGCCACAATGCTCAGATCCTGCGCTACTCCGTCTTCTATGCCAGGATGTTCGATGGTGTCAGGCCCTGGCAGCAGGGCCTGAGGATTTGGGGTAAGGTCCCCTTCAGGGTCCAACGGTGCATCCATACCTGTGGCGATGTGGGGGAGCACGGAAGCTACAGATCCCCCACAGCACCTCCTCTGCTTGAGACCCGGGCAGCACCATCAGAGCCCCCTGCAGGGCTAAGAGAAACGGGGACTGTAAACACACCACCGCCGTCGCAACAAGTGGTGGCGGAGCAGAGCGACACAGGTGCCGGCGTTCAGCCCTGCCCAGTCACGTCAAGCCACACACCCCTCACCACAGACCTGCCGTTCAGAGCAGCTGCACCAGCGTTCCTGCAGGCAGTAGGATAAAAGCAGCTCTCTGACTGCTAGCCCCTGCCGGTGATCAGTGCCTTGAGCCTGTGAGATTGGCCCCCTTGCTTATTGTACTTGTGTTGTGAACGACCCCTACCCTGACTGAGAGAGCGAGAGAGAGAGAGACTCGTGTGAATGATTGGTGAGTGAAACATTCGTGTGTGGAGTATCTGTTGCCCTATTGCACCCCCCTGGTTACCGGAGTCCCATGCCTTGTGTGCCCGTCCTATCCCCCTTCTCCTACCCCCTGGGATTTGGGGCACCTTTCCCTACCACTACACACCGCACCCCCGTTTCCTTAGTCCTGGTCCCCGTGCGCAAGATTGTGGTACACTCTGTAGAAGGTTCAAGCGTTGTGCTCCGTCTCCCTATGATGATCCAGACAGGGGGTGTGCATCCCATAAGCCATATACAATCCTCAGGAATATTTACAGACAAGCAACGACTGCCGTGAGGGCATGGCTGTCTTCCCTACCTTCCCCTTACCCAAATCCCCACAGATGGGGAGATAGCTTTGAATCTGTTCGGGATTATCGAGGGTATTCCCATGGCGCCTGTTGTTATAGGGGATCCTGCCTACCCTCGGACCCCAAGGCTGATGAGGTCCTATCCCGTTGCTCGCACCCCCAACTGGGTGCTTTTCAGCGAGCGCCCCAGCGAGGTGCCTGGTGGAGAGGACATTCGGCCTGCTCAATATGAGGTGGCGCCTCTTGCTGAACCGGAGCCAGTTTGACCTCCAGCACACCCCATCCTCATCCTGGTGGCCTGTGTACTTCATAACGTTTGTGATACTCATGGGGCTGCCTTGGACTATCCCCCTCTTGTACAGAGAATGAGCCCGGTGCCCCTGTACCAGCATGTTCAGGGTGGGGCCTTCAGACAGATCTCAGAGGAGTACCGAGATGCCCTATGCAGGCGCATAGTTGCCCAACTGCCCGAGAATTGACCTTTGACTATGGAAGGCCCCCTTCCAACTGTCCCTTATCACTGTTAACCATGCATCAATACATTGTGTATTCTACCCCAGTACCTGCCTCTGTCTTGTTTGCTCGTTGTCATGGGTACCCCCCATGGTCTGTAAGCGGGTGTGGTGCCAGGGTGGGTCTCTGATTCCTCCCCCATCATGGCAGGGTTGCCTGTTGCTTCATCCAACTACCTTGTGCACTGGACATCGCATTAAACCACTGGTTTGATATCCCTGGTACTGGTGCTCAGATGGCCCTGGTGGTGTGCCTGTGCTCCCTCACGCCATTCCATCTGCATTTTGCAGGTGTGGTACGGCACCCGGTAGAGCCTCGTTACCTGCCCTGGAGGGGATAGAGATGTGTTAGTTTGCAGGGTTGTCATCTCCCTGGGTCCTCTGGTATTCCATCGCCATTCTCATCACCTGTTGGGGGAGATGGAATGGTGATGGTGTGACATCTGACACTGTCACCTGTCATCCCGGTAACCTTACACCACTCCATCCCCTCCATGACGGCATCTGGGGCTCTACAGGGTCCCATCCCATCCCTCTCCTCCATCCCATCCTGTGGCTGGCCTCCTATGATTTACTGCAGCCCTCTCTCATGGACCCTGCTACCGGGTTCTGAGGCCCTTTGTACCATTGCCTGTGTGTTCTGTTTATTTCTGGCAGCTGGTGGTGACCCCCTGTGGTGTGCTCCCATCCCTCCTTGGCTGTAGTAGCAGGGTAACGCTCCTCCCTGGGTGCAGCCCAAGTCCCAACAGTCGGTGAGCACCAGTGGCCAGTGCCACAGCCAGCTGTCACCTATAGCTCTCAGTCACCCCTCACACAGTGGGTGATACATTAGGACCTTTGACCTGGCCATCCTGGCCCCTTATTATTTCCACTGGGCCGTGCCCTCCGGGATCCATGGGTCTGATTTGGCATGTGTGTCAACTGCCAGGACTGCCTGCCCCGCAGCTGTTTGTCACCGGTTCCCTGTCTTTAACCACTGGTGTGGTTTGCTGCTGGCTCCCTCTCATCCCTTTGATCCCCCTGTACAGACTCCATGACAGACAGGTAAGTTACGATTCACATGTTTATTAGAGGACTATTTACATGTTTATTGGAGTTAATTGTTTCTGGGGTCTTCCCCATCCCCTCTTTACGGCACCACCAGGGGAAGGCTCTCTGCGGACCTAGGCAGTCGCTGCCCACTGTGATCATCGGCTGCCTGGCCCGGGCTCTCCTTCTTCCACCGGCCGCTCCACTGCTGGGTCTGGTGAATGAGACACTAGCTCCTGTGGATTAGACACTTAGCATTAACGGTAGCAGGTATCCATTCCCATTGCCCCCGTTTGGGTGCTCCCATATGAGACCTCCCTGTGTCCATCACCTCTTCCCGTGCTACCTTACTGCCCTTTCTCGTGCCTTGGTGTTTCCTCCCTCCCCCTGTGTTGGTTGGTCACCACCTGTTCCCCATGCTTACCTGAGCATGTGGGGTGGCCCACCTGGGCAGGTGGATTGCTGGGGGTGCCGGGATGTTCTGGGGTGGCTGGGGGCCTGGGACGGTGCATTGTGTTCATGGAGCATGCTGGAGGGGAACCGGGAGTGGGGAGGGCTGGCCAGGGGCCCCCCTTGGTGTTGCTGGGGGGCTATGGGAGGGAGGGGGCCCATATGGTCTCAGGCAGGGTAGGGTTGCTGCTGGGAAAACCAGGGGTGGCAGATGAGCTGGGGCGGGGGCACAGGCACCTATGGGAAAGCGATGTTGTGTTGATGTGCTGCCAGTTTTCCAACCGCAGCAGGTGGGCCCATGTCGTGCTGGGGGAAGCACCACATGGCATCCAGGGTGTCCGTTATTAGTTGCTGGATCCTTGCAGTGCGATACCTCCAGCGAGACATGGGCCCTCTCCCTCTCCTGCTTGTCGAGCTGCTGCTCGCGGAGTCGGGCAGCAACTTAGCGCCTGTCCCACAGGTGCTCTGTGTGGGACCGGGTGAGCATTACATCCATTTCCCCCCCTCCCCGAGCTTAACCTCCCTGTTGAGGGCCTGCTCCTCCCTGTGCGAGTCTGCCAGCCGCCTGGTTTCCACCAGCAGTTCCCTCCCAAGGTCCTCCCTCTTCCGCTAGTTGCGAGCCCTCATCCCCTGGTTCCTCTCTGTACTCCCGACGACGGCACCCCCGGATGGACCATGCCGCTCTTCTGTGAACAGCAAGGAAAGCTATGTTTGGCTTGGGACTGGGGATCCACTACTGTTTACCTGTTCTGACTCCTGGGTCTGTGCTGGGATCTACCCCCACCCCCCGGTTGCTCCTTCTTTGGCCATGGCTCTGGTAGCGTTCTCCCCTTGTGCTTCCATGTCCATATTGGCATGTGGAGGGGGCCCCATCCTAGCTCCCGTTATCCCTGCGTGTGTGTGTCTTCCGTCCCCGTCACGGCCTTGTCTCCCTGTCCCTCCTCCGTGGCCGTGTTCCCCTCCACCCCTGTGATATCTCCACCCACGGTCTTGTGGTGTTCCTGGCCCCCCTCCTTGCTGCCCCCTTGACTGTCCCTTGATTGCCCTTCGAAGGGAATGGGGCCAGGAGCACCTGCACCTCCAGGTCCTCTTGAGCTGTGTGAGTAATAGCGTCTGTCAGTTTGACATTGCTTCCCAGTTGGGGCCCTGACTGTCGTGGCCCAGGCCTCTCCCCCCACGTTCCCTGGAATCCTTCTCTTACCTGGGCCGCCCTCCTCCCCCTCCTGGGGGCCATCCCTGATGTCCACCTGCTCCCTGTGTGCCTCCTGTCCATGTGGGTTCTGATCCTTTGGGTTTCGGGGGCGCATGCGGTGGGTGATGCTGCCCGTTTCAGTTTCCAGGGACTGCTCCTCTACCTGTAGGACGGGGCTGTCCCCTCCTGCTTCCTGGCTGGTCTCACCAGAGACAGTGGGCTCCCCTTGCTCTGGGGGTTCGGGCAGGGTGTGTGTGTATCTTTGCCCTCTTTCTGCCCTGGTGAAGGCAGTGCCGTGGGTGCGGGAGGCCACAATGTCCCCCATCCATGCAGAGGAAATGATCCAGCAGCTCATGGAACTCCTGTGTGCGCATGGTATGGCTGGACTTGAGATTATTGTCCTTGATATGTTTTTATCCGGACCTCAAGTCCTTTGCCTCCTGCATGCACTGGGTGACATCCCTATTGTACCCCAACCGCTGCATCTCCTGGGAGATGGATTCATAGACCTGTCTGGTCTTGTAGCTGCGCACCAGGTTGTACTGGACCTTTTCGGCCCCCCACACACGTATGAAGTCCAGGGTCTCGTCCCTGGTCCAGGGATTCCCCTTTTGGAGTCTGCCTGTGGGGCGCCATCCAGCTTTGCAGCGTGGAGCCAGCCCAGTGACTGTTGTGGTAGTGCAGCAGGTGGTCTCCTGTTGTGGGAACGCATCTGGGTGAGCTGTTGTCCTGCTGCACCCCTGTTGTTTCTGTGGGGTGTTCCTTGCCCTCTCCCCCGGGGGTTCCCGCTGTTTTACCTGACTGCCACAGAGGCCCTCCTCGGCTGTCTCCCCGGTGGTGCTGTGCGCCAGGGTTTGAGTGTTCTCCTGTGTGTGTGTGGGCTAGGGGGAGGGAACCGGTGGAGCTGTCAGCTGTCTGCCCAGCGTTTCCCCCGCGTTTACTCGGGGCTTGTCTGTGCCCTTCCACGTGGGTGGGTTCCCCCGATCTTACCTCGCTGTCTGATGTGCTTTACTCCCCGGGCGCCATGGATGTGGTTGGGGGTGGGGGTTCAGGTGCTGCTGTTACGCCCTCTGTCCTGTGTCAGTATGGGAGAGCTGTCAGTTGCCGTCCTGCTCCCCCCTCCTCCCCAGCGTCAGAGGCCAGGTATCCCCTCCCCTGGGCGGCCCAGGGTCCCTCTGCTAATCCTGCCCCTTCCCGCACATGTCGTGGCACTGGCTTCCTTGATTTTGTCGTGGGCTTTTCTGTCTGACATGTTTGGAGCTGGCACACCCATGTCCTCGCTCCCTTCTCCTTTAAGGGCTCCTGGCCGGGCGTCTCTTCCTGTGGTTGTGTCTGCTTGCGGGCTCCTGTGGGGCGCCTCTAGCCATGTCTCTTTGGTTTCGGCGGACCCTTTCCATGGGTGGGTGTGATTTGCCATTTACACGGACGGTTGGGTGCTGAACGCCCACCTCCACCCATGCAGCATGCCGTCTCCTTCCCGGATGCTCCGTGGGTGGCGGTGGGTGTTGATGGGTGATAGGAATATGCTTATGTACATTGCTGACCTGTACAGTGTGATCCTCTAATGGATTGCATGCACACAGTTTCCATTCACTTCAATGGTACTAGCACACATATCAGACCAGAGGATCATGCTCATAGTAGGAATGCCTAAGTGTAATGATAGATGCTCATTTCTCGATAGAAGAGCAATCTCTTCCATGAGGATTAGTATACAAATGAGGGAATAGTAAGGAACCTCAATCCAGTTTCTTGCAGTAGACAGTTTTCTACATTATAAAACCTCTGTGACAATTGGCACATATAGCCTTGGCAAAGATGCTATGAAATGATTCGATTTGGAGCCTGAATTAGAATTGGATTTGGAGCCTGAATTTACCTCTTTGCACTAGCTGTACCAAAAATAAGGCATATTATCAATCAGTATGTTGAAGCCTGCTCTGTTGCTGCCCATGTTGTACCTCGTTTTGGATAGACTGGACTTTGTTTTCCATTATGAATTATTTGAACCCAACATCACAAAAGTTGGATCTTGAAAAGAGTGAGGGGAAAGGGGAACTGTCTGGAGTTAGCAATGGCAGAGCCCCTGCTCCAGGGATAGGTAACAAGCAAATGTATTGTTTCAGACTGTACAACAGCCTGGAAAACAAGGCAGCATTCAACCTATTTGCATGTTGCTCCTACAACCTACAATTGCTCTACCGGCACCTTTTACACAGCAGCCACTGCTCACTCTCTTCATTTGGGTTTACAGCATTGCTTAGCAAAGGGAAGTAGAGGTGCACCAATAGAAATGATGATAATTTGCTTATGTCACAAAAACTTCAGGGCGGGTAAAGTAATGAAAGCTGAACCCCAATTTGCTTAGATTTTTTAAAAACAAATCTTAGCACAGAAAAAGGGATCACAAGAAGATAAGAAGTGCCATTCTGGGACAGACCAATGGTCCATCAAGCTCGGCATCCAGTAACTGACGGTGGCCAATCTTGGTTGCTTGGGAGAAGTAACTACAGGTCACAATGGGGTGATTCATTTTTTCATTTTCATTTCATTTCATGGTTTATTTGTTGAATAACGGCGCTCTCCTCCTCCGCACCATAGAGCTGTCGGTGGCTCATCCAATGCCCTAGGGCTGTTGCCTGCCGTTTCTGTGGCGTTGCCTGGGACAACCGCCAGCCGAGAACGGAACTGCAGCAGCCGTCCACCAAGCAGATGGACTGCAGCTGTGCCTTCGTCCAGTGCCCCAGGTTTGGGAAGCCTGTGGGTGGAGTGCGGGAGTGTGCACGCACACCCACACACCAGCTGCAAGGTTCGCACGGATGCCCACCCATCCCCCCGTACCTGCCACGGTGTTCAAATGGATGCCCTACCCCACCCGCACACATGGGGGGAGGGGGGACATCCATTTGAAAAGGGCCTTTGTTTCCTGTCCTTTAACTAGTTTCCAATCCACAATAGGACACTGCCTCCTATCCCATGACTATTTAATTTCCTCAAGTGTCTCTTGTGAGGGACCTTATCAAATTCCTTCTGAAAGTCCAGATAAACTATATTGACGGGTCACATGCTTATTAACACCCTCAAATTCCTCTAGGTTAATGAGGCATGACTTCCATTTGCTAAATCAATGTTGACCCTTCCCCATTATGTCATGTTTATCAATAAGCACAGTAATTCTCTTCTTAACAACCATTTCCACCAGTTTGCCCAGCGCCTACAAAAAACAGTTCCAGTCTGGGTATCGCCCCAATATCCTCTGTAGTGAAGACCAAAGCAAAGAATTCATTCAGCTTCTCTGCAATGGCCTTATCCTCCCTGAGCAACCCTTTCACCCCCTGGTCATCTAATGGCCCAACTGACACTCTAGCAGGCTTCTTGTATCTGATGTACTTGGGGAAAAAATTAATATTAGTTTTTGCATGTTGAGCAAATCACTCTTCAAATTCCCTCTTGTCTTGCCTTATTAATGCTTTGCTTCTAATTTGGCAATGCTTATGCTCTTTCTTATTTTCCTTATTAGGACTAACTTTCCATTTTTTAAAGGATGCCTTTTGGGCTCTAATATTTCACCTCACCATTTAGCCAAACTGGGAGACTTTGGGTCCTCTTGCTATCTTTTTAAAAATTTGTGGAATACATATAATTTGGACTTCCAAGATGGTATTTTTAAATAGTCTCCTTGCCTCTTGCAAACATTCAATCCTCGCAACTGCTCCTTTTAGTTTCTCTTTAATTAGTTTCCTAATTTTTGCATAGTGCTCCTTTTTAAAGTTAAATGGTACTGCATTGGTTTTATTTGTCATTCTCTCTCTCCTATAAGTATGTTGAATTTGATTATAATATGAGCACTATTGCCAAGCGGCTCCACCACTGTTACCCATTGCACAAGGTCCTGCAATCCACTAAGGACTAGATCCAAAGTAGGTCCTCCTCTCGAAGGTTCCAAGACCAGCTACTTCAAGAAACAGTCATTTACGGCATCAAGAAATTTTACCTCTGCATCATGCCCCGAGGACACATTCACTCAGTCAGTAATAGGGTGATTGAAGTCACCCATTTTATTATTATTGTGTTTCTGACTTTAGTAGACTGTCTAATCTCTGTTAGCATTACATAGCCAATCTCACCATCCTGGTCAGGGAGTCGATAGTATAGTCCCACTGCTATACATTTCCCTGTTACACATGGAATTTCTATCCATAAAGATTCCAAAATAGTTTGCTTCCTACAAAATTTTAATCCTGCATGACTCAATGCTGTCTCTAACATTTAGTGCCACCTACTACTATTTATAATTTAATTATTAAACTATTATTATACTATTTATAATTTCTATAGCACTACTAGGCAGACGCAGCACTTTACGGACACATATTTTCAGAGACTGGACCCTGCCAAGTGGGCTTACAATCTTAAGATGGACATGGGTGAGTGGAACATACGGGGAAAGATAGACACACACATATTCCCATTTTACAGATGGGGAACTCAGGCTGAGAAGTGATTTTCCCAAGGCTACCCAGTGAGTTGATGGCTAGGGCGGGATTCAAACCCTGGCTTCCCAGGTCCAACTCTAGCACCTTATCCACTGCACTACACTGCCACCCTCATTTTGATATATTTTGTACCCAGGTATTAGGTGGGTATTTTCACCCCGGAGCAACCCCATGTCTACCCGCTTAAAGCCCCACCTGGGTCTGTTTTAAATGGACCTAGTGGCTGCTGCGATCTGCCCACGTGGTGCTCCCTCCCCCACACCATGGAGCTGCAGGCGGATTGCCTACAACTCTAGGGCGTTGTTGGGGCAATCCCCAGCTGAGAGCAAGGGTGCAGTGGCCATCTGCTGATCAGGCAGACCAAAGCCTTGAATCTGGACGTTGCCCCAGGGTTGAGCTGCCTGCTCCACCGGCAGTGCCCCTGGATGTTCCAGAGCACAGCTGGCGGGGGGTTGCCCCGGAGCACAGACAGCCTACCCTGCCTCTGCTCTGTCTGCACATCTGGTGGGCCACCTTTAAAGAGACGACCTGCCCGGGGTTGAGGTGGGGCAGAGGTGTGGGTGCTGCCCATGTGAAGACACCTGGCGTCCCATTGGTTATCCACCTTCCACCAGGTTTCTGAGATTCCTATTATGACTATCTTTTTTTAGTGCCAAAATACTCTAGTTCTCGAATCTTAGGCTCATTTCAAACGGGCAGCAGCGGGTGGAGGGATGGATGTGTGGCCGCGGTGGATGGAGGTGGGTGTGCGGCCAGTTCCACGGGTGCACACCCACCTCCCCCCATGGAGCATCAGGCATTGGAACCCATTGCTCCATGCGTTGGAGATTAGTGTCGCGCAGGAGCGTGCATGCACACCCACCCATCCTCCATGGCATTCCCATGGGCGGGGGAATGCCCATCTCCATTCAAAACTACGTGGAGATGGGTGGAGGGAGTCTCGTATGGAAAGGTCCTTACTTTTTAGTCTTCTAGCTTTTTTACATAGAGACTTAAACATATTCTATTCAGGGTTTGCTAGTTTGTTCCTCTGACAGCAGTTTCTAATATTGCTCTAAGAATACATTTAATGAAGCTTATTTAGTGAACTGGTTCTTGACTTGTGTACAATATTTCACAAGGGGGCAATATTGCTAAATTAGTATAGTGGGAGGGCATGTTAATCGGGTCCTGGGCAGGGAACAGCAAGCCATTAATAATGTTATCTGGAAGAGAGGCTGGAGCTGGGCCTTTACAAGCCCTGGGCTAGGTCAGTAGAATATAAATAAGCATTTTATGTAGCCAGCCATACATAGAAACTGGCTTGAATGCCCCACTGATGTTAGCAGGACTTGTGTGTGTTACTAGACAGTTGAACAGAATGGTTTCTAGAGTTATATCAACACAAACAAGCAAGAAGTGCTTAGTGGTTTTGTCTTTATTTTATTTGGAGTTGTGTTTCATTTAACACTGCTACTGTTAATCCAAACAATGATGACTGACTGGTTCACACTAAACTAATAACTTGTAGTTTGGATGATTTGGGCCTTGTCTGTCATCATCATTTGTCTGTCTCATGTTTCATGGCTGATTTTCTATGTTTGTTTGTTTATAAATAATAAACTGATGTAATGGCTAAGTGCGCAGTACTTAGACTGGGAGGCAGGGGGGAACCCAGTTCAATTCTCACCTTCGCCAGAAACTCACTGGGGGACCTTGGGCCAGTCACAATATTCTCTCAAACTAACCCACCTCACAGGATTGTTTTAAGGATTAAAAGTTGTGTGTGTTTGTTATATGTAAACCACTCCGAGTGCCATGGCAGGGGGGCGCTAGATAAAAATAAAGATTATTATTTTTATTTATTATTATTACTTGTGGCATTTTCAATGCAGTGCTTCAGCTGTAGTGTGCATTACAATATAACAGAAAATCCCCAGAGCACTAGTATAGTATGTTCCTAGTTTCTCCCGTCTCCCACATATACCAAATTCCTCCTACTGCACTTCACTGTATTCTGCTGCATTTATAGCCTGATTTCTCTCTCTCACCCGTATTCCCTATTTCTGCAAATTGAGGTGGGTGTACAAAATCTTCAGAAGAACTCACAAATAATTGACTTTGTTCAAAATGGATAATATCTACAATTACTCTCAATAGGATTGGAGACAAACTGCCTCTCAGAAAATAGTTGTTCCTTATTCTTTCAGGAAGTGGGTATATTCAGGCTCACTGAGTACAATTGTGGGAAATTCAGAGAAAGTGAGAGAACCCGTCTGAAAAAGACCTCTTATTAACAGGCATGTGTAACATCAATTCTGTTGCAAACAAACAAGAAGAGGGGAGTCATTTTGAAAGACAGTGCTTCTCAAGGGTGTACCACTGTCAGGGAGAAGAGGTGTCCATGAGCCCAGGGGGCCCATGCTTCCTGGTGTATTAGAAGGAGCCTCATTCCTTCTCCTGCACCAGGACCACTCCAGTGTAGCTGCACCTATGATGCTACTCGACTGAATTATCTGTAAAAGTACATTATGATATTTATGTATTTATTAATTCATTTTTTTATCCCACTCTTCTCTTAAGGCTCAAGGTGGGTTATAACACATAAAAATATATTTAAAAACACACAGATGAAACAAATAAAATCCCCTAATCCCCTCATATATTAATACTATGCAAATAAATTCCCTCACCCACAACTTGCCAAACCCTGCCCGCTAAATGTCTGTCCAAACAGAAAAGTTCTTACACATTGCCTCAGGAAGATGAACAGGCTCGGGCTTAGACAAATCTCTATCTGCTACTAAAGACAAAACTTTCTGTTGTGAAAAACAGAAAAAAAGATGGGTCTCAAAAAGTGATAGTTCTATAGCTTCACTGAGGAGGATCAGCAACCACAAGCTCCTAGGCCAAACCCCCTATTAGTTTACATACATTGTCATGCTGTTAAACAGCTTTGATAATTTTGAGGAACTGTTGGGCTGCAGTGCCATAAAGGGAAATCCACCTCCCAGATTTGTCCACAGAAGTGGACAATTTTTTTTTCCTCTATGGGCAAGGCGAAAGAGGTATGGTTTGGGAATGAGCACATCATATGCTCCACTTATTTACAGCAATATGAAATTTCCTATGCATGGAGATGTGATCTTTCTCTGCACATTCTCTACAATTGCTTCTTAACACTTCTTAACAGGGCTAAAATGCGACTGAAGAGGGTCACCTCTGTTAGTATCCTCTCCAGCCTGCTGACTAAATGCTGTGTCCTGGTCGCTTTAGTTGTGAATGTCTGTTAAAATGCTGGGTTGCTTTTTCCAACTTGGCCTCCCTCATCTCCTGAACTGAACAACCAACAAGAGGAATTGTCTCCTCTGTGTTGAAAATCACTTTGGAAAGAATGTGGCTGCAGTTGGAGATCAGTGGACACAATCCAGAACTCATGTATGCGTGGTTTGGGAGGGCACACGCAAGTTGTTTGTGATTTCTGCAGTTTGCGCACGCACCACAGTTCCCGTGACAGGGGTGACGGGGACACTCATGCACTGAACTCCCTTCCC
This sequence comes from Sphenodon punctatus, assembly GCA_003113815.1. Classification (NCBI taxonomy): domain Eukaryota; kingdom Metazoa; phylum Chordata; class Lepidosauria; order Sphenodontia; family Sphenodontidae; genus Sphenodon; species Sphenodon punctatus. The sequence continues at coordinate 450,610 of QEPC01004719.1, forward strand.
CCATAGCTCTCCGATTCCAAATGGTTTCAAGTAAGTGGTGTCTAATGTTCTCCCCAATTAAAGGCTGTTGAGTGAAATGCAGAATGAATCATTGGTATTCAATTGGCACCCCTCTTGGGAGAGAAGAACTGAATGGGTCTGGAGAAAGTGGAACATATATTTTTTACTGCTTGAAGGTTGTGATGTTTCATTGCAGGATTTGAGCCCCTTCTGAGTATTGCATTGTGGAAAGAGAATTTCAGTTGCTTTGCCTGTCAGCTTGTTGCTTTTCACCTCCTTTATATGCTGAATAACTGAAAAATTAACTGAGTAAGAGGTTAGAACTTCAAAGACCTTCAGGAATCAAAGATTCTGTATCTGATACTATATGCGAAAACTGATCTCTTGGATTGCTTAGGGTTTTCCTAATGGCTGCTGTATTTGGGTGTTGTCCAAGCTAATTAGAATTTCATTCTAAGTGAGTGTGGAAGAAGGTAGAGGATTGGGGGATTTACTTGAAAGCAAACAAGCTTTCAAGCTTGTGTGTAGCTGCAGTTCATGGAGAATGCCTTCCACTGGAGGAAGTTGTCTTCTACTACAATGTTACAGCGTGTGTGGTTCCCATGTTTTAGTCCCAAATATAAGAGATGAAAACAAAGGGTGTTTTAGACAGATAGCACCCACGCTTCTGCTCCTCCTCGCACCTAGACGGGCCATCTGTTTAAAGGCAGCCCGCCGAATGTGCAGATACAGCAGAATTGGAGCAGGTGCTGCTTTCTCTGCTCCAGCCCCACTAGCAGTGCTCTGGGACATCCCGGAGCACTGCCAGAGGAGCAGGCTACTCAAACCTGGGGCATCAGATGGAGGCAGACTTGGGGGTGCAGCCCTGGACTTGCTCTGGGGTTGACCACCCCTGTGTCCTCCTAACAACACCCAGAGTAGTCCAGAGGGTATCCTTTATTAGACCAATTTCTGTTGGTAAAAATGTCCAAGCTTTCAGTGCCACAGAGGTCCCTTCCTCAGGTGTATTAGGATTCAGAACTACAGACTGAGCAAATGGAGACAAGGACATATATATGAAAGCAATTGCTCCAAGTGGTTGGGGGATGCTGTTAGGAAAATAATACAGAGATACAGTGCTGGCATTGATGATTAAGGCAGTGTGGAAATCTAGCGTAAGTGCACATAAACCACCTTGTAATGATTAATACTGAAGCAAAACATTTGAATGTTGCACAGCAATTCGCCTGATTATTAAACCCTTATGGGAAAAGGATGGAAAGCAGGTATCTTTATCTGTTACAAGGTTTTAGCTCACAAATTACATATTTCCTAGCTCTTTTTCAGTGAAACTGGAATATCCAGGTTGGAAGGATGCTTGGGAAATGAAAGTCCTGTGCTCAGTTTCCGGTTCCATCACAGGCCGCTTTTAGACGTGCACGGCGAACACGCTGCATAAAATCATGCTGCGTGTAAATATGCCACGTGTGGGATTTAGGCTGCTTTTAGACGAGTGGGTCGCCATTGCGTGACCCGCTCGCGCGATATTTCAAAATCCTGCAACGCGGGATTACGCGAGACAACTGTCGGGGATCATGCGCATGAAAGGCGGTCGCGCATTATATGCTGACCGCAAATTAAATACCTCGATTGTGAGGTATTTCATTCGCGGTCGGCAAATAATGCATGACTGCCTTTCATGCGTGTGATCCCCGACGGCTGTCTTATGTAATCCCACATCGCAGGATTTTGAAATATCGCGTGAGCGGGTCGCACAACAGCGACCTACTCGTCTAAAAGCAGCCTTAGACATGACATTTCGTGCGTTAAAGCCAGTCGTGCATTCTTTTAAAGCCATGAATTAAATACCTCAACATCGAGGTATTTAATTTGCGGCTTTAAAGGAACATGCAACCGGCTTTAATACACGAAATGTCATCTCGAAATCTTACATGTGGCATATTTACACGCAGCATGATTTTATACAGCATGTTCGCCACGCACTTCAGAAAGCAGCCACAGACTTTTTGTATGAATTTAGATAAGCCACTTGTTTCTTTGTTGTCGCGGTTTCCCCAGTTATTAACTGGGGAGTCTAGCATGTACATTAAGAATTGTGTTTTGCTTGGTTTAGTATAGTATTAGTGGCTATCTAAGTACGTTAGCTGGATAGACACCTATTCTCGGTGACAAAGAGAGAAGCACAGAAACCTAAAATTAAGTTTAAACAAATTTTGGAAGACAAAGATAGTGTCTTTTATTGGACCAACTTCTGTTGGTGAGAGAATACAAGCTCTCCATCTCCTTTATTTGGGACCAACACAGCAACCACACTCTCTTTAGACTAAAATGAGGTTATGTAATTATTCATAGCAGGAAGATGTCTTCAGTTTCTAAATTTATAGGCGGCTGGACAAAGTGGAAGAGTAAAGAAAAGCTTGCACATTTTAAAAAAAGATTTTCTTTTTCAAAAAGTCTTTTATTTTATACTATGTTTCCATATTTTAGTAAAAGCTAACTCCTGTTTTTACTTGAAATGCTCTGCAGAATAGGGTTGTAGGCTGTCTTGGAGAGGAAAGTTACTCATTTCTAATTTGAATGTGCAATTTTGTGTAGATTTATATTGATTTAAAAGAGGCCATTTCCTAACGTTGAGAATATACTGGGGGGTGGGGGAAGGAGAGGAGGAGAAACATTAAACGTTCTAGTGTGGTGGAGGTGGGCATAGGCTGGGCCGGTTTGTTGTGACCTTTGTAGGACTTTTGCAGATCTTGTGCACCCTTGATAGTGTAAGCCTCACATTGGTGGCTACCAAAACCCAGAATGCAGCACATCTCCAACTACTGCCATGTTTGTTAATAAATTAAATAGTTGTTTGATAGGTTTCTGTGGTAGAATTAGCAGTATGGCTGGGTGCTTAATTTAAGTGTTGAGTCTACCACACAAGTTTTGTGTTCTGTTCCTAACTGTTTTTGTGTAAGTCATCAAGGTTGCAGCTCATATCTCCTTTTAGCACTGGGTTTTCGTTAAAGGGGAAAGGGTTGATGTGTGTATCGGAACCAGGGTCAGTGGAAACTAGATTCAAATGCATCACCTTTTTTCTCCCTTCTCCCAAGATTACAGAGGTAGTGGCTTGGGGATCTTCTTCCCATCTCTTCCTCTTTCTTCCTAAACAAGAATTTTGGTGTCCGTTCAATTATTTGGACACTGGACAAAGGTGTGAAAACGCCAGCCAAATAACAACCCTGTGCTAAACTGTACCCTCTCATCAAAAGCACATTATGCATTAGGTGTTGTGGGTACAGAATGGGTTTCCCTGGCCTTTGCAGCTTGATTTGTGCAAGAATTATAGTAGGTGAGTGAAGTGACCCGTGTATGGTGTTACTCAGTTTGATTTTTAAAAGGAATACAAAATCTATGTTCTCTTCAAATCATCAAAAATGGAAAGGAAGACAGAGTTGAAAGTAAATGTAACTTAAGATGCTTGGCTGCTTGAATAGCTTAGAAAGGATTACTTTCCGGCTGATCAAAAAACAGTGTTGTGTGCCGAGAAATCTATTTCTGCTAATGACCAGAAGATGGCACTGTTGAAATACAATATTGTTTTTGAAGCTTGCCCAAAAACCCAGGCAGTCTTTCTTTTTAGACACTGAAAATGGTTAAATTAGTGATATAATTAATGCTGGCTCTTCCAACAAGATGCAGAATGTGTAATTATGCACAGAAAGAGTAGGCTGGGGAAGTGGGATTTGCAATATGAAACATCAGACCACTGTGTGTATATATAAAAGAGTGTGTATATTTAAGAAGATATATAATATCTCTTTAAAAACATTTCATCTGAAACACCAAGACTTTAAAACAGACAGAATGGCAACCTATCACGTTGTTTAATTTACTTCAATGTGAAATACCCCCCTTTTGGCATTTGATGACTCCCAAGTTTTTGTGACATTTAAAAGTGTTTCAATTTCTCAAAGTCATTGAGACCATGCCTCTAAAAGAGGTCTTTGTATTTTTTTTTTTATTGAAGCAATCTTATTGCTCTGCTCCTCTGTTTCCTTTGTTCACTTCTAATTTATTTCCCAGTGTCTCTGTCCTTCTGCTGTTACATTTAATGCAAGTCTTAAGAAAACATTAAGTATGTGTTAGATACTTTTTTTGTAGCTTTACAGGCACATCCAGTGATCCTGCTGCTGCAGGGGCTCAGGCTATATGCTTTAATAGGCCTGGTTCATCGTAAAAATCTAGGATTCTGTACTGGTAGCTGTGTCTCCAATGATACTTAATTATTTGTAAATTCCATACTAGGGGAATTTGCATTCCTATTATTACTTATACTAGAGTTGTGTCTGGGTTTGCCAAACATCCTTCTGGAAGAATGTATATAGGTATGCCCTTATATTTGCATATGGCTGATTTGTAAAGATATAATAATAATTTAAGGATGAATTTATCAATCCTGAAAATGCTTATATTGCTAGTTTAAACCAGGCATAGTGCAGAAACCTATACACACAGTCCCACCAAAATACCTCAAGAGTAATTTTTTTATTCCCCAGATATTTCAGTCCCAAGCCTTTCCTGACTGAAAGCCTAATTAAACTGGTTAGAGTATTTGATATCACAAATAGCCCCTTAAAATTGCTGTATTTGGTTATTTTTGAAAGTCACATTCCCTCATCCAAAGGAAGGGGCACACAATCTTGTGGAAAACTCTCATTAGCCTGGGAAGGAGTATCTCAGAGCACACCTGGGAATTGTGACTGTGGTGTCCTAATGGAAATTATCGAGTCTAATCAATTTACCATTTTCCCTTTAACATTCTAAATAAAATAAAAGTGAAAATCTGTCCCAAACAACCTATGGCTACCAAAGCACCAAAATTAAGAAGGTTGGCTTTTTCAAAGTGATGTAATATTTGGACACTAGTGGGCAATCCTGGGCAGCTTCTTTCACTGACTATTGTTCAGATCACCTTCATGGGGTAGTGATTTGTTCCTTAACTATAGCAAGATTATTGGCTGCCTTTAAAAAATTTATTTATTTAAAGGTGGTGCTGTAACAAAAGACTATTGTGGAGGTGTGGAACCTCCCCCCCCCATGGGCCGCTCTGAGAATTAGTACAAACTCCATGGGGTCAGCTAGGAGTTGGAAGCGGGAGATTTTTAAGGGTGAGTTCAGGGTGAGGAAAGAAGACTCATCCATACCAGGAATCCGTCCTTTCTCCTTAAGCACATGCTCCCTTCCCTTGAGCTCACTCTGACAGTGCTTGAGGATAGGGGAGTGGATCCAGAGAGAGACCAAATAAAAAACAACTGCAGGTCAGTTTTAGCCCAAGGACTGAAAGTTCCCCTCACCTGGACTACAGCAACATTTGACCATGTTTGCGGAGAGACTGTCATAGTTTTCTTTCCCTAATATTAACTAAGGTCTTAAAAGCATTTGCTGTATATTAAACTTTAGGTTTCCTTTGTTTCCAAAAGTTAAGATTAATGCATAGCTCACTTCCTCGCTTGTTAGTGTATCAAAATAAACCAGAACCTCTATTATGAGACATTTCATTTATGGGAAAATTTATACTGGATTTTTTTCAATTCTGATAGGTAGAATAATTTAGACCTAGATTTCTTGACCATGTCTACTGTAACCAAAATAATATTTTGATTCTTGAGTATTGATAAAAATAATAATCTTATATTAGTTTTATCATAATTAATTGAAGCTATATATGACTGGGAAAAAGACAACCGCAATTAAATTATTTTAAAACAATGTACTTAATTTTTTTTCTTCCCATTAAGGTATTATTCAAGGCTCTCTCTTATTCAAATATATTTCAAAATGAAAGAGGTATATTATTGGAGTTATACATCTGTGATCCAATTTGGCTGAATCTCTTCAGCTCCTGTTTGTTCTAATGGGAGTTGAGGGTACTGAGCACATCCCAGGATTGAGTCCTTAGCGGATGAATTCTGGGTCGGCAATTAAGAGGTTGTATCAGTCACCGGGGTTAGACTTCAAGTCTGAAATAATCCCCATGGTGTTTGAATTTGTGATTTAGGTTCCCAATAAAACAGATTTGTTCTGCTCTCTGACTATTTTGAGGTGTTATCCTGTCAAATTTCACAAGCTAAGCAGGCTTGTGGTTTTTTGTTTTTTTGTTAGACTTCTGAGAAGTGCTGCAGAAGGCTGCATTTGGTGATTCTGGAGGTGCTGCTCTTTCCTCTGAGTCAGTGTTGAATCACTGCTCTTATGTAGTGTTGCCAGGGGCACTCTGCTGCTAGGAAGATACTGCCTTTTGACCAAGGTCCAGACCACTGGTAGTTATTAAAGACCCCATGGTATCTTTCATAAATGTACTGATGTTTAACCCTGATGTTATAGCCAAATTCCCATCTGGGTATTCATATTTTATCTGCTGTAATTCCCCCCTCCCTATTCCTTCCGACAGATACGCTCTTTTGGTGGTTAAATTATTCTGCCTCCCTTTCTCTGTTAGCCTGTATTATATTGTTGTTTCTCTGTATTGTTAAACAACTGCTGCCTTTGCTGGTTGCATTTCTGTGAGGTGTGAATATTTAAAGGTAGCAAAGCGCGTGAGAATTCTTGGGGATGTGAGGTGCTATATAAACGTATGTGATTCTGCTTTCTTAGTTAGATTTCCTACATTTAAAGCTTTTGTAACCTTAAACGACATGGCTTTTTATCTCTGCATGGCATAGAAAAACTATTGCTGTGAGAGAGTACAGTAGTCCTCTCTTCAAACTGAGTGGGTGCTCACTGTTGGAATTTAGCCATTAGTTTCCGTTTGAGAGCTCTAAAGACATGCTGGTGAATAAAACACCTCTGAAAGAAAGAATAGTTTTGTGAATAAAGCAGTGAATTGGAACTCAGGAGACCTGGGGTTAATCCCGGTTGTCACAGACAACGCTGTGAGACTTTGGGCAAGTCTCTTAGGTTGATTTCAATGGTCCCAATTACTACCTGCCAACTCCGGTGTCACCATCATGGCTTTCCTTGGCATTTTTCATGGTGTCTGAACAAACAGATTCTAACATAGCCCATCGCCTGCCTGACTGGCAGCGAAGGGGCCACTTCTCACACTCCCATTAAAGGAAGGGGCAAGGGTCAGGGCTTAGCCTAGCGTTGCAGCTGCAAACTGGTGGCAGCTGGTTGCTAAGGGCATTGGCCACTTGGCAGGAAGAATAAGAGCAGCAGCTTCTAGGGGCAACCAGGCAAAAGGGCACAAATACTGTCTCATGAGGCGAGACTGGAAGAGCCGGTTTTAAGGCCAGTACAGAAGGTCTCAGAAAGGAAAAAGGTGATGATGTTATGGATTGGGAGCAGTTCGAGCAGTAATGGCAGTGAAAGCCCTGAGGCTCCTTAACTGTCTCTCTCCTTAACTGTCTCCCTGTTAAGCAGGGAGAAAATGTCAATGTACTCCCCCACCCCGTAAATTCTTCTCCCTAGTGGCCAGAAGGAGATGGAACCCCATAGGCATGGACACGCTAGAATATGGCAATCTAGTCTGACCCGATGGCTCTCCTACAGTTGCCTGCTGCTGCACTCCTGGCAAACCTGACCAAGCCCCACTAGACTGAATCCCCGCCTATGCATCAGCTCCCCCAGCTACCTGCCCCCAAACTCTCAAAGGATTCCCTGAGTTTTGCATCTGCCTTTCCCAATAATTACGCTCCACCCCCAAAGACTTACCAGCAATAGTCCCAGCCACAGAGACCTCCCCATCAGGTGCCATGGCCTGCCTGCTGCAAAACTCCTGCTCCCTGCTGAACGCTTGAAGGCACAAGGAATATTCAACTGCATGACACCCCTATCTGCACCCTGAGCTGCAACACCTGTGAAGACAACTGAGAAGACACCAGAGAAGAATGAGTATGAGAAACAGCCTCCCCTCCCCCTGCATGTGACCATAACCAGCCCATGAAGGCCGCTGGCTGGAGGGGTCACATTTAGCTGCAGGACAGCTTGCTGACAAGCTGAGGGGCCCAAAGCAGGAATTGCAAGAGAGGGTAACGCTGCAGGACCATTGGAGACATTAAGACTGGAAGCGTTGAACCCAGACACAACTGGCAAGACCAGAGCAGAGGGAGGGGACAAAGAATGAGATAGGGTGCTAATCTGCTGCAGGGACTGGGGCAGCCTGGAGGGCTGAGAGGGAGGAGGAACACCCTGTTGTGACACAACCAGGGCCTGAGCCAAAAGCATGCCCATTTGATGAGGCATTTGAAGTGAAGCCCCAGGGGGCTGCAAGGGGGGAGTGGCAGCCTGAAAAGGAACATGGCCAGACACCCCCTGAACCTCACCCAACATGGCACCCAGTGGTTGAGAGCAAGCAGGCACAGAGGAGGATGCCTGCCCCACATCAAAGCTTCCCTTCTGAGAAGCCTGCCCCCCACCCCCTGACCTGCGGCTGCCCAACCAACACATTTCCAGATGAGCCTGAAGGGCAGAAGGCCTGGAGCTGCCTGGATACAAGGGGCAATAAGAGTCATGAGCTCCTTTCCAGTAGAAGAATCCAGAGGTCGCCCATCAGGAAGCTGAGGATCTAAGCCCCCATTGCCTTGAGGTGCACCCACCAACCCCTGAACCCGAGCTTGGCTAGACCCAACAATGTGCTTGAGGCCTACCCCCAGAACGGGAATACCTAGATTTGGCCTTAGGTGGCCTCCTAGTTGGTTGTTTTTGTTTTTTTTGCAGGCATAATATCCACCCACTACAAAGGCCACACACACACACACACACCACACACCCCCTCCAAATCAACCCCAGACAAAATCTGGCCAGCTGGTAAAAAGAGACACTTCCTCTGATGCCGCCGCACCACAAAAAGTTCCGCACGGCGACACGGAAGACCTAAAACCTGCCTTCAGTCTTCACAACTCTTTGCAGATACACTCCCCTTCCCCACTGGCCATAGCCCCAGCGGAAGGGGGGGACAGAAAGGCTTCCTCATCACCCCAACAAACCATCTCTCCCTTTAACGGGGGAGGGGTCATTAAAAAATGTAATTCCTTTTTCAGCTGGGTATCAAACTGAGAAAGGAGGGAGTGGTCTTTTCCAAATGTTTCTTAAGTATTTTAATAGCAATAAATGTGGTGTGGTATTTCCCCAAATGTAAACATTGCCTTGAACTCTTATTTCAATGTGTTGGTACCCCACATGTTAATATGTAGGTGATTAATCCTATCAAGTGATAGAGTCCCTGCCTGCAGGAAGATGATACATTGCTTGTATCTATCAAGCTTGGCTTTTAGATGAAGGAGAGTAAAGTTGACCAGGGCAGAAGGATTTTCCTAGAACTTTGTTTGGCATCATGTGTCTTCAGAACCCATCTATGCTTCCTATTTCTATGGAGGAGGCAAAAATGGCAATTTAACCACAGAAAGGCAAAAATGGCAATTTAATTGTGCTGTGCTGTCCCTCAAATACTGCCCTGTAGTGTTAGGAGATTAGCCCAAATTCTAGTGAGACTCTTTACTACACAATCTACTATATTAGAAAACAGTGTTGCGAACTGAGCTTTAACAGCTTAATTTCAGAAAGATAAATTAGACATGCTGGAATGAAAACAAAGCAGGACAGGCAACAGCAGTGGAGGCATTAAAGAACTTTGCCTAACTTGTCTGAAAGTGGAGCAGAATGGGACTTTAATTTACAGCAACTCAAAGTGTTTATTATTTGTGATGGGTTAAATGTATTTACTGGTCACCTGCCCAGCCTACTAGTCAGTTTTGCTCCATTCTGGACACCCTTTGAGTGGTGCCTTGGCTATCCAAACTAAGCAGCCAAAAACACTGCCACTCCTTTCTAGCAACAGAAAAGGCTACAGAGAGAAGGAAGGTGGACAGATTATGGGACAGAAGCTAAAGAGAAACAGAGAGAGCAGAAAAATGACAAAGGTTTAGTGGTGCCAATAGTGGTGCCTTAAGCTTTTATATTTTAGCTGAGAATTTAGTAGAGAAATGAAAGATTAGGAGTTAGTTACTAAAATATGTATGCTGAGAATGCAGACAAGTAAACAACAATAAAGTAATATTTCGAGCCTAGCAACTAACCTAGACGTAGTCATGGAAGGAGATGAGCTTGTCTTAGGCGCTTGCCCATGTGCAGATTTTCATGTGAGATTCAATCTCACATGAAAATATTCTACATGTGAGTTTAGTGGTGGGCTATATGCCCATGCTAAATTTTATCCATTAGTGAAAATAACTGATCCATGTCCACGTTACCTCCTCCCCAACCCCCATCAGACTGGGCTGGGGCGGGGGGCAGTGTGCATGGAAGAGCCTCCCCCACCATCCTTCCCCAGCCCAGTAGCTCACCACACCCTCCCTCCAGTCCAGTAATGCACCCCGGGACAGCAGTGGTGGCAGCAAGAGGGACCTCTCCAGCTACCTCTCTCCATAGCTTCCTCTGGGTGCTTCCAGCCCCTCCCAATGGGGCCTTCCAGGCAGTTGCAGCTGGATGACATAATCCAGCCGTGGCTGCTCTGAAAGGCCCCATCGAAAGGGGATGAAAGCAGCCAGAGGAAGCTATGGAGAGAGGCAACTAGAGAAGTCCCTGCCGCTGCTGCTGCCACCCCCGGTGAGTTGCTGCAAAAGGGAATCTCACCATAAGTTTATCTTACGGTGAGATTCCCCTGCACACATTCAAATTACACATGTATTTAAACTCATGTGAGTGACAGGGTTGGATTTTCAGCCCTGTCATTCCGTGATGAAATACACGTGTGCAGTTCCATCCTGTATGAGAAAGGGAGGTTATCAAATCTCACGTTCGTTAGAAACAAATGTGAGATTGGGTAACATGGGCACGCAGCCTTAGACTCTGAACAAAAAGGAATATACTCGGGAGGCTGATCAGAACGTTATTGTTATCACTTTGAAATAGTAACTTCTCCTGTTCCCTTTACGAGACAGAAAAGGAGGCTAGTTCTTGAGTTCTCAGAGATCTTTGGACTCCTGATTTATCTAAACCTCTTTGGATTGGACTTTTCTGGTTTAGCAGTTTACCAATAAATCTCAACAGTGGTCTTGTCTGGAATGATACCTCCCATTTAAGCTTCCTATTTGAACAGAGCATCTAGTTTAATATTTTTAATCATGCTTCTAAAATATCTATCACTGCATTCTATACAAACACCACTACCAATAACCATATTCTTTCATAGCCTTTCCAGAAAAGAATTCCATAATAAAGAGTTGGTGAGCCACTATTTCTCACAGTATCCCGACTGTTCCCTCCAGGTTTCAAATAGCGTTTACTGCCAGTTTTTCAAAGCCTCTTACTAGGTGCTGTTTTTGTTCATTCTAATACATATATGACCATCAGAGCCCAGAAGCTAAGTATTCTCTAGCAGTGTTTAACGTTTGGATGGGAAGTCTGTAAAGAACACCAAGTTGCTACAGAGGACAAGAGGTGTTATTCCCACCAGATCATCGTATAGCCCAAGAATGGTGCTAGAGAGGGTGCCTTTATAGACATATGACCAAGGTCCTACCCACTTGCACATGTTGACATTCCTCTGGGGCTCATCAGAAGAATAGGGTGGGGTTGCACAGTGCTGAAACAAACAGTGGGATTATTAACAATAAGTGGTTTCAGGACTAATCTATTAGAATGAAAGAACCTTTAAGTGGATGGCCCTTTTTAAGCCTTTGGTGATGCCAGGAATGAATAATCTTTTTTTTAAAAAATGTATTCTATCCCAGTCTACTTCCTTGTTTTCATAATAGTTAATCTATGACAACTAAAAATGCTTAGAAGATGCCATCTGACCTCCTTAAGTACTTATGCCACGTCTCTCTCTCAGTAAGCTACAGGAGATCTGGTTCAAGAGAAAGCGACCACATTCTCAGTTGCCTTTTTCTTATTTTTTGAGGAAAAGAAAAAGTAATGTACTGATATATGTACTGCTGAACCTGTATATTCTAACCATGGTGGTTGGCTTTTAGAAGTTGCATAATTGCATGAAAACTAAACAATTACACTTAATTAAGGAAACAACATGTGTTGATTAAGGACCCAGTCAGTCTTGCAGTTGTGCATACACAGACCTTCAAAATTATACATTATGAAGCAAGTAAACAAGTTAAGGATCTCATCACTCATAGTAACATGATGCACTGGAAAGGTCATTTCCAAGTGAAAGCAATAATAAGAATAGGTCTCACAGTCATGGACTAGGATCAGATGAGATCTGTAGCTAGTGTTGATGGGCTGAGGCAAATCCCAGGGGAGCACAATCATGTCAGGAGTCACAGGACATACTATAGTCAAGACCCAGGAGTCACAGTGGGTCTGGATCTAGGGGATCTGTGTATGGCAGAAGCCAATGGATTAAACCAGATTCTAGGTCAGGATGTTGCCCCAAGTTGGTAAGCCAGGAAGCAGGAATTGGGGCAGAAAGTGAGGATAGAATCAGGGCTGGCACTAGGGTAGGAATGATGCATACACCAAAGTCCAGTTTTGCTGGGTAACAGGGATGCCATTTAGGGAGGACAGAGGACAGGAAGGGGTGAGGGGCAGGAGGCAGTGCCCACTCTGTGTTTCATGTTGTCTACTGAAAATGCTTCAGAAATTCCTACATCTCTGGTCCTTTACTAGGGCTGAAACGAGATTTTGCCAAAATGGGAAATCTCATGAAATCTAGGTTCCTAATACCATCTTGGTCAAATCGAGAACCTCTCAGTACTTGATAAAGTCTCAACCAACATATTGTTTCTCGATTTACCAACTTTCTGTTTACTGTTTTGCTATTTACCACATTGCCATCCATTTCAAATCCCAAGAGGTAATATCAACACATTACCACATTTCTTGCACTCCATTTTACCTTGTACTTCCTTGTCACTCATTGGCTGGTACGCAGATTCCTTTACTAATCTGCAGTCAAGTTGCAGATTGGTCAGAGCAAAAGGAACAACATAGAACAACAATTCTGATTTGGAGGCACTGGAATGGAGATTAAGGGGCACTGTGGAGGGGGGGAGGTTAAGGGATGGGCTGTTTGCACAGCGATTGGCTCAGAAATGCAGAAACAACAAACCTGGAAGTAAAATAGTACCCTTGGCATTTCAGTAAGTGGTAAATGGATAGTATGCGGTAAACGGTAAGCAGAAAGTTGGCAAATTAGGACAGAATTTTATGGTATTGTGAGAACTGAAAAATTGCATTAGTATTGGGAAACGGCCAGGAAATCAGTCCTGCTTCCTGTGAAGCTTCTCACAAGCAGCAATTTAGCTGCTTATTTCAGCCCTCCCCTTTACACAACAGTCATTTTCAATGGCCACTGCTGAAAATTGCACCTTCTTACTGAAATGTGAAATGTGGCCCCTGCTGGGGTAGACATCATACCCCCACATGCCAGGGCTTTCAGTAACTGGTGGATAGGCAATAAGAAGAGCAGGCTGGCTATCCAGTCAGAGAACTGCTGCTGCTAGAGAGTTGTGGGTTGTACAGCACTAAAACTGCAGGCCTGAGGAAGTGGACAGCTTGGAGGTGATGGTATGGTCAAGACACACCTCCTTTCTCGCCAAATGATCCTACGAGTCCCTGGGTATGAGGTCTCAAACTCGCTTTCAAAATTTCAGGTAGAAATATGTGCCTAATCTTCTCATGCCGTTGGAGATGTTTATATAAAGCTTGTAGTTCACAAGCAAATACAACGTGTCAGTTTAACTGGTCATTTGGACATGTCACTACCCATTTTGCACGCACAGTCACAGTGGTTCCATGTGCTAGTTAAACGTCCACATTGTGCAAGTCCATGTTTGAAAATCAGACCCAAAATAATTTGCTTAAACTTTATTTTGAATTGCAAGAAAAAAATGAAAATATGTTATATTTTTTTCTTCTAAATTTTAATCATTTTAGAATTTCCTAGTGTATTTAAAATACTCTTAGATCCCATATTGGAATGTGACAGGCATTCTTTAATTGTCTTTTGATTTAATGCAACTTATGGTTTATGTTCAATATATCTCTAATCTATAGTTTGTTGTAATTGCTTACAGATCTGCCATTAAGGCCTTGCATCCTGGAGGATCACTGGTCTATTCTACCTGCACGCTTTCAAGGGCAGAGAACAGTGATACAATAAATCACATCCTTAACTCCTCCAGCAATATCGTGCCTGAGGATATAAGTGAAATGGCCAGTGCAGTTTCCTGGGAGTTTACTCTTGCTGACGGCATCCAGAAGCATGAACTCTTAGTACTTCCAGAGAGGGGGAAAGCATGGGGACCAATGTACATGGCTAAATTAAAGAAAGCATTGTCCAAAGAAAATTAAGACATATTGACAAATTTGCAGTACTCTGTGTATATGTAAACTGTAAAAACATGTAAATTGTTGCAAAGGTCTGCTGCGCAGCAAACCTAAAATCTGAATTTGCAGTTCTGATCTGAAATCAGGTGATCTCAAATAAGGATCAAGATTAAATGTTTCTGGAGTATTTCTGTATTCAATATGGCTGTATCTGCCAGCTAAAACCAAATGAGCTTCATAGAGATCCAGGGAAGTTAATGGGGACACAGGTCTTTACAACATTAGAATAAATGTCAGCATACCACCATACATTAGGTGTACTGCCATTGATGATTTTTTTTTTCTTTTAATGAAACATGTTTTTAAGTAAATTGCTTTGAAAAAATATTCTGCACAAGAACTGGTGGTTTGAAAGGTGGCCAGTTCCAATGTTAACTCCCTTTTATTCCCCCAAATATGTCTAGAAGACTTGTTTTCTGAAAAAAACTGATTTATATGCAGAATCCATCTTCTTAAGCAGGGAATACTCCAATCTCCAGCAATACAGGTTACTCAGGCTGCTTTTACACGAGCGTGTCGCAGTTGTGCGACCCACTCGTATGATTTTTGAAAATTCCGCAAAGCGGGATTAGATGTGACGATGGATGCGATCACATGCATTAAAGGTGGTCGCATGTTATTTGCCAACTGTGAATTAAAACCTCACACATCGAGGTATTTAATTCACTGTCGACAAACAATGCGCGACCACCTTTAATGCGCGTGATTGCATCCATCATCACATCTAATCTCGCCTCGCTGGATTTTGAAAAATCACACGAGCGGGTTGCGCAACTGCAGCCCGCTCATGTAAAAGCAAATTTATTTGCCAAGTTGTTTACTGGTAAAAACTGTCTTATGTTTACTGCAAAGGTCAATGACTAAATTGACACAGGCTTTTTTTTCCCTCCTTTTTTCAGATCAAAATACAAATTGAAAGGGTAAATTATGTTGAAAAGCCCTTAAAACAGTAGATTTCCCAGACACACACGCAGCTTTGACATTCACTTTTGTGGCATAATGCAGTTTATCCAGCAAGCTATAAAGCAAGTACTCGAGACTAAACCAGAATGATTAATAACTGCAATAACTCCATGGTATTCAGAGAGCTTTGCTACATAATTGCAGTAATAATGAGTAGTACAGGCAATCTGGAGAAGTGATTTGTCCACTAACTTGTGAAATGCTATGTAAATTTGTGATGTCATGTCAGTGGTGTATACCTTTTTGAGAAAATACCAGAAATCCAGCAGTTATCCCATGGTGTGTGTGCCTATGTAAAGGCTTAAAACGATCTCTAAACGTGTGGAAGTTCAAGATCCTGATATATAAAAGGGCTGGGTAACCTTTTCCTTCCCATAGACCACTTTGAAAATTAGTACAAGTTCCAAGATTTGGATAGGAGTTGGGATGGGGATGCTTACAAGGTGTGCTCATGATGGGGGAAGGAAGTGAAGGGTCCAGGGCATGGATCCGTGCCATGGATCCATTCCTTCTTCTCTTCTACTTACCTTCTTCTCTGCTTTCTTCCACTCAGGGCTCGAGGGTAGGGACTGAATCCATGAGCCAGATCCAGGAACTGGAAAAAGCCAAATAAAAAATAGGTGACGACTGGATTTGGCTCATGGACTGGAGATTCCTTCTCTTTGGTCTATAATGCATCCTCTTTCATTATGTTGAATGTAAGGGAATAAAGGCAGCTTGCTATCCAGGACTCCCTTCCGACTTTTATTTTTTTACACTCACATTTTTAAAAAATTGATTACTTCTCTCTCTCGTTGCCATTGGAAAGGTCATCAGAAACAAGTGACTACATGTGGGCATCAGAAAACTGACTCTTGTGCTCCAAGAAAACAAATTGTAGAGGATTTATTTTACCATTTCTTCCCATTTCCCTGCCCCTCCTAATTATAGTAATTTTGTGCTACTTGTTAAATAGTTGGTGGCACAATAATTCAGTCAGGAACATTCTTAACTTGAGCCCTTCTCTTTAGTTTATAACTAATGTTTTCTGTTGGTTGTCTCTCCTTTTGTTGTTTTTTGTAAATGTTGCAACAATCCATGGCCATGTAGCACCTCTGAGTTGCAGTGCACACCTGAAACGCTTCAGTTTTCTGGGGAATAGAACTCAGATGCTAGTGCTTCTTAGAAGGACAGCACTTGAGTTAAAGAAGAAATTGCTTTACATTGCTGTTTAAAGTCTTTGACCCATGGCTGAGCAAGATGAACAATAATATGCCGCCAGCTGCTTCAGTACAGCCCAAGATACCTCCAGGGTTTAGTGAACTTTAATAGTATGGGGCATACTGTAATGCAACTGTTGTCTACTCCCTTTACTGATTTTACAGCCACCTTCTTTCCCTTCCGTAACCCCATCACATCTCTATGACAAATGCATCAGTTGTTCACAAGGAAGATTAATATTAGGAATGAATTTCATGCCTTTTGCTTTCATTTAATATAGTTTAGCAACATTGCTAAATAAAATAATCCTAAGTGTTAGTAAACACTGATCCAAGAAGACTGGTAAGATATAGGACCTGGAGTCACACAGTCTCCATAGGCTAATTGCACCTCATGTGGGAGACAAGACTTGAAATCAATTTTAGCAATTTTATTAGAAGCTGAAATGCCTTTGAAAGCATTTAAAAGTAAATCTCCTAATTTACTTATCAACTAAATTTGGCTTTGGGGACAAATATGAACTAATGTTTTGTTCCTGTTCCATCACAACTCAAACTAATACGGCACTATTTTCTCTCCATTGCTGCAAAGAATAAAGAAAAGATGCCTATTGCTGCTGTTTCTGCTCACAAAATGTTTGGCACACAGAGTTTTTTCTGGGAAGGCAGTAAATGAAAATAAGTTCACTCTACACCACAAGAGCACGTACCTCCCACTCTCTGAAGTGTGTATTGGTTGATGACTGCATGTAGGTTTGGAGCCAATATCCTCATCCCTTCAAACCTGCTGAAGGGCATAAGGGACCCATGTTCACTGCATTTTCCCCATTTCCACCAATGGCGTAAATGCAGTGAACATGGGCCCCTAGCATATATAAAGCCCCCATGCAGAACTGAAGTGTAAACTCTAGTGGATGAGACACTGTCCCTGCTAGGTTTTTACACTTTACTCCCTTTGTGCATGGAATTAATGGAACAATACCACAGCCAAACATATCTGACATGTCCTATTATCATTATTGCCTTGTGTAGCTAGGGTGCAGTTGATTGCTCAACTCATGTTGAAACCGACTGATTGCGACATAGATAGTTTTTGAAGGATTATGCCATGGTGGTGAAAAAAGCTTTCTTCTCTGGTATCATAACATCTGCAAAGTCTCATCCGGCAGAGCTGTTCCGGGTGGTGAAAGGCCTGATTAATCCGGTCAGCCTCTGCCCAGAAAGAGAGTAATTGAATGCCCGCTGTGACATTTTTATTGACTACTTTGCAGACAAAATCGCTTGTATTCACCACGATTTGGGTACTGCCATTTCATCTGCAGAATCAGAATTTGGGGTTATGGATGCTCAGTCCTGTCCTGTTTGTTTGAATCAGTTTCAATTGGTATTGCCCCCCGATGTGGGGGCAATACCAGTTGTGGATTAGATCCTTGCCCATCCTGGATGGTGAAAGCCAGCCGAGAGACATTGGGGCCGTTGGTGGCTGGGGTTGTCAACGCCTCCCTTCAGGAGGGTAGGGTGTCGGAAACCCTTAAAACTGCAGTTGTCTGGCCCCTGCTTAAAAAGCCATTTTTGACGCTGACTCCGCAGCCAGTTGTTGGCCTGTCTCTGACCTTCCGTCTCTAGGGAAGGTTATTGAATGGATAGTTGCCCAACAGCTCTGGACTCATCTCAATGCCATCAGATTCCTAGACCCATTTCAGTCGGGCTTCTGCCCTGGGTATGGCACAGAGACTGCACTTGTAACCTTGGTCGATGAGATTGACAAGGGGAATTGTACCTTGTTGAGCTTGTTAGATCTTTCTACAGCCTTTGATGAGTTGATCATGAGGTGTTGTTGGCACGACTGCAGGACCTGGCTTGTGGTGCACGGGACTGCTCTTGCGTGGTTACACTTCTTCCTGTCAGGACATTCCCAGATGGTGGTAATGGGTGATTGCT
>QEPC01004719.1:469143-492148 GCA_003113815.1 Sphenodon punctatus
TAATAATAATAATACACACTATTAGGGAACGAAAAGCTTTCAGCACAGTGATATGCCATTCTTGGTAGGATGCTCGATAAGGGAAGAGAGCAGTCAGGCCTGCTGAAAATGGAAGAGACAGGAAGCAGCAGCATAACTGCCAGCAGAGCACTATTCCTAAGTGTGCAAGTTAGCTTCTTCGTTTCAGAAATTTGAACCATGCCAGTGATCTTGAAAACACGAGTGGTCTGGGATCAGGTAGTTTACCACTTATCAAACTGCTTTGTATTAGTGCTTCTAAACATTGCTGTCTCTGGTGCTACTCTTAAACTATAGGTGCTAGTGTAGATCCTGTTCAGAGTAAGATTCTATAGAATTGGTAGAAGCATCTGCTCCTACACTACATTAGTGTTTTCATCTTTACTAGCGCTGATGGAAATGCATCCATGCTAGACCACTGCAGGAGAAACAAGGGGAGGCCACACTGACCCTGCATAGGATCTACTGTGCCAGGGAGTCAACCTAGCATAGTCTACTTCAGGAGGGGGCAGGAGAGCCTCCTTGTCATGCCCCTTCAGCAATTCCATGCCTCTTCAGTGAGCCATCATATCCCATCTCTTGGCAAGGGATGTGACCCACATCAGAAAGGGATTGCCCCATCTCTTTCCAGCATGTTTCTCCCTCCTTTTCTCCTCCACCCAAGAATTACAGGCTACAACAAATGTTGCTAATGGTCAACCGCAATCAGTGCCTGGCTACCCTTAGCCTAGGAGCACCTGTTTAGGTGATGAAGGAAGGAGAAAACGTTTGTGTAGTTCAAGGTATAAATTACACAATTGGGTTCAATTACAGGCAGGGATGTGTGTAAAAGTTTTGGATTGGTCCCAAGCTCAGTCACAACCATATCTCTCAAGTGTCCTGGATTTTCCAGGACATCCCTGAGTTAACATCTCTTTTGTTATCTCTCTGGCAATCATGGGAAACTATTGCAGAGTCTCTAGGAAGAGAGGTGTGAAAGACAGTAATGTGCAAGCTATCAATGGGACAAATCAGGGATTTTAAAGCAGCAGTTTCCTGAAAGATCTGGACCACTTGAGGTATGGTGACAACAGAAGCAATTTTCCTTTACCACGGTGCTTTTGGGTGAGCCTGTTGCTGGGCTCAAAGATCAGAGACATTGGCCTGTCCCCTGCAAGCCAGCTCCAGGAAAAGTGCTGTGTGATTCAGAGCCCTAGATGAGTCTCCAGCCTCCAGGCCTGTCAAGCAGTTGAAACTGAGCCCTGAGCTTCAGAGGCAAGCTCTTAAATGTGAAAGTCTGCCTTTCCCTCATGATCCCCTGAGCTCCAGCTCAACTTTTTATACTGGCTGTTGCCATCCGCTGTCAAGTAGCTTCCTTTCTGCTCACTGCTGGGACCATTAGCCAATCCTACTTGGCTGATTAGCCATTTCAATCAACTCATTATTAGCTCTTTGTGCCTGGTCACCATAAAGTTTCCAGCCTCCCACAGCTTAAGGTTGTCTATTACAGCTGCCTTTCCATGAAACTTGTTATCTTACCACAAACTCTTGAAACAAAGTGGTTCAAATGATATCTTTTATTAAACCAACTGTTGTTGTTGGAAATAAGCAAGCTTGGGGCCACACAGGGCCCTTCTTCAGGCATGTAGCATAGCCAGTAGAAATATATAAACTGAATAGATGTAGAGCAGGTATATATGAGAGGGCATGGAACACATGTGCTCAGTTTATATATTTCTCCTAGCTATGCTACATGCCTGAGGAAGTGCTCTGTGTGGCCCCAAAGACTGCTTATTTCCACCAACAATAGTTGGTGGGGAAAAAAAAGAGACCATTTGAATCACTTTGGGTGATTTCAGAAGTGACGTGGTGAATGTCCACCACAGTCAACCTCAGTCAAACCGCGGGTGGTGGTGAAAGCACCGTGCATGTCTGTTTGCTCGCATCCAGATGTTCACCACAGTCAAACGCGGCCCGGGGTGAAGCTAAACACACTTTGTGAGGTCAGGGCGGGTGGAGGTCCAGAAGTTTGGTGAATGGTCACCACGGCAGGGGTGAATGAAAAGTAACTTCTGAACAGAAACCCGCAGCCGCAGTGGAAGGAATTCACCCCAGCCGCGGAGCATTCTGGGGCTTGAACCTCAGTCCACGTCTCCACTGCATGTCTGGGTGTTTTCAGACGTGACGGGGCGGCTTCGCCCCTTCACGGAAACAACCCTGAGATTCCCCGCNTCTATATTGTGATAAAGTGTTTATTTTATGTTGGAAGCCACCCTGAAATGCCGTAGGAATAGGGGGCAGCATATAAATGGAATGAAATAAATAAATAAATATTTTGTACCGTGCCAGGTATACCGCTTGTGCTATAATAATAATAATACACACTATTAGGGAACGAAAAGCTTTCAGCACAGTGATATGCCATTCTTGGTAGGATGCTCGATAAGGGAAGAGAGCAGTCAGGCCTGCTGAAAATGGAAGAGACAGGAAGCAGCAGCATATCTGCCAGCAGAGCACTATTCCTAAGTGTGCAAGTTAGCTTCTTCGTTTCAGAAATTTGAACCATGCCAGTGATCTTGAAAACACGAGTGGTCTGGGATCAGGTAGTTTACCACTTATCAAACTGCTTTGTATTAGTGCTTCTAAACATTGCTGTCTCTGGTGCTACTCTTAAACTATAGGTGCTAGTGTAGATCCTGTTCAGAGTAAGATTCTATAGAATTGGTAGAAGCATCTGCTCCTACACTACATTAGTGTTTTCATCTTTACTAGCGCTGATGGAAATGCATCCATGCTAGACCACTGCAGGAGAAACAAGGGGAGGCCACACTGACCCTGCATAGGATCTACTGTGCCAGGGAGTCAACCTAGCATAGTCTACTTCAGGAGGGGGCAGGAGAGCCTCCTTGTCATGCCCCTTCAGCAATTCCATGCCTCTTCAGTGAGCCATCATATCCCATCTCTTGGCAAGGGATGTGACCCACATCAGAAAGGGATTGCCCCATCTCTTTCCAGCATGTTTCTCCCTCCTTTTCTCCTCCACCCAAGAATTACAGGCTACAACAAATGTTGCTAATGGTCAACCGCAATCAGTGCCTGGCTACCCTTAGCCTAGGAGCACCTGTTTAGGTGATGAAGGAAGGAGAAAACGTTTGTGTAGTTCAAGGTATAAATTACACAATTGGGTTCAATTAC
The DNA here is from genome assembly GCA_003113815.1 of Sphenodon punctatus. NCBI lineage: Eukaryota > Metazoa > Chordata > Lepidosauria > Sphenodontia > Sphenodontidae > Sphenodon > Sphenodon punctatus. The sequence goes on from QEPC01004719.1 coordinate 472,336, forward strand.
AGGCAGGGATGTGTGTAAAAGTTTTGGATTGGTCCCAAGCTCAGTCACAACCATATCTCTCAAGTGTCCTGGATTTTCCAGGACATCCCTGAGTTAACATCTCTTTTGTTATCTCTCTGGCAATCATGGGAAACTATTGCAGAGTCTCTAGGAAGAGAGGTGTGAAAGACAGTAATGTGCAAGCTATCAATGGGACAAATCAGGGATTTTAAAGCAGCAGTTTCCTGAAAGATCTGGACCACTTGAGGTATGGTGACAACAGAAGCAATTTTCCTTTACCACGGTGCTTTTGGGTGAGCCTGTTGCTGGGCTCAAAGATCAGAGACATTGGCCTGTCCCCTGCAAGCCAGCTCCAGGAAAAGTGCTGTGTGATTCAGAGCCCTAGATGAGTCTCCAGCCTCCAGGCCTGTCAAGCAGTTGAAACTGAGCCCTGAGCTTCAGAGGCAAGCTCTTAAATGTGAAAGTCTGCCTTTCCCTCATGATCCCCTGAGCTCCAGCTCAACTTTTTATACTGGCTGTTGCCATCCGCTGTCAAGTAGCTTCCTTTCTGCTCACTGCTGGGACCATTAGCCAATCCTACTTGGCTGATTAGCCATCTCAATTAACTCATTATTAGCTCTTTGTGCCTGGTCACCATAAAGTTTCCAGCCTCCCACAGCTTAAGGTTGTCTATTACAGCTGCCTTTCCATGAAACTTGTTATCTTACCACAAACTCTTGAAACAAAGTGGTTCAAATGATATCTTTTATTAAACCAACTGTTGTTGTTGGAAATAAGCAAGCTTGGGGCCACACAGGGCCCTTCTTCAGGCATGTAGCATAGCCAGTAGAAATATATAAACTGAATAGATGTAGAGCAGGTATATATGAGAGGGCATGGAACACATGTGCTCAGTTTATATATTTCTCCTAGCTATGCTACATGCCTGAGGAAGTGCTCTGTGTGGCCCCAAAGACTGCTTATTTCCACCAACAATAGTTGGTGGGGAAAAAAAAGAGACCATTTGAATCACTTTGGGTGATTTCAGAAGTGACGTGGTGAATGTCCACCACAGTCAACCTCAGTCAAACCGCGGGTGGTGGTGAAAGCACCGTGCATGTCTGTTTGCTCGCATCCAGATGTTCACCACAGTCAAACGCGGCCCGGGGTGAAGCTAAACACACTTTGTGAGGTCAGGGCGGGTGGAGGTCCAGAAGTTTGGTGAATGGTCACCACGGCAGGGGTGAATGAAAAGTAACTTCTGAACAGAAACCCGCAGCCGCAGTGGAAGGAATTCACCCCAGCCGCGGAGCATTCTGGGGCTTGAACCTCAGTCCACGTCTCCACTGCATGTCTGGGTGTTTTCAGACGTGACGGGGCGGCTTCGCCCCTTCACGGAAACAACCCTGAGATTCCCCGCCGGGATCACTCCGGCACGGCCAACAGACGTGCTGGGGGATCCCGGCAGGGAATCGGGGAGGGGGCGGTGCCGCGCGGTGCAATGTGCGGCCGCACGGCCCCACCCCCTCCACGCTCCCTCGCCGCCCGTTCTCTGGGGAGACGGGCGGGTGCCACGGCCAATGCAGCCGCAGCGCCTGCCCGAAATGACCGTGGGCCGGAATCCCGGCAGGGATTACGGGCCGTGATCCCCGTCCAGACGTGACGGGCCCCTTCATCCCCGTCGGGAATCACCTTCACCACGCAATCGGCGCTGACCCCATGGATTCAGCCGATCGCGTGGCGAATGTGATTCCTGACGGGGCTTGAGTGTGGTAAACATCTGGGGGGGAATTTCCGGTTCCCCAACAGACATTACGGGACCATTTCCCACCACAGGGAATTGACTGTGGTTGAGCGTGATCTCGTAACGTCTGAAAATACCTTGAGTTGTGTTCTCCCGGCCCATGTTCTCTTTGATTGCCCCCGGGTGGTGGTCCCGATCCTGTCACTTCTGTTGGGGTCACATATGTCACCACAGCCCGCGGTGAATCCGTTCACACCGGGGTGGGATTCACTATGGTGAATTGGAACGCGTCACTTCTGAAATCACCCTTTGTCTCTCTGTCACTTGGGACCAACACGGCAACCACACTCTATCTCTGGATTACAAACTCTTGGCAAAGGATGTACTCTTTTACAATGAGAGAGTATTGAGAAGACTTTTTGCTAAAGGACAATGGGTGGGTTTTTCTTGCTGATAGAGTCCTACAGTCTGAGCACAATCAATACCATTTGTTTACAAAAAAGGTGTAATGCTTCAGGGTGCAGCTCTGGTAAACAGTATTGGTCGAGGCAGAATAAATATTTAAAGTGTCATGTTTGGTTTCAGCTGACTTCTCTCTGTTGAAACAGAACAGTGTGACATTTCCTCAACTGAAATATTACTGGTCACTGATATTTTCTTTCTGAGAAAATCATTGCTGCCTATTTCTCTGATAATATCTCCAGTGAGCGGCTCCCACGTCTTCCTCACAGCAACAGTATGAGAGATTCTGACAGCTTCCCACCTCTAAATACAAATGCAGGTAAATGTGAAACTTATTTACATGTTCAGGTAATCGGTTTGTCAAAGAAGAGCAGCAAGCACGGGGGATACACATACGTTCATCTCATCTTTTAAATGGTGTCATGTCTCTCAGACACGATTTTTGACTGGAGATAATTTTGTGCAAGCAGTCTCTTAATGGTTATGAGACATCTGTCAAAAAGTGCTTTCATCGGCTACTCTTGTAGTCTGCCTGGAGAGCCCTGAGGGGGCCTAGTGGGCATGGCAGATTATTATTATTTTTCCTATCAGCTGACAGATCCTCAAGCAGACAGAGGAAGGCATCCCACAGCTTACATGGCCCTATTTAAAATGAATTGTAGGTAGTAAGTAAAATAAAATGACTTCCTTCTTCAGCAAAAATGTCATAACTCTCTTTCACGGATGAGTAGCTCTGAATCCACTCTCAAGGGGAGGGGCTGGTGTCAAGTTATAAAGCAGAGCTTGGTATGGTTTTCATTATTTATAGAGATGCATATGGAATTCTTTTGAAGAAGTTCCATTTCATATTACAATTATGTTTAAGGTGATCACTTATGTAAACGTTTTCCTTTTTGTGAATTGTTGTTCATCTTTATTCTCTTAAGTGTAGGAATTTTCCAGACAGAGGGGACACCTTGGGAGAGCTCCCTTGCAGCAGTGCCAGAAGCAGCTTTCGGGGACAGTGGCAGTTCTTTGAGATGCAGACAGTAGTTTATGGGTCGCAGGGGAGGGCCTTACAGGCCACATGTGACCTTCAGGCCCAGTGGCTTGGCATTCATGGAGCAAGCCCAGCTTTATGCCGAGGGCTGCCAGCACCAGGGGTCACGGCCTCCTGGTGGCACTAGCGAAGCTAGTATGACTGGGGGCATGGATCGGGTCTGCTGCTTTCCCCTGAGCTGAGTCCCTTTGCACTCACAGCAGCTCTCTGATAGCCCCAGGCAGAGTAGCTCAACAGCTGATCATAATAAACAAGTCTGGGAGAGAGACTGGCCAATCAGGCTCCCTCCTCCCCACCACGCGATGGATCATGTGGCAAAGTTTGAAAATGGTGGAAGATGGGAGAGCACGCGCGGGGTGCCCACCAGAACTGTTCGTGTTTTCCAGGGTGCAATGGTGGTCGTAAGCAAGTCAGAACGTAACTAGTACACCAAGAAATTTCTTAGGTTCCTGCTCCTGCTCCAGAGAGCACATAGCCCCAGAGTACAAATTTAACTCTAGGGATAGCTGACACGTATGCTTAGTTGTGCAATCTCCTGAGTTGTGCAGCTCTGGAGACCCAAGCTCTGCCACTGGTTTCCTGTATGATCCTGATCAAATCACTACAGGTAGGGTTATCAAAAGCTTAGGGTGCAATCCTTCCCCATTCAAGTCAATGGGAATTTTGCCATTGACTTCAATGGGTAGAGGATCATGCCTTCAGTTCAGCTCCCATTGGCTTGAGTGGGAGCAGAGTTACAACAATGCTGAAATCTTTTGAACGTGCAGCTGTTAATCTCTCTCTGTGCTTCATTGCTCCTGTCAGTAAAAAGACTGTGATGGTGGTACTACAGACTTGTGAGCCGCACTGGCTGGCACCAGGGTGCTGACCTGCCCACCCTACACTGAGAGGCTGGGTCCAGTGGTGGCTGGTGGGGCAGTGGATGGGTCTAACCTGCAGTGGGCGGGCCTAGGGGCAGAGCCTGGCCTAGGGGCGGAGCCAAGGCAACGGTGGAGCCAGGGCAATGGTAGGCCAGTGGCGTGGCATAACCCAGCAGCAAGGAGTTCCCAGGGTTAACACTGGATGGATATTACATTACTTAATGCTGGGAATGCTGCTGTGTGAAGCACTGCCACCAGGGGATAGAGAACCCTCTTACTGGGGTCCCATCCACTCTCTTTCCCACCGGGTCCAAATTAACCAAAGTAGGTTAAAAAAATAGATCACGTTGCCATCGCCTACCTTTATCCTGAACCCTCGAATTCTCGATTTTCATGGCATGCTTGGCCACCTGTAGTCTTCAGAAGGTTTAGGCTTTGGGACAAGCCTTCCTTCTGGCTTGGAGAACCGGGAGGACTGAGTTAGCTCTCTGTTCTGTGACAAACCGAATCAGAAGAGAATGACAGGGAAGAGAAAGACAGGACAGCGGAGAAGTAGGAGGGAAATGGTTTGTTTTTGGAGCACAAGAAGAGGAAGGGGAGGAGATGGGTTCAGTGGGGGACAGAGGAAAAGGGTTTCCTTGTTGTCTGCAGCCTTCTCTTCTGCCATGCTCCTACCTACTTTCTCCTCTGTTCTCAAGGAAAGCAAGACAAGGTGGCATCGTGCCAAATCTCAGACAAACTGGGTAGAGAAAAGAAGCAAATTACTTTAGATATTTGCATTTTGAATGACATTTTAAATTTTGCTTCTTTGTGGACCTCTCCCCCAAAGAAGAGGTCCAAGACTCTCCTAATCCCCATGCCATCACTTACCATTATCTGGAACCCTCTTCATTTTCATGGTCTCCTTGGCTGCCTGTAGTTTTCTATGGTAGGCTCCCAGTCCCCACACAGCCAAACGCCTGTCCAAGCAAACAGGCCCTCTGGCCCATTTCAGGGCTGCACTGCAAGCAAACCAGGCCCATCCAGACCAGCATCCCTAGTAGCTACACCACCAAATGCCTGTCCAAGCACACAGACCCCTTTTTTAAAGTCTGGCTCATTTCAGGGCTGCTTTACAGAAAAACTAGGCCCATCCAGACCAGCATCCCTAGTAGCTATACCACCAAACGCCTGTCCAAGCACACAGGCCCTTTTTAAAAAGTCTGGCCCATTTCGGGGCTGCACTGAAAGCAAGCCAAGCCCATCCAGACCAGCATGCCTAGTAGTTACACCGTATCCTCAGCAGCCAAATGCCTGTCCAAGCACACAGGCCCTTTCTAAAAAGTCTGGCCTGTTTCGGGGCTGCACTGCAAGCAAACCAGGCTCATCCAGACCAGCATCCCTAAGTAGCTACACTACCAAATGCCTGTCCAAGCACACAGCCCCTTTTTAAAAAGTCTGGCCCGTTTCAGGGCTGCGCTGCAAGCAAACCAGACCCATCCAAACCAGCATCCCTAGTAGCTACACCACCAAACACCTGTGCAAGCACACAGGTCCTTTTTAAAAGCCTGGCCCATTTCAGGCCTTATATATGTGGCCTATAAATGTGGCCTTATATATAAGGCCTTATGTGACCTTATATATAACTTATGTGTGTTTTTTTCACCTTACGTGTACTTTGCATATACACACATACTATGTCTTCTAGGTTTATATTGCATGCCCTGTATAGTGAGAGTAATGATCATTTTAATGATTTCATTTTAGTCATTAAGACTATTTATCGGTCTAAGAGGTGAGGTAAAACAGAAAAATCTCCAACTTCCTGCTCCACGAGCTTAGGGGTGCGGAAGTTTTTCTCTCACGGGGACTACTTTAATAATTACAAGCTCTGAGTGCTGGAAGTTGGGGACAGGGTTGTTTAAGAGGTGTGCTCAAGAAAAGGAGAGTCCAGATATAGATCTTTGCCATGGATCTGTCTCCTAGCAGTCAGATCCAGGAAGTGGAAAGGGGCCACATAAAATCTTGCCATGGTCTACATTTGGCCCCTTGGCCTGAGGTTCCCTTCCCCTGCCTTAGAGGGTGAGATTTTGTGTTGTGCCATTATGAAGGACTTATTCTCACAAAGAGAGTACCCTTGTTTGGTAGTTTGACTGGGGTGAACACATGAATCAGTTGCGAATCCCAAAGCTGGGATGATTGTATCTGTTGGCCAATGGTTGAGCTTGCTTCGATCCAAACCATGGTAATGGGAGCATTGTAAGAATGCTTCAGAATTGTAACTGCCAAGTGAGTCAAATTTAGTAACATTTGCATAGACATCATGATAGAAGCTGATCTTAAAACTTGAAGAGATGGTAGTGACTCTCCCTGGGGTTGACTTCTTGAGGAAAGTTCTTCCTTAACCCATGGCACATCCCCCCGATATAGATGTGTGTGTGTGTGTGTGTGTGTGTGTGTGTGTGTGTGTATTATTAAGTGATCATACTACGATGGTTTAGGTCCTGGCTATATTCAAGACCTTCTTCTGGAGCCTCACACTGATGGGTATCTGTGCTCAGAAACCACCCTCTGTTTGGGGGTTCTGTCATTGTGTTTTAAGTCGGTGGGCAATCGGGCCTTTGCTGTGGCGGGCTTCTTGGTGTGGAACTCGCTCCCCCCAGATATTCCCGCCTCCATACCTTTGAAAAGCACCTAAAATAGTATTTGTTTTCTAGGTGCTTTTAGGATTGACCGCTGATCCCCTTAATATATTTTGTCCTCCTTTTTCCCTTCCCAAATCTTACAGTTTTTAATATCCTTTTAATTACTTGTTTTAAATTATTTATATTGTGTTTTTATGTAAGATGTGAAGTACTCCAAGTGCCATGGAGGCGGGGGGGGGGTGCTATACAAATAAAATTATTATTATTATTATTATTATTATTATTATTATTATTTCTTTTATTATTTTATTTTATTATATATATACAAATTTCAGGTGAGATAAAGGCTGCTTTTGAACTAGAAACTTGGAGTGCAAGGGTTGATCAGCATTTTGGAATCACAAGGCGGTGGAGGTAATAGTTTATTTTTTACCAGGCTTTCCTGCTGCTGCCGCTGCCACAACTTCCACCGGGCCCAATCCTGTGCCAGCCGCCTCGACCGCACCAGCTGCTCCCTGATGGCTTCCCTGCTTGATACCTGTGGGAAAAAGATCAGCAATGTAAGGACTGGGGGGGAGGGGAACCCCACACCCCACCCGAATCGGAAACCGGAAGTGCCTCGGGGGCACTAAAGAGAGCCGCCTGGGGCTCTGCTGTAGGCGCGGGCTGCAGGCCGAAGGGCCGGGACCAAAGGGTGCGGCCCTTTGGGGATCATAGGGGTGTGGGGGGATATTATGTTGATTAGTTTTGTTGCGATATTGTGGGTCAGTAGATTTGTGGGAGGGAGATGGTATGAGTATTAGATTTGTGGGCTATTTATCCTTGCCTCCTTTTGTTGATATTATAGTAGGGTGCTTTAGGACTAGTTGTGTTTGGCAGATAAGAGGGAGGGGAATGTGTAATATTATTGATGAGTTAAAGGTTGAAGTTTCCTCTCTCTCTCTAGTGAGAGTAGAGTAGAGAGAGAAAGGTCCCCTCGTGGTAGTAGGGGAATAGAAAGGATATTGAGGGGCCCGGTGAGAGCAGGATATAGTGAGTTGATAGTTAGGATGGGGGGTTACGGGTTTTTGTGATCCCCTGTGTGGGAGTTTTGTTTTTCTATTTTGTGATGATAGGTGATGTTGTGCATTGATACGTATTGTATGGGTTGTGTTTTTTGATAATAATTGCATATTGCATATGGTTTTTGATAATTGTATATTGTATACTGCTTTTGTAAATTGTATATTGTATATTGATATGGATGTTGTTAGCCGCCTTGAGTCTGCCCGAAAACGGTGGAGAAAGAGCAGGGTATAAATTAAAAGTCTAAGTCTAAAGTCTAAGGTGTTGAAATACCACAATGAGTTCAACTATGTAGTATGTCAGGACCAGGTAAGACACTCAGTTATGAGTCTAGACCATAGTACACACTGCAAAGGTCTATTGAGCCCCAACTGGAACTCTGACACCCGGGTCCACTTGGTAACTTTGAGCTTACCAGACACAACTTGGTTACATTCAAACATAAGTTATATAGGCTAGCTGATTATTTTATTTTTATTTATTTATTGGCATTTTTACCTCACCCTTCCCCGAAGTCTCAGGGCAGCTCACAAAATTATAAAATACAATTAAAACACTAACATGCAAGCCAACAAAAACACCCGTTCCAACCCCAACCCACCAACACCTCCCAGTTAATCCCTGTCTCTGCCCACAAAATGTGTTGCTAAAAGGAAATGTTTTGCACCACCTCTGAAAAACACTCAAGCTCAGACTGAAACATACCTCCAGGGGAAGGAAGTTGCACAATATTGGGGCAGCAGCCAAGAATGCTTCTCTGCGGGCCCTAATTGTATGGACAAGAATAACAGGTGAAACCCACAGGAGAGCAACTCTGACCGACAGTAGGGCGATGGAGTACGGTAGGACAGGCGGTCTTTCAGATAAGTCGATGCAGGTTCTTTATTTATTTATTTATTTAGTTAGTTAGTTAGTTATTTTACTAATTTTATACCCCGCCCCTCCTGCTCGAGAGCAGCTCAGGGCGGCTTACAGACATCAATAAAACACATATAAAATATAAGTTAAAACATTTAAAATGATAAAAAGAACTAAAAGGGCAGAATTCCCCTCCCCACCCCACCCTACCCATCTCCCTTTTCAAAGGCCTGGCAGAACAGCCAGATCTTACACTGTTTACAGAAAGAGGGGAAGTCTGGGGCCAGGCGGGCCTCCATCGGAAGGGAGTTCTACAGCCTAGGAGCGGCCACTGAGAATGCACTCCCCATCGTTGCCACCCGGGCAACCCAGGGGGGACTGCGAGTCGGGCATGCCAGGCTGATCGCAGCGGCCGCAAAGCAATCCGGAGCCTGAGGCAGTCTCGCAGGTAAGCCGGGCCTAGGCCATTTAGGGCTTTATAGGTCATTACCAGCACCTTGAATTGGGCCTGGAAGATAATAGGCAGTCAGTGCAAAGAATGGAGCACCGGTGTAATGTGCTTGCAGCGACCCGTCCCCATTAAGAGACGGGCCACCGCGTTCTGCACAAGCTGCAACCTCCATACCGTCCCCAAGGGCAGCCCCACGTAGAGTGTGTTACAGTAGTCTAGTGGTGATAAAGGCATGGATGATGGTGGCCAGTAGGGATGGGTGAACGCAGTTCGGAGTTCGGACCGAACTCGGTCTCTCTGGTAGACTGAACTGAACTTCCGAACCGAACTCAAATTTCAAACTGAACTGAACCGAATTTCTGAACTCCGTTCTGTTCGCCCATCCCTAGTGGCAACACACACCAAACCCCTAGTTTTGAATGGCCGAACTTGGTTTAGAAGTTCGGAATTTGACCAAACTCGGTCTGTTTGGTCGACCAAACTGAACTTCCAAACCGAACTCAAATTTCAAACCGAACCGAACTGAATTTCCGAACTTGAAATTCAAACCGAACTGAACCGAACCGAATTTCCGAACTCAGTTCTGTTCGCCCATCCCTAGTGGCCAGATCCGAGTCCAAAACATACAGCTGCAGTCATTGTATCAGATGTAATTGACGAAATGCTCCCTTCGCCACAGCCTCCACCTGGCGATCCAGGCGGACTACGGACCTGTGTGGCCATAGGGGGGCAGACCCCATTGATGATGGGGGCCACCATCCCCCCAGCCCTACCCACCAACATCACTTCCGTCTTACCGGGATTCAACCTCAGATGGTTCGCCCTCATCCAGTCCCCCACAACTGCCAAGCACTGGGTGAGCACCAAGACTGCCGTGTCTGGGTCTACAGAAAAATAGAGGTAAAGTTGTGTGTGTGTCATTGGCGTGCTGACAACAACATACGCTGAACCCACTCACGACCTCACCCAAAGGTTGCATATACACATTGAACAGGAGGGGGGACAGAATAGAACCCTGCAGGACTCCAGACGTGTGGTCCCGGGGAGATGAAGTACAAGTGAAATTATTCACAAACAATTCCACCCACCCCGGCCCGGTCCTGCAGCGGAGCCACCAACATCTCGTGGTCAACAGTAACAAATGCAGCCGACAGATCTAATAGAATTAAAATAGAAGATCTGCCCCAGTCTAATTCACAGTGCAGGTCATCAACCAAAGCCACAAGCCCAGTGTCCGTGCCAAACCCAGGGCGAAAACCAGACTGTGAGGGATCAAGGAAACTGACCCGATCTAGATGCCCCTGAAGCTGCCTAACCACCACCCATTCAATAGCCTTCCCTAAAAAGAGAAGGTTAGAGATTGGCCGATAGCTGGCCGGGGAGTCAATGTCAAGAGATGGTTTCTTGAGCAGGGGCCTTGCTACCGCCTCTTTGAGGCAGCTCAGCACCCTGCCCTTCCTAAGGGAGGCATTGACAACCCCCACCAGCAATGGCCCTAATGTCTCCCGGCAGGCCTTGACTAGCCAGGATGGGCACAGATCTAATTCACAAAAGGTGGCCCTTACAGCCCCAAGAACCTCTGCCACATCAGCAGGCGACACCCACTGAAATTGATCCCATGAAATTGGACAAGGCGGGTCCTCCACCCCCTCAGGTTCACCTACTGTTATAAGTGCAGCATCAAAGTCGTGGTGAATCTGAGTAGTAGTAGTAGTAGTAGTAATTCCTTTATTGATGTGACCGTTTGGTCAATACAAAATATGTAATACAATAATATAACCCATACAAATAAAATCGAAGAGAGAGAAAAAAATATACAGAAATACATCTAGGCCTAAGGCGGGAGTAAACTACACTCCAATCACCACTGCTTAGTTAATAAAACATCAAAATGCAGAGCAAGGCCCTAGTCAGTAGCCCAACTATATCCGACTCCCAGGCAGTAATCATACATAGGTTACCATCGCCCGCTCTCTCCTCCTGGTAAGGAGAAAGAGAAAGTTGACTGCCCTAAACATAAGGTTCTCATTGGAATTGGCCACAATCGATTTTAACCTATACTTGTAATTCCCCCACAGGGTGTCTGTGCCAATAAGCCCCTTAAAGCGGACACGAATATTAGCAGATAATGGGCATTCAAAGAAATAGTGGAAAGGATCCTTGATCCGTAACAGGCACTCGCAAATCCTTTGCTGATATGGTATGCCAATCAAACGTCCTTCCAGGACTTTAGTAGGCATCAGCTGAAATCTAGCCAATGTTAGTGCTCTCCTTAGCACAAAGCTAGAGATGTAAGTTAAATAAGGTTCCAGTTGGTGTGTTGTTTTAATTTTCCCGTACAGGGGAGCAATAACAGAAGTAGCCACCCCTGCCAAATCCTGCTGCCTAGAGATGTCAGATAGACGAGATTCAAAAAGCCTTTTCAGAGCGGCCTGCAGGAGGCCTGCCAATACCTCCAAAGATAAACCAATTCCCCTAAGGAGCTCTGTGAAGCGGTGCCTCCATACATGAGTGCTTCTAAAGTTTCCCTGCTCCTCCCAGCACATTTGTGGGAGGCTATTCTCCACCATCGACATCAGTCTAATCCAAAATCTGCATATGGCGACCTGAGCTCTATAACAAAGCGAAAAAACACCAGTTTCCACCCTCAAAAAGGGGTGTAACAGGGAACACCAAGGATCCTTCTAAGGATCATATTCTGTGGCACATTTAAAGGTAGAACATCAAAGCCCCACAGTTCTGCTCCATACAGGACCTGGGGTACCAATTTGAATGTCAAAAGCCATATAGCCGGTTCTACCAATTTACCCCTGCTAGTGGCCCAGAACCTCAGGATCCCTCCTGTGGTTCGATGTGCCTTTAATTTTGCTGTTGCCACATGATGGGACGAAGAACCGGAGGCAGCATTTATCAGCAGCAGTCCCGGACCAGCCCCCCCCTTCTTAATCACTGCATTACCTGTCTGGGGGGGCCTATGAAGGGGACCGGCACCAAGCACCTGTCCCTCCTCATTGATGTTACCCACCTCCCAGAAGGACCATAGTTGCCTTGGCCCATCCCTAACCCAATGGCTGCAGACCCCCTCCGCCCCCCCGTGCCTCCCCCCCGGTGTCTGTCCCACTGAGACCCCAAGGGATACCCCCATCCTCTATATCCCCCTCCCCCCTCACCGGGGAGCCAACCCCCACCCCTGTCGGGTCACACACCTCTCTCACATTGGGGGAACAGTTCCAACCCTCCCCAACCCAGTCCCCCTCCTCCCCCAATACATTGGGGGAGGAAGCCATAACCCCTCCCCTCCACCCACCAATCCAATCCACCTCCCCTCTACCCACTTACCCCTCTCCCACAACAGCCCCCACCACTCTGCCCCTATAAATAACTGTCCCACTACAATAGGTGGAACTGAGGGGAGGCCAGGGGAGGCTAAAGGCCATGCCCAAAAGCTTATCCCCCTCCCACCCAAAGGTCCCATCTGGCAAGGGGACCACTAGTGCCAGCCCCTCTGATTGCTGGAGGAGGGGGAGCTAAGAATCCTCGGGGCAGAGATCCATACACCTCCCTCGGGGTGAGCCCTATGTAACTCCCAGCCCCCAACGCCACTTCAAGGATCCTTGCAGCTGGGCAGTAGCTGTCCTAATGGCTGGATAATGTCCTTCTTACAGCTTCCAACAGCGGCCTCGAATAGAGTGACCGCCTCCACCCGCAAACGTCCCACCAATGGCTCTTTGCCCTTTGGCAGCACCCTTTGGCCACTGCCCCGAGGGTGCCACCCTCAGGGCAGCCCCTTCCTTATGGTGTTATCTGGAGGGAGGAGACACAGAGTCAACACAGCTTCAGGAGATCCCAGCAGCTTGTGCAGCTAGCTCTCTCCTGCCCAGCTCACTCCAGCGTCCCTCAGGGCAGCCCCATCCTTATGGTGTTACCTGGGCTTTAAAGGTCAAAATCAGCACCCTGAATTGTGTCCAGAAATCTACTGGTAGCCAGTGAAGACTCCAGAGCACGGGTGTAATGTGTTCTCACTGACCCGCCCCTGAAAGGAGCCAGACCGCCACATTCTGAACCAGCTGCAGCTTCCAAACAGTCATCAAGGGCAGCCCCATGTAGATTACATTGCAGTAATCTAGCCTCAAGGTGATGAGAGTATGGATGACAGTGGCCAAGTCCGAATCAGAAAGAAAGGGATGTAGCCTCCTCACCAGATGGATTTGGTAAAAAGCGCTTCTGGACACTGCCACAACTTGAAGATCCAGGCGCAGTAAAGGGTCCAGAAGCACTCCAAGGCTATGGACCTGAGTGACCAAAGAGGGCTGGACCCCATCATTAATAGGAGTCATAATTCCTCCTTAGTCACAGGGCTGGCCAACCATCATTACTACAGTCTTGTCAGCATTCAGTCTCAATCAGTTCAACCTCATCCAGTCCCCAAAGCCCTCACGGATCGGGTAAGCACCGAGTCTGCAGGACCTGGGTCAGATGAAAAAGAGAGGTAGAGCTGGGTATCATCAGCATGTTGATGATACTTCACTTCAGTCCTCCAAATAATCTAACCCAGTGGCCTCATACACAAGTTGAACAAGAGGAGAAAAAAGATGGAACCCTGCAGGACCTTACAAGGGAGGCTACGAGGGGACTACAAGCAATCACCCATCACCACCCACTGAGACCTCCCCGACAGGAACGAATGGAACCACTCAAGCAGTGGCGTCCCTAGGCTGAGGGAACCTGGGGCAGTGCCCTGCCCCCGCTCTCCCCCGTCCCCGGTGCCACTGACAGTAGCGCTCACTAGCGCTACTGTCAGTGGCACCGGGGATGGGGGAGAGTGGGGGCAGGGCACAGCGCTCTGACTGAGCGCTCTCTGCCTCTGTGTCTCTGCTGGCAGCGCAGCCTGAAATTGACACGGGGGAGCACGGCGCTCCCATGTCAATTTCAGGCTGCGCTGCCAGCAGAGACAGACAGAGGCAGAGAGTGCTCAGTCAGTGAGCACTCTAGCGCGTCTGCCTACCCTTCTGGGACTCCAGAGTCTGGAGTTTCAGAAGGGACAAACTTAGGCTGAAGGCGAGCCAGGCGGCTCAACGTTCAGCCTAAGTGCGCCACTAAGGAAATGAAACTTCCCTGGTGACAGCTTTGCATTGAGCCCTATGGACTCAATGCAAAGCCTCACCTGGGCATTCGGTGGAGGCGCTCTGGCGGCAAGATGGGCTGCAGGGCGCATGCTTGACTGACTCAGCATGCACGTGGCAGTCCATCTCGCCACCGAGCGCCTCCATTGAATTGGCTGCCTCAGTGCCTGCCTACCTGCCTGGAGTGGTGCCACCAGTCCCCGACCCGATGACGACGGTGAGTAAACGCGCCAGGGTGTGTGTGTCAGGGAGCAGAGGCACTGCTCCCCCCGAGTCTCTGCCGCCGCTCAACCCCCTTCCCTAGTGGCACTGGGGAAGGGGGGTGAGTGGCAGGGGGGACTTGGGGAGAAGAGGCTTGGGTCCTGGGATGGAAGGGGGGGAGGGTGTGCGAGACTGGGGAATGGGGGGAGGGTGGGTGTGCACCCCCTCCCCCCATTCCGCAGTCTCGCACCCCCTCCCCCCTTTCCGTCCCAGGACCCCAGCCTGGGGAGATGCTGGGGAAGGGGGGGTGAGCAGCGGGGGGACTCGGGGGGGAGGGTGTGCAAGACTAGGGAATGGGGGGAGGGTGGGTGCACACCCCCATCCCCCAGTCTCGCACACCCTCCCCCCTTCCATCCCCTAGTCTCTCACACCCTCCCCCCCTTCCATCCCAGGCCCCCAGCCTGGGGAGACAAAACACTGGGGAAGGAGGGGTGAGTAAGCATGTGGGGAACTTGGGGAGCAGAGGCTGGTGTCTGGGTTGCTTTACGAGGATGGGTCCCTGTGTTTTGGGTTTATACATTATTTATTTTAAGCTTGATGTGCATGTAGACTGTGTTTTCTTCCATCCGATGTTAACCCTGGGAACTCCTTGCTGCCGTGTTTTGCCAGTGTTTTGGTTGTTTCCCTCTCTTTTGGGTTTATAAATTATTTATTTTAAGCTTGATGTGCTTGTAGACTGTTTTCTTCCATCTGATGTTAACCCTGGGAACTCCTTACTGCTGAGTTCTGCCATGCCACTGGCCTACCGTCCCCCTGGCTCCGCCTACCATCCCCCTGGCTCTGCCCTTTGGCCCACTGGCCTTACTGCCCCAGTGCCCCTCCAACATCAAAACCCACCAGCCGTCCCTGCACTCAGGAGCAGTCCTGTGTATCCCTGCCAGATCCTGCAGACGTGTCAACAACACCTCATGATCAACTAATAAAGGCCGCTGAAAGATCTAACAGGATTAGCAGGGTACAATTCTCTTTACTGTATATACATAGCAATATATATTCATGATACATATTCAATAACTAGTCAATTACTACTACGCCTAATCATTTCTACAGCACTACTAGGCATATGCAGCACTTTACACATATTTTGGAGACAGGTCCCTGCACAGTCTTACTTAGGCTTACAGTCTAAGGTGAACATGGGTGAGGGGAACACAGGAAGAGACAGACACACTCCTAATTTTAAAGATGGGGAACTGAGGCTGTGAGGTAACCATCAGCCACCATAGCGCTTATCAGAACATTCTGTAAGCAAATTCTTATCACCACATTCCTGCTTCATGTGCAACCATTACGCCACGTCTGTCCTGGTACAACACAACGCAGCACATTTTAGACAGAACATTCCATTTCTCCACCTTCAGTTTTATCATACCATTTTTGCCTCATGTGCAGACCTTTTTACAGCACAGCACAGATTGACTACTCTCGCTTCCCTCTGCCAAGTGCCAAGTCCTGTCATCACCAGCGTGGCTTACATCCTCATGCTAACTAAATGAAAGCAGCTATGTGCTTGTGCTACATGCCATCTTTCACCAACACAAGGTTCTGTATGCCGTTGCTTGAAGATCAGTCCCTCATGGAACTCAGTTTTCATCATTTTATTTTGTGTTTCATAGTTTGTTAAATAAATTGGAAACTCACCCCTGTATTTTTTTTTGCTAATCAACTAAGGAACCCATCATGTGTGGCAATGTAGCAAGGCTTCCGTCTTGACCCCTAGCATCCAGGGCTTAATTGTGTGTGTGTGTGAGGGGGGGACTTGCCAGGGCTGAGCATCAGCAATTAAATTCAAGGGGTGGGGGATGAACCTCAGGAAATGTCTCCAGTAAAAATGTGCACCTCAAAATGTGAAATACCAGGAAAAGTCTGATCTTGGCCATTTTAGAGTTGGAAACAAAAGTCAGGGCAAAAACCTGGATGGACATCCTTGTCCCTTTCCCTGTACTGTGCTGTTTCTTGTCCCTTCCCCTGTGCTTCCTAGGGTTGCCACATACGAAAATTAATACCTGCCACTTATGAACAATGCATGTTGCAGGGCTGCAGTGGCACTAATGCAGTCCTGCAATGTGTATTTTTCATAAGTGGCTGCTAAAAATGTGCATACCTGGCAACCCTAGTGCTGGCCATCATATAGGTAAAATCACAGGGACCTTTGGTTCTTTATTCAGCTGTAGAGAGGTAGGGTGATCGGGTTGCTAGCTGGAGAACAGGGTTAATTTACCTCTCTCACAAGGGGTGTCAAAACCTCTAAGCACATGTTTGGTTATTATGTGTAAGCATCATAACAACCCCAACACCAATTTGGCCACCCATTGAACATACGATGTGAACACCATTGCGTCACAAGGACAATTTGCATGTTCCGGCTGAACACGTGCCCAACATTGTGTCTAATGATATTGCGTGGCATATTAGCAGGTACAACATGGGGAACGAAGTGGCAACACTTGCGTGCTGAGATCAGGTGGCGAGCAAAACACCAATTTGCCCCAAGATGGCCTGTGTGTCTAAACAGCGCCATATGGTGAACACAAGGCCAAACCAGTGTTCGTATTAAGGTCAAAACACACATTCAGACACTCGTCGATGTTATGTCTAAAGACACCCAAGGTCTGGGCACGGGGGCGAGACTTTGGGGACAGGCTTCGGCCCCAGAATTCATGTTTTAGAATGAAGCACTACTAATATCCCTAACCCAACCATTCTGAAGGGCTGCAGCAGTGACATTATTAGTCTGTGCGAAGGTGGAGGAAAAGAGAGAGAGGGAGAAGACTTTCTTTGGCTCTTTATGCTGATCCATACCCGACTGCACGGAGGAGTCTTGCAGGCTATAGTTATTTGACTATCTTGAGCCACAGGTCTGTGAGTTTGCCTCACCAAAGCAGATGCAGAATCTCCCACTCTCTTAAGGGGGGCACAGCCCCATCAGGCTGCGCCCTGCCACACCTACATCTTAACTAGATTATCCGTCTTTCATCTATATGATGATCTCAATCATGTGTCTCAAATTGCATTAACATTCACCAAGAGAACAGACTTTGCAAATAAGGAGTTTAAGGTTTTCAAGTTAAGCTACTAAAGTTTAGTTGTCAGTTGGATTCCAACAGAGACTAAATAATTAATTGGGATGCACTGTGGGTGTTTAATCACCTAGCCTTGCAGTGCAGTGCGTTCTCTTGCTCAGCGTTCGGGCTGCAGTCACACATCCTGAAATTGGTTTGTGTAAAACTTGCAAACTGTCTCCTATATGGGATAGCTGTTAGGACTTATGCATTTCATTGGACTGCAGTTGTCCAAAGAAATGAGAAGATCAATGAAGAGTGTACCTTTACATTTTGATTCAGTTAGTTCTGCTGTATTGAGCAGACCCTGTAATTGGATGCCCAGACTTTGTCCATCTCGAGCACATTGGTAGAGTTTACTACAAGTCAAAGTTTTCTCTGCATATGAGTGATATACCTGTACTCAGCCCTTGCATGCATGTTTCCAAATAACAGAACTACTAAAATTGTTGATTAAGGGTGACACTTTCACCTCCCTTTTACAAAGAATGTGAAGGCACAGAATATAGGTGAGAACTTGTTGATGGGGGATGTTGTTTTTGGAGTTCGGTAGTAAGCAAGTCAGAATGTAACTAGTACACCAAGAAATTTCTTTCTCCCCACCACGTGATGGATCATGTGGCAAAGTTTGAAAGTAGTGGTAGATGGGAGAGCACGCGCGGGGTGCCCACCAGAACTGTTCGTGTTTTCCAGGGTGCAATGGTGGTCGTAAGCAAGTCAGAACGTAACTAGTACACCAAGAAATTTCTTAGGTTCCTGCTCCTGCTTCAGAGAGCACATAGCCCCAGAGTACAAAATTAACTCTAGGGATAGCTGACACGTATGCTTAGTTGTGCAATCTCCTGAGTTGTGCAGCTCTGGAGACCCAAGCTCTGCCACTGGTTTCCTGTATGATCCTGATCAAATCACTACAGGTAGGGTTATCAAAAGCTTAGGGTGCAATCCTTCCCCATTCAAGTCAATGGGAATTTTGCCATTGACTTCAATGGGTAGAGGATCATGCCTTCAGTTCAGCTCCCATTGGCTTGAGTGGGAGCAGAGTTACAACAATGCTGAAATCTTTTGAACGTGCAGCTGTTAATCTCTCTCTGTGCTTCATTGCTCCTGTCAGTAAAAAGACTGTGATGGTGGTACTACAGACTTGTGAGCCGCACTGGCTGGCACCAGGGTGCTGACCTGCCCACCCTACACTGAGAGGCTGGGTCCAGTGGTGGCTGGTGGGGCAGTGGATGGGTCTAACCTGCAGTGGGCGGGCCTAGGGGCAGAGCCTGGCCTAGGGGCGGAGCCAAGGCAACGGTGGAGCCAGGGCAATGGTAGGCCAGTGGCGTGGCATAACCCAGCAGCAAGGAGTTCCCAGGGTTAACACTGGATGGATATTACATTACTTAATGCTGGGAATGCTGCTGTGTGAAGCACTGCCACCAGGGGATAGAGAACCCTCTTACTGGGGTCCCATCCACTCTCTTTCCCACCGGGTCCAAATTAACCAAAGTAGGTTAAAAAAATAGATCACGTTGCCATCGCCTACCTTTATCCTGAACCCTCGAATTCTCGATTTTCATGGCATGCTTGGCCACCTGTAGTCTTCAGAAGGTTTAGGCTTTGGGACAAGCCTTCCTTCTGGCTTGGAGAACCGGGAGGACTGAGTTAGCTCTCTGTTCTGTGACAAACCGAATCAGAAGAGAATGACAGGGAAGAGAAAGACAGGACAGCGGAGAAGTAGGAGGGAAATGGTTTGTTTTTGGAGCACAAGAAGAGGAAGGGGAGGAGATGGGTTCAGTGGGGGACAGAGGAAAAGGGTTTCCTTGTTGTCTGCAGCCTTCTCTTCTGCCATGCTCCTACCTACTTTCTCCTCTGTTCTCAAGGAAAGCAAGACAAGGTGGCATCGTGCCAAATCTCAGACAAACTGGGTAGAGAAAAGAAGCAAATTACTTTAGATATTTGCATTTTGAATGACATTTTAAATTTTGCTTCTTTGTGGACCTCTCCCCCAAAGAAGAGGTCCAAGACTCTCCTAATCCCCATGCCATCACTTACCATTATCTGGAACCCTCTTCATTTTCATGGTCTCCTTGGCTGCCTGTAGTTTTCTATGGTAGGCTCCCAGTCCCCACACAGCCAAACGCCTGTCCAAGCAAACAGGCCCTCTGGCCCATTTCAGGGCTGCACTGCAAGCAAACCAGGCCCATCCAGACCAGCATCCCTAGTAGCTACACCACCAAATGCCTGTCCAAGCACACAGACCCCTTTTTTAAAGTCTGGCTCATTTCAGGGCTGCTTTACAG
>QEPC01004719.1:492248-503075 GCA_003113815.1 Sphenodon punctatus
TGCTGCTGGGTTGTGCCACTGTTTCCCTGTGCTTGGGGTTTATACATTATTCATTTTAAACTTGATGTGCTGCTGGGTTGTGCCACTGTTTCCCTGTGCTTGGGGTTTATACATTATTCATTTTAAGCTTGAAGTGCATTTTAGACTACTGTATTTTCTTCCAACTTCTGATGTTCACCCTGGGAACTCCTTGCTGCTGTGTTGTGCCCTGGCTCCGCCCACCGTTGCCCTGGTTCTGCCCACTGGCTCGCCGGCCTTACTGCCCCTCCAAACTAAAAAGCCACCAGGCGCCCCTGGTAGAGGATCATGCCTTCAGTTCAACTCCCATTGGGTTGAGTGGGAGCAGAGTTACAACAATGCTGAAATCTTTTGAACATGCAGCTGTTAATCGCTCTGTGCTTCATTGCTCCTGTCAGTAAAAAGATTGTGATCCTTCCTTTAAAATGGATGCTTTTTAGGGGAAGACACCTACGTGCTTAGATGTTTAGGGTGATGTCTACATTTTATCTGAATTAATGCTAATGTGACCACATTCTTGGCAGTTGGTACTAGTTTTGCTTTGATAGATTATTTTAAAGAAATGCTTCCTCATTAATGAAAAAATTCCTTGCTTTTGCATGAGGTATTTTAGATCCAGCATTAATAGTAGAAGGTGGGAGGAAGAAAAGCTTCAGCTCCAGTTTCTCCCTGTGTCCTATATTGCAAAAAGGAACCTTGAAGCTTATTGCAGCTGTTGGTAGCCTGCAAATTAATCTGTTCCACTCTCACTAGCAGATGCCATAGTAGCGGTAGGAAAGATACTGTGAACTCTAGAGACTCTGCAGGTGAAAATGAGCAAGAGTCAAAGCTGTGAACAATCAAAAGGTGAAAAAGTTATTTCTTGCATAAAAAGAAAGACTGAACTTTTAATAAAAATGCTATACATTCCATGCCCCAGTAGCCTCTGAACCCAACAACCTGACTTGAGGACTCATTCATACAATACTCCTTTTAGAGTGGGTAGGAGGCACAAACCTACATTCTGAGTGTTGTGTGCAGGGCTGGCCTTAGAATTTGTGGGGCCCAAGGGGAAGAAAAAATGAGGGGCCCCTGGTGGTCCCTTCCCCATCCCCCCCTTCATGGGACCCTAGAAGGGTTATGTTTGGGACCCTGCTGGAGGGAGTGAAGCCCCCACACCCTGCCCTAGTGAAAACAGGAGCCACCGCGGGGCCCCAGAAATAGAGAAAATTACGGGGCCAAGGATGGTCACACCAGATTGCCCTGTGGTAAGGTAAGGCCGGTCCTGGTTATATAAAATCTTTACCACTTTCTGTGCTCCCTGAGAATCCTGTGACCTCTGCCTCTCAATACAAGAAGTTTGTTTGCAAGGATTTGACTCTATTAAGTAGCAGTGGTGTCATGTGATATGATTATCCTGGACCAAGCTTAAGCCCTAGATGCATCATTTCCTGTTTATCACTTCATACTTCTGAGTGATCACAGAGTGGTGTGGCCAGAGAGTCCAGGATCAGGACTTCCCTCTTCTGCTTCACACTGTTTATGGAATAGTCTATGCAGGGATACCACAAACACCTTCTGCCATGCCCTTTACATTATGAAAAATACCACAGCAAAGCAAGAAAAGACCTGGGAAATGGAGGGGAATCAGCATCATTGCTGGACAAGAAAAACTCTGATTAAAGAACACATTGTGAGTTTTCAAGGGGTGTGGTGGGGGTTGTGTGAAGGGCTGGTCTTAGAATTTGTGGAGCCCAAGACAAAGATAAAATGTGGGACCCCTTGTGACCCCTTTCACATCTCCCTGCCCTCAGGGGTACCCGTCATAGGGCCCTAGAAGTGGTCATGTATAGGGCCCCAAACTCTGAGCCCCACTGAGGTCTAAATTTTGCCTTGGGGGTTGGCACCTCCCCAGATGCTTTGACCTAGAAAAGAGTGAGGCCATGTAGAAAAGGGACATGGCAAGGGGACTGTCCTATTTATTTTTGCTACGATACCTGTAACATCCACCTTGGAGTGATATCATATTACTCTTCAGGGAGTGGTCCGTTCAGAAAGGGGGTGGTAGAATCTCTTCACAGTGCCCTCTTTCTGATTTGACTCCATCTCTCCCACTATCCTGAAAATAAATCTAATGGTGTCCCAGATAACCTGGGAAATGGAGGCTTCATTCTGAGCCTGGAGATGACCTAGCAAAACTCGGAGACTCCAAGTCAACCTGGATTAGGGCGGTATCCCTACCCTGATCTGAAATGTGTGTTTTTCTGAAATATACACATTATTGATACAAAACTCGAGCAAACAAAACAGTATTTATGATTGTCGCTCTCCATTACAGTACCCAAAACTGTGCAGATGGGCCCACCAGCTTATGCACGCAGTTTGCACCCAAAGGGTTTACGGTCAAATGTCATATGCACTAAAGTGGAGGACTGAGGGACACAAAGAGGGTAACATTATAGATAAGGAGGGTGTAGGCAGGGAAAAAGCAAGAAGATAAATGAACCAAATATCTTGGGTGAAATTCTGCCCACATCAATGGGAGTTTTCCTACTCATTCCAGTGTGACAGGGCTTTTGCTCATTTGTTGCTCCTTGGGGCAAGGAAAGTTGCATGGTCTGCATGAAGGGGGGGGGGGGGGGGAAGGGAAAAAAGAACGACATTGGCCAGAACTTATGTCAAATGTTTCCGCAACCAATAGAATTTTGAGACTCCTCTCTCTGGCAGTTTCTTCCGCATTTGGGAGGCATCTTTTCCCACCCTCCAACATTTGACAGAGAGAAATAGATACACTTCACGCCACACCTAATTTGTATAAATTTGCATGCATTTATTATTCTTAAGTATTTATATGAAAATTTGTCATAGCCCACTGACTAATTTTGAGGCTGAGCTGGGACAAAAAGGATGTCTGTGTGAGAAGCTCTGTGTACACATAGGTTTGCATGTGCAGGTCTGATGGTTCACGTTAAAACTTGCCTATTAAAAAGTCAAAATTCTGCAATGGATGCACTGACTTTGACTCTAAAATGTTAGTTTTAAAGACTCTTGAAGGATCCCAGATGGAAGTAGCCACAGTCTCTTCCAGAAGGTAAAGAATCATCTCTCACAAACATACCCACCCCCATTCTATTGGTTTGGCTGTTCAGTTCGGTTGCCGTGTTCGGGTTTGGCCATTCGGTTTGGTCGTGGTTGTGTTCAGTTCGGGCGTTTGGAAAAAGTATCGTGAGAGCCTGTAATTGCACCGGAAACCGGAAATTCGAGTACGTGCGGAGCTTGTGTGGGTGAGAGCATGTGTGTTGTGACTGGCTGGGTGTTCGGTTGTGATTCGTGTGTTTTGGCTGTGTGGTGTGTGTTGGTTTTGGTTTGGCTGGTTGGGTGAGTGTTGGTGAGTGCTGTGTGTGACTGACTGTGTGTTGGCTGTGTTTAAAAAAAAAAAATGGAGAAGAAGGTGACCAGTGCCACCACCATCAAACGCCGGGCCTGGGGGAAGACCAAGGTGGTGGAGCCGGTGGTGGAGAAAGAGGTTCCTCCGGACGCTGCTGGATCTTCAGTGGTGGAAGAGGAGCCAGAGCCGGCGGGCACAGGAGGTGCTGCTTCCACTGCTGCCAGGTTTGTAAACTTTTTTTTTACTTTGAGGACAAGAAACTTAAGGCTCTATCCGTTAGAGTGAACTCACTGGTATGCGGGTGGGTGCGTGGGTGGTGGGCATCAGTCAGGCACAAACAGTGGACATCAGTGGGTGGCAGTGGATGTCTGCCACAGAGAGAGAGGGTATTGTAGTGTGGGAGGCTCTTCCAGCAGTCAGGCACAAGCACAAGCAGCACCCCCACCCAAACATGTGCCTGTCAGCCATCCCTAGCAAGGGTCTCCACTTTCCAGTTGCCATCCATACCTAGTACCCCGAAATAATGGCAGGATTTGCACATGCCAGCCAGGGTCTCTCCATTGCCACCCCTCCCTAGCAGCACCCCAAGGAGGGCAGGATTTACATGTGCCAGCAAGGGTCTTTCTAGTTGCCATCCCTAGCACCCCAAGGAGGGCAGGATTTGCATGTCAGCCAGGGTCACCATCTCCCGTTGCCATCCCTAGCATCCCAAGAAGGGAGGACTAGAGGCATCATCATAAATGCATGATATTACTTAGGTGTTGTTTATGTGTTCCTGTTTCAGAGAGGAATTGGATGCCGGCACTGGTGCCCCGCCACACAGGACACCCAGGCGGAGGTAGAACTCACCAGTGCCACCCCCAGACAGTTGGCAGACAAAATGCTCCGATGTCTGGAGGTTTTATGACAAGGGTGACGGAATTGCCATCTGCAAGGTAAGGCATGGGGACTGGAACAACAGGGAATGGATTGCTCTATGACCTGTTAGGAATGGAAGTCCCCTGCAGAGAGAGATTGGCCACCCACCCACTCGTGGTGACAAAATGCAGGCAGGACTTGACACAGACCATTGGTCTGATGCAGTATGGAACTTCTTATGTTCCTATCTTTTTATGCTCTTTAGATCTGCAGCAAAAGATGAAGGAAGCAGAGAGAGGGCACCACATCGGGGCTAATCACCCATATTGAAAAGCTCCATGGCTGGATGGTGAGGTGGCAGGAGGACTCTGCCGTGACTGTGAACCCGAGCAACAGCACTAGAAGAAGGGGGGGAAGGCAACCCAGAAGCAACGGCATGTAAGCCCTTCCCCCTCCTCCAGTCCCAATGTGGAGTCCCCCGGGCCCCGGGAGTCTGCTGCGGCCAAGGCCTTTCGGGCTGAACTTGAGAGGCCTGGACGCCAAATGATGATGGACGTACGCTGCTTCGAGAACAGCCTGATGGAACAGTTCCAGGCAGTAGAGGTGGAGAAAAAGAAGGTGGAGGCGTATGGCCAGTACGTCTCCACCACGATGGAACGCCTGGAACTGTACCACCAGGCCGTCTCCAGGTGACATCAAGGCTTGGAAGGGACCCTGGAGTTTTCCATTGACCATGGCTACAAAATGGGAGAGCACAGGGTGGCCGCCCCTCAGCCCTGTGCTGCGCCCCAACGCATTTTGCCTTTCCCCCAAATCCCGGGGGACAGGCCCAGAAACTAATAGTTTCCCTTATTAAGTTTCCTTACAATGTTTGGTTTTGGTTTCATAATATTGTTGTTGTTGTTCTGTTGTTGTTAAAGTATAGTTTTAATAAAAGTTGTTATATTTGTTGTTACGGCTTCATTTGACCTGTCCAATTTTTTATCGCTATGTGCTGAATTTATAGCTGGCAGGTGGCAGAATCTCATACAGCTTGTCGTTCCCTACCAGCAGCATCTGACTGGCTCCACATGTAGAGTAGTTAAGGTATTAACCCAAAGATGTGCCAGGCAGCAGCAGGGTCTCAACTTGCAGACAGCCCCCCAGGAGGGGCAGCGCTTGTGTCTGTGTGGGTGTGCCAGAGAGAAAGAGAGATAGGCTCTTTGGCAGCGGGCAGCAGGCGGCGGGAGAAGTTGGTGGTTGTAGGGGCTTGTATTTCCAGCAGCTTCAGCGGGCATCTGTGGGTGGGTGCAGAGGAATAGGCTGGTGTGCGGGCACCGGGCTTATGGATGCAGTGGAATGGAATGCAGCCCCCAGTGACTGGAATGATGGTCCCAGAATCTCGTTGATGGATCCTGGGAAGGGCGGGCATAACTGATTCAGGTACAATGGAATGACAGCCTATGTGAGTTGAATGACAATTATGTCCCTAGAATTAGTGCATGGTTGGGCACACTTCATTCAATCAAGCGATAGGTGGTAGCAGCAGGTACAGGAATGCAGACAGGAAGGCAGACACATATAATACGTTGTGCTATATTCCATCTCATTCTGGTAGGTTTGCTGCTAGATGTGGGCATCGGGCGCATGAGCACAGATGGGAGATCCTCCTGGTTTTGGCAGGTGGCAGCTTGAGCTGGCTTCCCCTCCACTCATCTCTCTCGTTCTAGTGGGTAGCATCTCTCTCTCTCTGGCCATATAGTGCAGGTGACAGCATGGGTGGGATCGTGGCTGTCCTTCTAGCAGTGGGGAAGCTTTCTCTCTCTCTCTTATTTCTCTCTCTCTCTCTCTCTTGGCAGCAACATGGGCGGGCAGACAGGAACCTTGGCATGAGAGGAGGGAAGGCGGGCTGAGGCAGGCTTTGAGCTTGGCGGCAAGCTGGGGTACAGAACCCTTGGCACAGACAGCAGCAGACAATGGGTTGCCAGGGTACAGAACCATTGTTCTCCATGGTACAGAACAGCATCATGGCACAGACAGCATATAGGCCTGGCCTGAGGTCCATTGGCACTGGAAGCAGCAGACATTGGTGGGCATGGTACAGAACCCTTGGCACAGACAACATATAGGCTAAGGCCTGGGGGCCATCTCCATGAGCAGAACGATGACAACTGGGAGGAGGTCTAGAGACTGAGGTGAGACAGGAAAGCAAGTAAAACTCCCCACCCACACCTACCTAAATACCCACATACAAAATAACTGTGACAGAGACACAAACATATGGGTATAATGTCATGTCACCAATCCCACTCACTCCCGATTGGCACGACTTTGCTAATAATCTGCACGCCTTGCGTGACATACTTTATTGATATCCCCGTGCATGGGAGCCATCAGCACCTTAAAGTCCAAGAGCATTAAGGTCCAGCCTAAGAATCCTCCTCCGTGCAAGGAATGATGGCCTGAGACCCATGACGGTGGGTCCTGGGGCTAGAGTGGCAGCTTTGAGATATTGGCCACAGCCCTCCCTGCCGGTAACTTGGCCCCAGAACCCTGATGGCGGGTCCTGGAGCTGGAGTGGCTGTTTCTTGATGCGGTGGAATGACATTGCCTCCATGCGAAGAATGATGGCCCCAGACCCATGATGGTGGGTCCTGAGGCTAGAGTGGCAGCTTCTAGATACATATTGATCACAGCCTTCCCTGCCTGTAACTTGACCCCAGTACCCTGACGATGGGTCCTGGGGCTGGAGTGGCTGTTTCTTGATGCGGTGGAATGACATCACCTCCGTGCAAGGAATGATGGCCCCAGACCCATGATGGTGGGTCTTGGGGCTAGAGTGGCAGCTTCTGGGTATTGGCCACAGCACTCCCTGCCAGTAACTTGGCCCCAGAACCCTGACGGTGGGTCCTAGAGCTGGAGTGGCTGTTTCTTGATGCGGTGGAATGACATCACCTGTGTGCAAGGAATGATGGCCCCAGACTCATAATGGTGGGTCCTGGGGCTAGAGTGACCGCTTCTGGGTATGGCCACAGCCCTTCTTGAAAAAAGGCTCTCTGTGTGAGGAATGATGGCCCCAGACCCATGACGGTGGGTCCGGGGACTAGAGTGACAGCTTCTGAGGATTGGACACAGCCCTCCCTGCCTGTAACATAGGCCCCAGAACCCTGACGGCGGGTCCTGGGGCTGGAGTGGCTGTTTCTTGATGCAGTTGAATGATGGCTCTCTGTGAATGGAATGACGGTCCCCAGAACCTGTGGCACAGACAGCATGGGTGGCATTGGCAGCAGCAGCAGACACTGGATTGCCGGTGCGCAGAACCCATGACACAGACAGCAGAGGCAGCATTGGCAGCAGAAATTGCATTTCCCAGAGGCAGCATTGGCAGCTGGTGCAGGAATTGGATTGTCTGGGCACAGGTCCCGTGGCATGGACAGCAGAGGCAGCTTTGGCAGTAGCAGCAGCAGACATTGGGTTGCCCAGGCACAGAACCCTTGGCACAGACAGCATATAGGCCTGGGGGCATTGGCAGCAGCAGACAGTGGGTTGCCAGGGTACAGAACCCTTTCCACAGACAGCATATAGACTGGGCCTGGGGACAATTGGCACTAGCTCCAGCAGACATTGGTTGCCAGGGTACAGAACCCTTGCCACAGACAGCATATAGGCCTGGCCTGGGGGCCATTGGCACCAGCAGACATTAGTTGCCGGGGTACAGAACCCTTGGCACAGACGGCATATAGGCCTGGCCTGGGGGCCATTGGCACCACCAGACAGTGGGTTTCCATGGTACAGAACCCTTGGCACAGACAGTATATAAGCCAGGAGGTCATTGGCACTAGCAGCAGCAGACATTGGTTGCCGTGGCAGGCAGTCAGGTGGTGTGGCATGAGCGGCAGTCAGGTAGACTGAGGCAGGGCTCGAGCTTTGCAACCTGGGAAGGCAGGCAGGCAGGCAGGCAGTGTGACATGAGAAGCAGTAGGGCAGGTGAGCTTGGTCAGGCTTTGAGCTAGGCAACCTGGGTGGGCAGACAGGCATCTTGGCATGGGACATAGGAAGACCAATTGAGGCATGCTTTGAGCTTGGCAGCAAGCTGGGTGGGAAGACAGGTAGCGTGGCATGGGAGGCAGTAGGGCAGGTAGGCTGTGACATTGGCAGCAGGGCACTCAGATAGGCTAGCAAAGACTGTGCAGTGTGAGAGAGCGAGAGCCAGTCAGTATCACATAGGCTGGCTGAGATCAGGTAGCCATAGGCCGGCTGCCAGGCTTACAGGTTTTTCCCCAATGCCACCCTGAATCATGAGGTCAGTCAGATAAGGCGGCCGAGGCCGTCTAGTATGAGAGAGAGAGAGAGAGAGAGAGAGAGAGAGAGAGAGAGAGAGAGAGAGAGGACGGGTGCCAGGCATTGGGAGGTAGGGACAGCACCTCAGCAGCATAGGAACAGTAGCCCTAGCCCAGATTGAGGAGGAGGAGGAGCCTTGTCCCAACTGCCTGTGGCATGGGATGGCGTGTGCCACTGCACCATCACTCCGTGTCCAGGGGCAGCTCGGGGAATCCCAGCAGCCGAAGGTTCACCTTTAGGAACAAAAACTGTTCCACCAACTTGGCCCCCAGTCTCAGGCCATGCGGGGAGCAAATGTCCCCCGCCACAGAGAACACCCACTCTCTGGGGACACTGGTTGGTGGGCAGGACAATAATCCCCTGGCCACTTTGGACAGGGCTGGCCACACGTCAGTCTTGCCAGCCCAGTAGGCCAAGGGATCGCTGCTGGGATCGATGCACGGCTCCTCGTCCAGGTAGGTCTCAACTGCTGCTGAGGTGCCATCGTACTCCCTCTCGTACCTGTCCCTGGGAACCACCGCCCCCACTGTCCTCAGCCATGCTCTCTGCCCTTTTGTGCTGGGCCCCATGACTCCCAGAGTGGGCTGCACAGAGGAGGAGCTGCTGGCAGTACGGCTGCTGCTGCTGCTGATCCTGCTCCTTCTACCACTAGGCCTGGAGGCAGGGATAGACCCTGCTGACTGAAAGGGGAGACTTCTCCCACCATCCCCATGGGAGCGTCCTGCTGCTGCTACTGCCGCGCACTTTCAAGAGCCCACTCTGCCTTCTGGACCCTCCCCACAAGATCATCCTTCCAAAGGCCATAGAGGAATGACTTGTGTGCCACGCTGCCCTTGACCCTGGAGTCCAGCACTGTTCCCAAAACATATTCCCCCTGCAGCAGGAGCTCATCAAACCTTGCCTTCAGGCTTGTCTTGAGCTTCTGTGCCAGCCCAACTGCCTCAGCCCTCAGCTTCTTGCCCTGAGGGCTGCAATCCTGCCCCTACAGAATCTCCTCAAGACTCCGGTGGAGACTCTGGAGCAGAGGGGTCACCTGGCTGATTGTGGCCATGGAGGAACTGATGGTCTCCATCACTTCCAGGAACGGTCACAGAACGAAGACCGTCTGGGAGAGGATCTCCCATTCTGCCCCATTGGAGCCTTGAGGAGCCCCGCTGTCTGTGTCCAATTGCACCTGATGCAAGGCAGCTTTCTGCTCCACAAGCTGCTCAAGTGTCAGGAAGGTGGAATTTCACCTGGTGGAGACATCTTGCACCAGCTGGTGCACTGGGCAGCCTTGCTCTGCCTGCTTGGCCCTGAGGAGTTCGCTGCCCTTCACGCTGCGATTAAAGAACCCAGTCAGCTCCCTCCCATGCTGGATCAGGGATCTACGGGTGCCTTCCCCAATCCCCTTATCCCCCAAGCCCAGAGCGTCTTTGACCACCAGGTGGAGGGTGTGTGCGGTGCAAGGGATGCTCATGAAGCCCCCATCGTGGACTGCCTTGAGTATATTGGCCGCATTATCAGTCACCACACACCCCGGGGTGAACAGTGCACCTGACGTGACCCACTCCCCCAGCACAGCGTTCAGGGCTGCCTCTATGTTCCTGGAAGTGTGGGGGCAGTCCATGAGTTCCGCCTGAAGCAGGGCCCACCTATACCCTGCTTCAGGACCCCTCATGCCACTGTCAAATGCCGACTCTGGGTTCTGCCACCATGCGCCGTCACCACAGGGTACGCATGCTGGGCATTCCGGCTGGACCACAGGTCAGTGGTGAAATGGACAGTGGCACCCCCAGCCCCTGCCAGCTCCTTCAAAGCCCCATGCAGGGCTGGCACCACCGTAGGACTCAGGGTGGTGTGGGACGGCACCTTAAACTGTGGGGCCAGGAACCCCATCAGCCGCTTAAACCCGACAATGGAGAAGGGCTGGCCATCGACAGTGATCATCTCACCCAACAGACACGTGGTTTTCTCTTGAAAGTCACGCTGCCCTCCAGCTGCCGATGGCCTTGGCAGCTGCCCCCATCCCAGCTCCTCCATTGTGGGCTGACACTGCTGGCAAGGCTGCTGCTCCCTCCTAGCAGCGATACTGCTCCTGCTCCTGCTCCTAGACACAGCTGCTGGAGCAGGACAGTTGCCCAATGAAGGAGGCGGATGACTAGCCGCTTGGGTCGTGAACCCGCTACGATCCACTGACCCTGCCTCCCTGCTTAGCAGTGGTGCACTGTGGCACAATTTCAGGTGCCTGGCCTTGGCAGCTGCCCCCATCCCAGCTCCTCCAT
>QEPC01004719.1:503715-540791 GCA_003113815.1 Sphenodon punctatus
CAGTGGAGGACGTTGCCAGGAGGCGACGCCTAACCCCCTGGCCCCTAGTGCCACTGGGAGCACTAGTGCCACTAGTGCTGGGAGAGGAAGACCCACAATCAGGCCTGCGCAGCTTGGGGCGTGGTGATGGGCTGCTGCTTCTGCCTGCTGGCACTCTGCTGGGAAGGCCCCTGCCACCTCTGCCACGTGCCTCATTGCCTGGCTTACGGGCAGCAGACCAGCCTCGCCCTCTCCTACTTCCCTTCTCCATTTCTCCCACCAAAAGAATGCACAAATATTTTATAAAAACAATTTTTTAATTTAATCTTTTTAAAAAATCAAATATATATATATATATATATATATATAACACTAAACCTAAATGCTATTAACTATCTAACTATTATATAACCAATGGAACTAAATAATGGAATATCTAACACCTAGTCCTACAAACACACACTAAAACTGAATCACTGATCTCTATAAACTATAACTAAGCTAACTTAACTACAATAACTAATAACTAACTCCTACCTAGCCACTATAATCTCTCTCTCTATATAAATATACAATATTACACAGGAATGGGGGAGAACACAGACAGCTCACAACAACACAGGGAGGGGTACAAAAACTGAAATAAAACCTAAATCAATCTAATCCTACTCTAATAAATAAAAAAACAGGGGAAGTGAATGAGGGATGGAATATGGAGGGTTAGGGTTTTCCCTAACCGAGAGGGAAAGGAATGGATTCAATGGAGGGTAGGAAGAGAGAGAACACAGGGATGGGTAAAAAATAAAAATAGCAACTAAATCTATCTAATATAATCTAAATAAATAATAATATGGAGGTAAATGGTTTGGATGGGTGAAATAGGAGGAGGATGGCAATGGATTGAGGAGAACAAAACTGCTGGGAGAGGGAGCCTTCTGAAACGCCCCTTGTTCAGGAACAGTGACTAGCTCAGAAGGTGTTGGGAAGGGGGGGAGGCAATCAGTTTTGTTTCTTGCCTCGCCCGCCTCACCGCATGCCCCATTGGCTGCTACTCCAAGCCTCTCCACCCCGGTGCCTGGAAGTCTGCTCCTCAGCTGACTCCCCCTCCCTGTCACGTTTGGCCTTCCAGTGACACGTTTTTGCCACTCAAACTCACCTGAATGTGATCCGAACTTACCAAACAGTTCGGTCGTTTTGACGTTCGGAATCTAATTCGGTTCGGTCAGTTCGTGTTTGGATTCGGGTTTGGTCATCCGAACAGGCCGAATTCGGGCCAAACTCTGAACTTCTGAACCACGTTCACCCATCCCTAGTTGCTGTACTGGACAACTTGTATTTCGCCCAAGACTCATCAACAGGGAACAACAGGGAATGGATTGCCTATTGGGACGTGTTGGGTACTTCTCCCAAGCATCCGAGATTGGCCACTGTCGGAGCCAGAATGCTCGGCTTAATGGACCATTGGTCTGATCCAATATGGCACTACTTATGTTCTTAATAATCATCACACAGCTTTGACCAGCACGGTTACCTGTATCAGCCAACATACAGTGAAAATACCCATCAGCCTCTGTCTCTGCTAAATCCTTCTATGCCAATGGAGTGTGTGCACTGTCCCATACCTGCATATCCTGGACAGATCTGCCAACCCCACATCTACCTGCCAACTGTTTGGTACTCTGATCACCAGCAGCAATGTCACTAGCTTGGCATTATCTCCAGTTCTTCCTGCGTCTCTTTGACCATTTGTTCCCATGCCAAAGGGATTAGTCCACATGTGATCAGTACATACTTGAGGGATGGCATTCCTCTACCCAAACAGGAAATAGGAGGGTATCAGAAAGCAAAGGTAACTTCCTCCAGACTTCTTGCCAACTGTGGTTAAAGAGGAAATAAGAGATTTTGACCCTTTCTCACTGCTGGTATGCAGGACTATCAACCCTATGTGTTTTCTCTGTAGACGGACTTTCAGACCCTTTTATGTGTCTATGCTGTAGTCTATGGGGAAAACTTTCTACCTGAAGCAAGAGAAAGCAGCCAGTTCCAATTTTTTGCTGCTGCATGTAGAAGCACTGTTAGCTGCCACTTTCATCAGCATGCATTACTTCCTCCAAGCCTTCTTCTGGAACAGTTACCTAGCAGGAAAGGAGACTTTTCCCTCTCACTCTCCACATTTCGTCAGGTATGAAGTATGCTGTGAAATACTGAGAGACTCTACCTAAGAAATCTAGATGCGAGAAGGAATAGAATTTTAGATTTGTAAAAATTTGTAAGTCACTTCACGAAAATTTGGCATATTTTATCATTTGCTTTTGGTTTGGTTGAGACCTTTTGTGGGTGTACCTGGAACACAAGGGCTCTGCAGAACTGATCGTAATGAGATAAAAAAACCTACATAATACAGCTTTTAATTTTACCATCTATAGGCACAATTAGAATCTTTAACCTCCTAGCCTACAATTTGCCTTCACACAAATTTATGGTCCTGTCTGTACTATGCTACAGGACTCAATGATAATTGTCAAAACACATTTTGGTCTTTACAATAAGTGGGATCAGAATGCATTAGCTATTAAGTATCTTGCTTCCTTTAGTATGCTTTGGAAACCCAATTAAAACAAGAACTGGTGGAAAACAACTACTATGTCATTCTGTGAAACATTTTTGAAATTTCATATGTTCATAAAAGTTTAAAACACTGGCTGAAATTTTGCTGAGCTTTCAATTTTTTAAAAGCTGAAATTTAGACTCCAAATGTTGACATTGGCTGAGATCCCATGAACCTCAGATCTCGCGCGGAGCTGCATGAACGCACAGCCGCATGGGACCCGCGTGCAGCCACATTGCCGGCACATTGTGTCACGTGCAAGCCACGTGTATGTGTGTGCACGCGGCTTGCGCATGGTGATCTGCAGACCATGGGATCGTGACCAATGTCAGTATTCCTATTTTGAATATAATCCTTTGTTAGGGTGTGATCTGCTTGCTTTGTGTTAGTGCTAGTCCATAGAACTAACATAGTACTGTACAAATTAATTAAATTCACACTGGTCTTAATGTCTAGTGATGGCACAAAGTGAGTGAAGGAGCATGCTGCCCTACTTCAGATATTGGAAATCAGCTTATACCCAAATTTGAAACATTCAAAACTGCATTTTTCATCAAAATTGGACTTTATGGGGAAAAAATGTAACTCATCACTAATCAAAACAGACGTGTCCTCTCCATGATGTGAGCTCACTATGGCTGGCAAATAATGTACACTACAAGCCTGATTGGCTACTTTTCTGTATAGAAGACAGCTGTGATGTCCAGGAACAGGAAGTTGGCTGGAACACTGTCCAAGTCCTTTTGTTTGGCATCCGTGTCTGTCCCGGTTCTTTGTTTACCTGCCAGTCCTGAGCCTCACTTTCAGTTCTGCTTCTAGCCCACTTCCTTCAGCCCTTGTCCAGTCTTTGGCCACTTTTAGACGTGCGCGGCGCACACAGAGCTTAAAATCACGCCGTGTGTACAAATCCCGCAGGCAGGGTTTAGATGTGACATTTTGTGTGTTAAAGTCGGTCGCACATTCTTTTAAAACTGCAAACTAAATATCTCGCTAACGAGGTATTTAGTTCACGGTTTTAAAAGAATGCACGTTTTAAAAAGTAATGAGGAAGGCAGGAGGCCCTGCTACCTTCTTTGAGGCCCTCTGCAGTAGCAGCAGCTACTGACACCCTTCTCTCTCCCATGCCTAGTGCCCTGCAAAACAAAAATTGCTGTTGAGCTACCGAATGGAGCAGTCTTGGCCAGATCAAGACAAGAGAGTATCAAGGTATTTAGTTTGCGGTTTTAAAAGAATGTGCGGCCAGCTTTAACCCGCAAAATGTTGCATCTAAACCCTGCCCATGGGATTTTACGCCACGCGTGTGGTGTGCCGCACATGTCTGACCTTTGTCGTCAGCCTCTATCCCATTGTTCCGGCCTCATCAAAGTGTCTTCCTCCTACTGGATCCTGTATTCTGGATTGTCCCTCTTCTTAATTGCTCAGCTTGGCATGACTTTTTGGCTCTGACTCCCCATTCTGCCCCATTCAGTAGCTCAACAGCAACTTATGCTTTTGCAGGGCATTAGGTGCGGGAGAGAGAAGAGTGTCAGTCAGTAGTTACTGCTTTTATAGAGGGTCTCAAAGAAGGCAGCAGGGTCTCCTGCCTTCCTCATTACTTGATCTTCAGCATGCTTCTTCCAGAATCCTGACATGCCAGAGCCTGCCCATTTCATCACACCCACTACCGTCCTATCCCTTGCCTGGGCCAAGCCCTGCAACCCACACATTTTGGGGAAGTAATCCCATGATGGTTGGGTTTTCTGTACAAACTCCAGAGTGTAGCAGCATGCTACCTTTTATACCCCAAGCAGGTGATCTTCTGGTGAAGCCAGGCACTGTCAGCTCTTCTCAGTGGGGCTGACTTGTACAAGCTTTGCTTCCCCTGACATGTAAGGGAAAACACAGAGCTGATGGACCAGTCCAAGGCCACAACTGATGGATAGGGTTGATAGTCCTGTAATCCAAATTAGGGATGTCCATTATGTCCCATGGAACTGTGGTGTTCAGAATAAAAGTTGTCCATTATGTAAATAAGGACTTTTTATTTTATTTATTTATTTTTATTTATGCCCCCCACCCTTCCCCAAAGGCTCAGGGTGATTTAAAACAAAAATATAAAACCAGTACAAAATATAATTCTATACAACATCTCACTTAAAACCGCTCCTAACCTTATCCCAGCCTTCAAAAATCCTAGCTAAATAAGTAGGTCTGTCTTTGCCTCCAGATAATGCTCAAGCTCAAGTTTTGGTGAGAGGTAAACTGTGAAGCATGTTTGGAACTTATATTTCAGGCCCCTACAGCTTATGCCCTAGTGAGCTGTAGGCCTCTGAAAGAACGGATGGTCCCTTTAAAATAAGGGACATCTGACAATTTTACCATGACAGCAACATACCTTCTTCATCCTTCGTTTATGGATTTGCTATTAGTATGCCTATTTAAAGTTCTCATCTGAACTAATTTGTCTACATCTATTAGTTTTGGGTTCAACATGGCAACCACACTGTTTATTTTAATACACTTGTGAATATCAGAGAGTCTGCTATACAAGCATAATATGTCATGCCTGCCTTGTATACTTCTTAGAGTAGCTACTTTAAATTTTATTTTATCAAGTACAATGTAGGATAAAGGCTACAGAGATTTTGATCCCCCTTTATTAAAATCTTGTTATATTACAACTTTCTCTGCACACACTTGCAGTGAAACTAATGAAAGATCAACAAGACTCCCTCCCCCCCTCTCCTCTTTGGCCTTTATGCTCTTGCAGGAGAACTTTTGTGTTTAGCTCTTGACCTTTTTGAACACTTCCAGAAGATTGTTGACTCTGATCAGAACAAGCAGACCTAATTTGAACACTTTGTCCATGAGGAAACAAGATGTGATGATTCTTTTGTTCAGAAGAAATAGGTACATGAGTACCCTTGAACTTTTGCCTTTTGGCTGGGTTCTCATCCTCCATGCAGGTTCTCGTCATACCCTCCTTAGCGTAGTTTTTGAGCATCTTTCAGAAATGCATCGAATGATGCGACTAACATCTGTCATATGGTGTTTGTTCTTTCTTTGGTTCTTTCTCTTCCCCAGGGAATATGCATGTCTGTGTAGTCTAGACTCTTGTTTTCTCTTTTTATATATGTTTGGAGTGCTGCTATTTTTGAATGTTTAACATGTACATGTTCTTACATGTATATACTCGCAAAAGAAAAGTCCCTACCCCAAGCACCTTGCACATGGAACAGAAGGTGCGTGGTGAGTGTTATAGTGGTTCTTAGGCCTTTATAAATGGGTGGGGGGATAGGTGTGTAGCGGGTGGAGAGCCAATGTGGGGGCAATGGGTGGGGGGAAGGTGCAGGTGGGCGTACACCCATCTCCACCCACCTCTACCCATCTCCACGCACGGAGCAACCTGTCTTTTCTCTGGG
The DNA here is from genome assembly GCA_003113815.1 of Sphenodon punctatus. Classification (NCBI taxonomy): domain Eukaryota; kingdom Metazoa; phylum Chordata; class Lepidosauria; order Sphenodontia; family Sphenodontidae; genus Sphenodon; species Sphenodon punctatus. The sequence continues at coordinate 509,704 of QEPC01004719.1, forward strand.
GTGGGGTGAACATCTGCTTTCTCCACAATGCATCCTCAGAGAAACCCCAAGGATGCGTCATGGAACAGCCTTACCCCACGTAGGGTAAAGCTGCTCAGAACAGAGCAAGCCCATGTGGCCACGTGCACTTGCCCTGCCATACTCGGGGCAGCCCTGTGAGCTGTGAATGACAGGTGCTGGTGCCTGTCACTCGCAGCCTCATCACAGACCAGGCGGGAGTCCAGAGTCCCCAGGCTAAGGGGAGGAGCCCAGAGGAGCCATGCACGTGCCCCTCTGCCCAGTCTGACAAACAGCTGATCAGGGAGAAGGCCTAGGGGAGCAGGCACTCCTCTAGTCCCCTCCTCCCCGATCAGCTGTTTGTTGGGGTGGGGAGAGGGGTGCATGCATGACTCCTCTAGGCTTCCCCCATCAGCTGTCAGTTCGGTGGGGGAAGGGGAGTCTATGCTCTTCCCAGACTCCCCTCTCCCCCAATTCACCTGACTGAGAGCCAATGTGGGGAGGGACAGGGCCAGCCCCAGGGTTTGTGGTGCAGGGGATAATTATGCAAATGTGTACATTCTGCCCTCTGGACAGGAAGGATTCCCATTCTCCACCCCTCTGAGCAGTCACGGAGAAGCATGGCCTCCCCATGCTTCTCTCCCCACCCCCTCCTCTGGCTTGCCACCCCTTGGCTGCCTTACCTGGTGCTCAGCCGAGCGGTCATAGACAAGCATGGCCTCCCAATGCTTCTCCGTGCCTCCTCCCCAGCTGAGCATCTATCACCACTCTCCAGGAGTGGTTCCACTGCGGGGGCAGCCGGGCGGGCAGTGAGGCAGGCAGAGAGAGACTGACTGCTTCCACTGCCTTACTGGGGGAGAGGGAGTGAGCTTAGGCAGCCTGGCCTCCAGAGTCTGTTGTTTCTTACTGCCGGTGCCACCTGTGTCTTGTGCATGTACGTGGTGCAACCGGTCCACAGGTGCTGCTATCAAACACACAAGACACCCAAAATGCAGCTAGCCGATTAAGCACATTATGCCATGAAAAGAAAAACACACACACACACACACACACATATATATATATATATATATATATATATATATATATTTGTGTAATAAGTAAGTAAGTAAGTTTATCTGTTAGCCACATGGCCCTTACAACAGAAAAGGAAATAATATCTAGATTAAAATCACAACCACAAATACAAACGTCAGCGCAGCATTAAACATAACAATAAACTTTAAAACAGATGCCCACCGCAACTTATTTATGTGGAGCAACCCGCCCCATTCATACCTGACGTCTAACCCCATGGAACGTCAAGTATATATCCTCCTAGGACCGTCCTAGCTCCACACCAAATCATATATCTCACCTCCATCAACCTTCCCAGAAACCAGCAGAGTACTCTCCGTCACCTTCATGAATAGGAACTGCATTAAGATGATACTTTATTCGGATGCTTTCAATTCTCAGCGCAAATTTGGCCACCAGTTTAGTTCTTAAAGGGTCCTTATCACCCAATAAATAGATTAGCTGCTGAATTTTAGGTCGATTCGTATCCCATCCAATGGCGGCCCTTAACAGCCTCCGGTATATATCATTATATATATATATGGACAGGTTATTAAATAGTGTCCCAAATCTTCACACACCCCTCCACAGGGGCAGACCTGCTCAGCATATGGGATCCCCTGGTATCTCTCGAGCAAAACAGCCATAAGCATAGACTGAGACCTCAATCTAATGAAGACATGTCTCAGCTTAGGGTCAATAAGAGAGTGGATATAGGTGTCATGATTTGCGTTTTTCTCTTAGAAATCACAAAGGGAAAGTGAGCTATGTGGCTTAGCTGAACGAATCAAACTAAATTGGGCTGCACTTTTCCCAAATTGTATATTATAAGGTTACACTTCACATTGTTGTCCAGCTAGCAAAGGAAGTATTGTAACGACAATAAATTTATAATAAGGGAACATGAGACTTTTGGATTATAAAAATATATGCAAAGTTTACTTAAATATAAATAGAAAACATCAAAGTTACAGGATCTTTAAGATATTTCTATCTTAAGAAAAAGCTTGTAAAAGCTTAACATTTGCACAATACATTGGCTCAAAGATATCAAGAAATTATACATACATACATATAGTCCAGATTTGTCCCTTTGCCATAAAAGATGTTGATTGAGAAAGAAATCTAATAATATAAAAGATTTCAGTCTGAAGAAGACCATGCGGTCTCTCTCTTTTATTGGATTGATTTCAAGGGGAGTTTCCATTCTTAGGCTGTCGTGATGACACAGAATACACGTCAGTAAGTAAGAAGATACTCTGGATTCTAATTGGCTCTTGTAAAGAAACCAATAAAAGTTTTGACTTTCCTCAAGCTCTGAATTGAAGAAAGGCTTTGTATTTGTTATCAGAGATAATTGTCAGATAATAGAGAGAAAATCCAGACCTTTCAATATTTATCTCAACTATAAATTCAATGGAAAGAACTAATAAATCCTCCTCTCTAGTCTAGGAGATATCTTATGAATAGAAGGAGATAACACTCCAGACTTCTAGGCTATGAGAAAATCTAAACAAAAGCCAAGTCTAGGTAGAAGGCTTGTTTTATTGCCTTCACTCAGACCATAAGGAAAGTTTCAAAGATAACGTGTTTTATGGTCCTTCCATTTGGTGGTTTCCTTGGTAACGGCCAAATGTCATTTGGGAAGTTTTTTACACAAAGGAATGTGCTTGGGAGGCCCCATTTGGATCTAGCTAGTTACAGAAGCTGATCTTAAAATATTATGATGTAAGTTACAAATAAGCTTACATTAAAACAGAAAGTTAATATATAAAGGCTCTAAGTTAATACATTTTAAACACAGATAGCCATAATATTTTAGGTTTATAATTGAAAATACATGACATAGGAAGCCCCTCCCCCAGGGGGTATGAAATATTGATAGAAGGGGGAACTCCTATCCTGCGCTGCTGAGACCCTTAGGATCTGTCTGTCAATGTCACAGATCCTCTGTTTTAATAGTGTAACTACATATTTACTAGTATAGTCCCTCAGCCCTAATTCCGAGAAGCCGAGGGCAGCCAATCGCATTCGCTGTTTAACTTCCCTCCACCACGGATCCCCGCCACCTTCCTGATCTAATTGCTTCTCCTTTAAAGCTAGAGTCACTAAAGCACTATCTGGAGTCTCTCTCAGCCTTGCCCAGAATTTAACAAAGCGTAATTCTATGCTCGCGTTCAGGGAGCAGCCACCCAAATCCAATGTTATCGTGGCATAGTTTACTGACACAGGGAGCTCAGGATCCGCTTCCAGAATTTATTAATTAATGGAGACAATATTTTCAAGACCTTAGAATCGTATCCCCAAGTTGGAATCCCATACAGTAATTTTGCTATTACTTTGGCCACAAAGATTTTATTTACTGCACCAATGCATCGCTGACCATAACAGTGTGTATATATATATATACACACACACCATTAGAGAGAGAGAGAGAGAGAGAGAGAGAGAGAGAATGGTGTGTATATGGGGGCACAACTGGACTGGTTTTTAAAATATATATATTAAATTGAAGATGTAAAGGAATTGAAGATGTAAAGCAATATCTATTCTATCTTGGAAAATCTGCAAATATGGTTCTGAGATTATTACGGCTGCTATTTCACTAATCCTTCTTAATGAAGTTATTGATAACAGGAATAACCAGATCATATAACATATATATATATATATATATATATATATATATATATATAAAACCAGTTCAGTTGTGCCCCCATAATCATTCCACACTGCCCCACCCCATAACCAGTTCATTTGTGCCACCATCTCCTATATAATGAATTCACGCTACCTTCCACCCATAACCATTTAATTTGTGCCCCCAGGGCAGCGTGAATTAGTTATATGATCTGGTTATTCCTGTTATCAATAACTTCATTAAGAAGGATTAGTGAAATAGCAGCTGTAATAATCTCAGAACCATATTTGCAGATTTTCCAAGATAGAATAGATATTGCTTTACATCTTCAATTCCTACCTAAGATAGTATAAGTAAGACAGTTGTGAGAATGTGGCCCTTTTTACACAGACCTCTCCCACCCATGAACACGCAGATTTCTGTGTATTCATGGGTGGGGGAGCCCTGTGTGAACGATGTGATGCATGTGTCCATGTGTCAGCATGGGGAGACCACGGTGGCGGTGCCCCCGCCTGTCGGCCCTGCCGGGGCAATCCTTGGACCAGCAGGTCCCGGTGGGGCGGGCCTTGCCGGCATGGCCAGTGGCTCCACCCCCAGTGGCCATGTTAGAGCAGAGACTGGTGTTCCCGGACCCGGCCACAACCCCAGCTTGGGCGCAGCAAACAGGAAATCCGCCGCCCCTGCTGCAATTATCTGAGTGCCTGCGGGCACGTACAGGGGTGGGGCCTGGGTGATAAAGCCCAGCACCGCTTGCAGAGTGGTGCTGGTGATTCAGAAACTGGCCCCCCTTGCGAGTTGAGCTTGTTGACTGAGTGCAAAGGAGAACGAGAGTATTTGCTCCCTAACCTGCCTGCCTGGAATCCCTCTACCTTCTTCCCTTTGAGTAACTTGTGAGTGAACGAGAGAGTGCGTGTGTGGCTGATTGGACCCCTTACCACCCTTCCTTTTCCTGGGCCTTTTCCCTCCCTGCATACGTGTGCCTTCCTACCTTCCCCTGCTTCCCCCTCATCACCATCCCATGACCCAGTCCTATTCCCCCATGCTCCCGAGTGAGTGTAACGAGTGGGTGCCCCTCGGGGCGGACCTTGGCATTCCTGAGTCTCTGGCGCCCTATGATGATAGAGGCCTGATCTCTCCTCGAGAGGTAAGGCCAGCACACTATCCTGATGGGCATCTGCAGCCTCCGATATACCTGCCGGGACCAGAATACACCTTGGTAGCGAGTGTCTTTCCCCTGCCCATGTGTGTGTGTTCCCCCCCTCCCGGTGACAGAAATCACCAGCCTCCCTTGGCCCAGGTATGGGCCTTCGTCATTATGGACGTGGCAAAAGAGATAGGTCAGTTGGTCCAGGCGGTGCAATCCCTGGCCATGGAAATCAAAGACATCCAAGCAGAACAGGGGAATATTGCTACCGCTGTGACCCAATTACAGGCGGTGGTGGCCCACCCAGTACCCCTTCCGGTGTCCGCCACAGCGGCCGCACTCCCCCTCCCACCTGTGGTACCTGTCCCTATTGTAGCACCCCGAGAGCCCAAGGCACCTAAGGTTGAAAGGTTTACTGGGAATAGGCATGTGTTCCAGAGTTTTTTGGTCCTCTGTCGCCTTACCTTTACCCTATTACCTACAACATACACTAATGATGCAGTAAAGGTGACCTTCATCATTGGGAATTTGGGGGGTACACCCCTTGAATGGGCCACTACATTGTTGATGGGCGATAGCTCCTTTTTAACCAATTATGATGAGTTCCTTAAAGAATTTGCAAAATTATTTGACTACCCCCATCGGGTATGAGATGCTGAAACCCTAATCCTAAATTTGAAACAATCAAAGAGCGGTATGCATTACGCAGTTCCAGCAACTGGCGCTGGAGCTCCGCTGGCCCAATGAGGTATTGCGGATGCATTTCTGGAGGGGTTTGGGGGAAGAAATGAAGCATCAATTATCCTTGGTAGCCCTTACTGATACGTGGGAGGCATTGGCCGACCTCACCCTCCAGATACAGGATAGGTTGAATGAATGCAAGTGAGAGCGTCGGTAGGAGGCATGCTCCCCCCCCACACTTAGGCCCCTCTTACCACAGAATACCCCTAGACAGAATACTCCCCCCCCCCCAGAGCCCATGCAGTTGGGGGCTTCCTGGGCCCCGATAACTAAGGAAGAGTGGGAGAGACATCAGGTCTCCCATTTGTGCTTTTATTGTGGGGACCCATCCCACTTCATTGGAGAATTTCCAGCCTTACCCCTGCATCGGTGAAGTCTGGGAAATGCGAGGGACCGAGACGGACCGGGGTCGTCTCGGTACTAATGCAACCCGACTCTGTCTCCATACCCCATTTACACCCCCATTTCCAGGTCCCAATCACCCTGCAAGTATCTGAGCGATGCTCTATGGTATTCTGGGCCCTCATAGACTCCGGGGCTTCAGGGAATTTCATAGACTCCCACCTCGTTGATCAACAAAGCATCCCTACTCAATACAAGGGCCACCCTGAGCCCATACACTCCATTGATGGCTCTCCACTAGTATCTGGGCCCATTACCATTTGCACGTCTCTCCTGAGTTGCTCAATAGGGAATCATCAGGAGTACTTAACCCTTGATGTGGTGCGCACTCCCGTGTTCCGCGTAGTTCTGGGTGCGCCCTGACTCCAAAAACATGATCCTCAGATCATCTGGTCAACCCAACTAATATCTTTCTCATACCCCTTTTGTATCCATGAGTGCCTACGTCCCACCCCGCCGACCCACAACCAAGAGGGGACTCTAAGCTGCTTGACTACCTCTGAGAGGACAATCCCGATGCCCTACCTGGATTTCCAAGACATTTTTAGTAAAGAAAAGGCTACTCAACTACCTCCCCACCGGGCATATGACTGCCCTATCGAGCTCGTCCCCGGTAAAGAACCCCCTTTCGGGCGCATTTATGCCTTGGCAGGAGCAGAGCTCCAGGCCCTTTGCCAGTACCTGGATGACAACCTTCGACAAGTATTTATTCGGCATTCACGCTCACCTGCTGGGGCCCCCATCTTCTTTGTTGCCAAAAAGAATGGGGGGGGGTTGAGACCATGTGTGGACTATTGGGGACTTAATAGCATCACTGTCAAGAACAGATATCCACTTCCACTGATCCCTGAATTGCTTAACCGACTCCAAGGAGCTCAGATCTTCACGAAACTTGATCTAAGGGGAGCCTATAACCTATTGTGGATTCGGCAGGGCAATGAATGGAAGACGGCCTTCCGGACAAGGTATGGCTTGTTTGAGTACCTAGTGATGCCCTTCGGTCTAGCGAATGCTCCAACTGCATTCCAGAATTTAATTAATGACATCTTTCATGACATTCTCGACCTTTACGTTATCGCATACTTGGACGATATCTTAATTTACTCTGAGACCTTGGATCAACACATTTGTCACGTCCGAGAAGTGCTTCGTCGACTCTGTGTTAACAAGTTATGCTGCAAACGGGAAAAGTGCTTCTTCCACCATGACACAGTGAGTTTCCTAGGCTTCATCCTCAGTCCAACGGGAATCAAGATGGACCCACAAAAGATCAAGGCCCTACAAGAGTGGCCCCCACCCAAAACCGTCAAGGCCCTTCAACACTTCCTTGAAAGCACCAATTACTATCGGCAGTACATTCTGCGCTCTGTGGAGATCACCGTGTCCCTCACGCAGCTACTGAAGAAGAATCACTGTTACGAGTGGGGGCCTGAACAACAATCCAGTTTTGAGTACCTGAAAAAGGTCTTTACATCAGCACCACTTCTCCAACACCCAGACTTTACAAAACCCTTTGTGGTAGAAGCAGACGCCTCGGGGCAAGCCATTGGGATGGTACTTCTACAAGCTTCCCAAGACCCAAGCACCTTATTACTCTGCACTTATTATTCCCGCCAGCTCACTCCGGCAGAGCGGAACTATGCTATCTTAGAACGGGAACTCCTCGCGATCAAGGCAGCTTTTGAGGTATGGCGGCACTATTTGGAAGGAGCTCAGCACCCTGTTACGGTCATTACTGATCACAAGAACTTGACCTTCTTACAAACAGCCCATATTGCTAATGCCCAACATGCACGATGGGCCTTGTTTTTTGCTCGCTTCGATTTTCAGATCCAGTACCGTCCCGGAAAACTAAATGTATTATCAGATGCCCTCTCTCATTACTAGGAAGGGCGCCTACCACCAACGGGAGTAGCCAGCCCTATACTCCAAAGGAAAAACTTTGTGGTGACCTATGTGCCATTCAATGACATCCAAAGGGCCACAACCACAGAACTCTCCCCCGCTACCGATCCAGACATGCAATTAATACAGGGAATGCAAGTAAAACAAGGACGAGTGGTGGTGCCTCCTTCCTGCCAGCTGCGGAGCCTGTGGGCCCATCACGATGCCCCTACCGCAGGACATCCTGGGATAGAACGCACGCAGCAACTAATACAACGTGCCTTTTGGTGGCCCACCCTATACCAAGACGTGCAGCGCTATGTTGCCAGCTTTGCCATGTGTGCACGCACCAAGGTTCCCCACCACCTTCCTGCTGGATTAGTACAAGTCACCCCTCCACCATAAGGGCCATGGCAACGTATAGGACTAGACTTTATCATGGAACTACCACCATCCCAAGGATATACCACAGTCCTCGTTGTGGTGGACCATTTTATGAAATACGCACACTTCGTTGCCTGCAAGGGACTGCCCTCCACCAGGCACATGGCGTTATTGTTTATACGTCATATTCTCAAACTTCACGGGTGTCCGCTTGAAATCATTAACGATCAAGGAATCCAATTTACCTCGCATTTTTGGAAAGCCTTGTTCCACGCGCTTCATGTAACACTGAAACCTACTACAGCTTACCACCCCCAGGCGAACGGGCAAGTGGAAAGAGTAAACCAGAACCAGAACAATATTTGCGCTGCTACATCAACTACTTGCAGGATGACTGGTACACCTGGCTTCCCTTAGCCAAGTTTACATATAACAATGCCCCGAATGCCTCCCATGGCACATCTCCCTTCTTTGTTTCATATGGATTCCATCCAAATCCAGGAATGATAGAAACCTTTCCCACGATGGTCCCCGCTGCAGGAGCCCTAGGTCACCAAATACATGAAGCCCAAACAATGGCACGACGCGTGCTCCTACAGGCCAGGCAACATTATAAAATACAAGCTGATAAGAATAGGCGGAAAGGCCCCATCTTTCAACCCAGTGACTTGGTCTGGGTATGCCGTCAACATTACCCTTTGGCACGTTCCTCCTCCAAACTTGATGTTAAATATATAGGTCCTTACCCTATTCTTTGACAAGTCAATAATGTAACCTATATGATGCAGTTACCCTCGCATGTACGGATTCACCCTTGTCCCTCCTCAAAAGGGTCGAGGCGAACCGGCCCCTTCCACCCACCACGGACCCTGGTCCTGTGAGATATACGGCCGCCGGACCTGAGTTTGAGGTCCATGCGATTTTAGATTCCCGTATTATTCAGGGATGCCTCCACTATCTTGTGGATTAGGAGGGCTATGGCCCAGCAGATCGCTCCTGGGAACCTGCTTCACACGTCTCGGCCCCCCGACTTGTCTGCACATTTCACCTCCGCCACCCTTCCCGTCCTGGACCCCTTCGTTGGGGTGTCCGGTGGCCTGGAGGGGGTGGTGGTGTCAGCATGGGGAGACCGCGGAGGTGCCGCCCCCACCTGTTGGCCCTGCCGGGGCAATCCTTCGACCAGCAGGTCCCGGCGGGGCGGGCCTTGCCGGCACAACCAGTGGCTCTGCCCCCAGTGGCCGTGTTAGAGCAGAGACTGGGGTTCCCGGACCCAGCCACAACCCCAGCTCGGGTGCAGCACTCAGGGAAGCCCCCACCTCTGCTGTGTCGTTCTGAGTGTCTGTGGGCGCGTACAGGGGCAGGGCCTGGGAGATAAAGCCCAGCACCGCTTGCAGAGAGGCGCTGGTGATTCAGAAACCAGCCCCCCATGCGAGTTGAGCTTGTTGACTGAGAACAATGGAGAACGAGAGTATTTGTCCCCTAACCTGCCTCCTGGAATCCCTCTACCTTCTTCCCTTTGAGTAACTGGTGAGTGAACGAGAGAGTGCGTGTGTGGCTGATTGGACCCCTTACCACCCTTCCTTTTCCTGGGCCTTTTCCCTCCCTGCATACGTGTGCCTTCCCACCTTCTGTCCTTGGTCGCTTCCCCCTCATCACCACCCCATGACCCAGTTCTACTCCCCCACGCTCCAGAGTGAGTGTAATTAGTGGGTGCCCCTCAGGGCGGACCTTGGCATTCCTGAGTCTCTGGTGCCCTATGATGATAGAGGCCTGTTCTCTCCTCGAGAGGTAAGGCCAGCACACTATCCTGATGGGCATCTGCAGCCTCTGATATACCTCCCGGGATCAGACTATGCCTTGGTAGTGAATGTCTTTCCCCTCTCTGTGTGTGCGTGTTTTCCCCCTCCTGGTGACACCATGGTGAGTGGGGGGTGTGTGTGCGCCTGCCTAACACACATCCCCACTCGTCTCCATGCACGGAGCAACTGGGGGATACGGCAGTTATTTTGTGGGTGTGGATGAGTGGGGATGCATGTGAAGCTGTGTGCACGCTCCACCTATGCACTGGCACACCCATGGACCCCCCCACCCGGCGGAGTCATGTAAAAATGGCCTGTGAGGAGTCACTCGAAGAAGAACAGAAGGTTACTGCCTTGTAAATAAGGTTCTTTGAGATAGCTCCGAACATTCTCACAACACCCACCCTTCCAGCCCCACATGGAATTTTCTTACATTCCTAGAAAGGGTTGGGCAGGAACTGTCATTCTGAGGGGTGGGGTGGGGGAGTGCTTTTTATATTAGAGGAGCTCGAGACCATCATGTGGTCTATTATTTGAATAGGGTGAGCATGTACAACCCAGTTATGAGAATGTTGGGAGCTATCTCGAAGAACCTTATTTACAAGGTAACAAACTTCTGATCACTCACATTGGGAGGAGTTGTTTGTAAAATCTCCCAGTCTGATCGGTGTGCCGCCTGCCGCTCCTTCAGCAGTTACTAGGAGGCAGTGAGAGATGGGAGCCATAGCCAGGGAGGGGAGGCAGAAGAACTTATTGGGGGAGAAGCTGGCTGCAGCCTGCCACCCAGCCAAGCAAGCGCGGGGCCCCAGTTGGCCTCGGGGTCATGTGTGGCCGCACATGTGGCACATGCCTGGGGTCGGCCCTGAGGGGGAGGGGGACCCTGGGAAGAGAGCACGTAATGGAACAACCGATCCATCAAATCCAAACTCGGGTTTTGAACCGAACGACCGAACATCCGAACCACATTCTGTTCGTCCATCCCTACTATGCACTCAAGTATAGTGGTGCACTCGAGGGTGGCATGGTGTAAATAGCTGCAACTCTATTGACTTCAATGGATTTGCATTCACTTACAGTGTGTGTGATTTGGCCTGTATACATTTTTCTTTTAAATAAATACTCCAGCAGTTGTCACGGTCAGCACTAGTCCAGCTTCAGTGCTAATGCTTTATTTTCTACTCCTGTTTCCAGACCAGAGAAACTACAGTGCCTTGGACTTGCCTGCAAGTGTGGCATAGTTGTCAACTCTCTCATTTCAACTCATGTAACTGTTTCCCAGGATCTATATTATAATACATTTATCTCACAAACACACTCATTAAGGGATGTCAATACAAATGTTAGGCTTAAGGACTTCCTAACTGTTTCTCTCCTTATACAGGTCCCTGTTGTTCTGAGTCTGCACACTTGAAAACATTATCTCCTGTCTGTGTTAGGAGGTCCTCTGCTCACTGCACCTTCCCCAAAGACCCATTGCACTGCACAGCCACATTTCCGTTATCAAGGTTGGCAGGTATGCTATGGATGCTTATAATGGATTTGTTAAGAAATCACCTGGAGACCATTGTGTCTGATGCAAAAATAAACAAGTCAGCTGTGGTTTTTGTTACTGAAGAAGATGGTATAAAAAAATCAGTGCCTGAAAAGTAAAGAAATACACAGCTTGCTGAGTTGAATGGCAAACCTTTAAACATTGTTTTTACTTGAGCAACCTAGACTGTGAGAGACTGCTGGCAATCTGTGCCTTTTGATAGAGAAATGGCTTTCGAGTATTCCTTCTGACAAAGAATGTTTAAATGTGTTTCTGCATGTTATCCACTCCCGCAGAAAAGTGGTGGATAGCAACATGCGGGAACTCCCTGTGGCTGCTGTCAGGAGAGCACTTTGGTCTATCATAGAATGTCCGAGTTGGAAGTTATCTCAGGAGTCATCTAGCTTAACCCTCTGGTTGGATGCAGGGTGACTACAACATCCCTAACAAATGGCTGTCCAGGCTTTTTTGAAAACTTCTAGTGACAAAGAGAGACTTTGGTCATTTTTAAATGGAGTGGTGTGTGTGGGGGGGGGGAGGGTGAGGGTGTGTGTGGTGTACTCCATGTGCGGCCAGTGGAGCGCTGCTGTGGGGGCCATGAGTGGGGGGAGGATGCAGATGGATGCACACCCATCTCCACCCACCTCTATGCATGGAGCAACTGACCTTTTCGCTGACTGCTCCATGGGAGGGGGATGGGTGGAGGTGGGTGGGGATGCGTGAGTCGTGGCAGAGCGCACCCACGTGCCTTCACATTTAAATGAGATGCTCCCCCACGTGGACACTGGCTGTCCGTGTGGGGGAGTGTCTCGTTTAAAAATGGCCTCTACCTCCTTAGGCAACCGTTTCTATTTCTGAAGAGTTCTTAATCTTAGGATTTTTTTTTTCCTGATAGCTAACTGAAATCTACTTTCCCACAACTGGAGCCCATTATGTCTAGTCCTGCCCTCTGTAGCCAATGAAGAATATCTCCTTGCCATCGTCTTGCTGGCAGTGCTTTAGATATTTGCTCACAGTAGCACCCCTGGCTGGGAGGAGATCTGGAAAGCTGCCAGCAGATCAGGACAATCCCTGCCCCTGCAGCAAGTCTTAGGGGTGGGGCAGCCTGGTTTCAGTAGGAAGCAGACTAGTTTCCTTTCTCTAGACTCATAGCTGGGAGCCCACGTGTTGCAATGACTATGGTTCCGGAATGCTCTGGGGAAAATACCCTCTGACTTTGATGACCATCTCATCGATGACCTCATTGTGCTGTAGAACACCTTGCTGATGGAAGCCATTGATCAGATGGCTCCTAGGCGTCTGCTGCCCAGGCAGCAGCTCCGGTCTGCCGAGGAGCTGCAGTTGCTGAAGGGAGATGGGCGGTGGTTGGAGCAACGGTGGCGTCGTTCATGTGCTGAAGCCAATAGATTGTGGCAAAGAGCCAGTTTACGAGCCTATGCCGTGGCTATGCAGGCAGCAGGAGGGAGTTCTTTGTTGCCCTCATAGCGTCTGCAAAATCCCGTCCAGCGGAGCTGTTCTGGGTAGTGCGGGGACTGGTCAGTTCGGCCTCCCTGAATCTTGGAGTGGAGTCATCTACTGCCCACTGTGACACATTTTTGGATTATTCTGTGGACAAAATAGCTTGTATTCACCACAATTTCGATGCAGCATTTCTTACACTCGGGGAACCAGAGGTTATAGAAGCCCCGTCATGTCCGGTTTTCTGGGATCAGTTTCAGTCAGTGACACCCACCGATGCGATGGATGTTCTTGGGGTGGTCAGGGCCACTTCTTGTGAATTAGACCCTTACCCGTCCTGGCTGGTTAAGATTTGCCAGGACACAATGGGGCCGTTGCTGGCTGGGGTGGTAAATGTCTCCCTGTGGGAGGGCAGAGTTCTGGGCTGTTTCAAGGAGGCAGTGGTGCGGTCTCTGCTCAAGAAACCATCGCTTGACACTGGCTCCCCTGCCAGATATTGGCCTGTCTCTAACCTTCCCTTTTTAAGGAAGGTTATTGAATGGGTAGTGGCTCAGCAGCTGCAGGAACATCTTGATCGCATCAGTTTTCTTGATCCCTCATAGTCCGGCTTTCGTCCAGGTTATGGCACCGAGACTGCGCTTGTAGCTTTGGTAGATGACCTGCGCTGAGATATGGATCGGGCTCATTCGACCCTGCTGATCCTGTTAGATCTGTCGGCTGTGTTTGATACCGTTGATCATGAGATGTTGGTGATGCGCCTGTAGGACTGTGCAGGAGTGGGCGGGACTGTTCTTGAATGGGTCCGCTTGTTTCTGACCGGAAGAACCCAGTGGGTGGTTCTCGGGGATTGTTTTTCATCATACTGAGACCTCTCGTGTAGAGTTCTGCAGGGTTCTGTTCTGTTCCCTCTCCTGTTCAACATGTATATGCAGCTGCTCAGTGAGGTGATTAGGGGGTTCAGTGTACAGTGTCATCAATATGCGGATGACACCCAACTGTACCTCTCTTTTTCAACAGTCCCAGGCCTGGCAGTCTTGGTGCTTACTCGGTGCCTGGCGGCTGTGAGGAATTGGATGAGGGCCAATCGACTGCGACTGAATCCTGACAAGATGGAGGTGATGTTAGTGGGTAAGGAAATGGAATTGGTGGCCACCATCATTGATGGTGTCTGTTCTCCATTGACTTCCCAGGTACAGAGTCTAGGGGTTATCCTCGATGCGCAGCTCTGCCTGGATATCCAGATGGAGGCTGTGGTGAGGAGCATTTTCCACCAGTTGTATCTGGTGCAACGGCTTTGGCCGTTTGTTTCGGACTCTGACCTGGCCACAGTTATCCATACTTTCATCACCTCTCGACTAGACTACTGTAACATGCTCTACGTGGGGCTACCCATGGTGACGGCTCGGAAATTGCAGCTGGTGCAGAATGCAGTGGCCTGTCTCCTAGTGGGACTGGGCCTCTGGGAGCATATTACCCCAGTGCTCCGCTCTCTGCACTGGCTGCCGGTGGTTTTCCGGGCCCGATTCAAGTATAGGTTTTAGCCTATAAAGCCCTAAACAGTCTGGGCCCTGCCTATCTGCGAGACCGTCTCACTCCCTGTGTCCTGGATCAGCCCCTGCGGTTGTCCGGGGATGCCCTGCTCGAGGTCCCCTGAGTTTCTCAGGAGGCCACGCAGGAGAGGGCGTTCTTGGTGGCCGCGCTGCACCTATGGAACTCCCTTCCAGTGGGGGCCCAGCTGGCCCTGGACCTCCCCTCTTTTCGGAAATGTTGCAAGACTTGGCTGTTCTGCCAGGTGTTTGGCGGGGGAGAGGGGTGATGGGTGGGTGGGGGTAGGGAGTGGTTGTTTTCTCTGTTGCCTCCTTTTAATGTGTTTTAATGTGTTTTTATTGTTTTTATTGTTGTAAGCCACCCCGAGCTGCCTGTGGCAGGAGGGGTGGGGCAATAAGTTTTTAAAATAAAAATAAATAAATAAGTGTCAGCCTTAGAATTTGCAGGGCCCAGGGTAAAGATACAATGTGAGAGCCTTGGTGGTCCCACAAGGCCCTAGGGGTGACTATGTTTGGGGCCCTGCTGATAGGAAGTGGGTGCCCTTCATCTTGCCCTGATTAATAAAGGACTATTGCAGGGCCTACAGAAGTAGAAAAAACAGTGGGGCCCATGGCGGTCACCCTGTGGTAAAGCTGGCCCTGGTTTTGCTTTCTGTTTACAATTACATTCCTCTGGATGCCTAGGGATTCAAGACTAATCAGTGCAAACTGTTTTTTAAATACAGGCCAGGTTAAGGGGCTGCCTCTTTTCTAGCAGAAGAAATCTTTTGTTTGCTGGATGTGACAGGGTGGCCTGAGAGGCACCTGTCACTTTAAGAGCTGGTGGGGCTGCACAAAGGTGGGCCCTTTAAAACAGGAGGAAGCCGTGAGTGAGTGTGGGTGCCTAGTGAGAGCTGAGGGTACAGGTAGGTCTACCTGACACCTGTGGGTGGTAGGCAGGCCCTCACCCTGGCCAGAGGGCTGGAGAAGCAGCAGGCAGCCGGAGGATGGCTGTAGAAGGGAATGACTGTGGCAAGCAGCCCAGCCGCTTGAAACTGACATGCAGGAAGACCAAGGAGCTGTAGGGAGCGCCAGAGACAAGACCAAGAGGCTTGCCTGAGATCCATGGCTTGAGTGTGGACCCCGGCGGCATGGAACATCAGGAGAACAAGTAACCAGCTTACTGAAAGATGAGGCAGCTGTAACTTCACCAACAGAGCGAGGACTGACCGGAGAGATACTAAAGCCAGGCTGAAGGTACTTTGGGACCACAGAAGGGGCTGTAACGCTGGGACAGTGGGTGTGATGCTAGGGCCATGGTGTGAGATCTATTACATTGTGAATCCCCTCAAACTGACAGAACTCCTGGACAAAGTGCTGTATTCAAACCTGCAAGTAGCCAACATCATAACTGTCCCTAAAGCATTTGAAATCCAAATGTCTTTGAATAGGAAGGGGGTGGGGGATGAAACAGCATATTTACAAATTCTGCACAATTCACAAGAATTCTGATTCAACACTAGGGGCGCATTCAGACGTGCATTTAAATTGCACAGCAGTGGCGGCATCATTCGATTTAAAGCAACATGCACTTCTGGGTTGGTGTGAATGCACCAATTCAGCGTAATGCGAACTGTTGGAGTGCGGTTTTAAAAGCTGCTCGGAGCAGCTTTGAAAACTGCACGCCAACAGTTTGTGTTACGCTGAAATGTGCACACTTGCTGCATTCACACCAACCCGGAAGTGCGCGTTGCTTTAAATCGCACGATGCCGCCGCCGCTGCTGTGCGATTTAAACACACCTCTGAATGCAGCCGAATGCAATTCACCACCACTAAATTGAATGGGAGTTTTGGCATTGACTTTAATGTGTGGTAGAGTGAACTTTCAGCCCCCAACCCATTGAAGTCAACGGCAGAACTTCCTTGGAATTTAATGATGAAAGACTGTCCTTCAAGTTTAAAAGAGAAGGTTATTTCACTTTTATCAAAAGTAGGGTGTGAAAGAAATATGCCTTTTTATATTTGGGAAGATAATTTGCACATTTTGTTTCGATGAACAATTATCAAAATTTGTCTTCATCACTATTGCGAGATTCCTGTCATTTTTTCTTTGTTTTCTTTGCTTCGATATTTCAGTATTCAGTTCTTCATTCATTTTGGCAGTTCTATTTCGCGGGTTTTTGAATATGAATGTAAGTGGTCAGAACGTAGCAGTGACATTCACATTCAAAAATTAAAAATTAAAAACAACAAGAAGAACAAAACACCATCAACTTGGACCAACAATGTAAATGAAGTCCCCAAATATAAAGTAATTGAAATACTGAACACAAAAATACTGAAATGAAAATTTCAAACCATAAACAAAGCAGGAAGCAAAAACTGCTTCATACCCACTTTGCTAAAGTGGATTTGAACATATCCAATTTGATGAATTCAGTATTTGCTTCAGATATTCATTTCAGTCCTAATCACATGTGAACCTGTGTCCAGTTAAAACCCTTAAGTGTCACCATCCCAGCAGAGTACATGTTTTTCCCCTCTTTGTTCCCAGTAAAGGATGCTTGTTGAAATGTATACCATGGGGAAGAATCGTAGAGACAAAGTAGTCTAGAGATATCTTTTATTAGACCAACTTAGGTTGGTGGAGGTTTGCAAGCTTTCGGTCCTCACAGGATCCTTTGTCAGACAAGTCAGAAATCCAAGTCAGAAATCTGACAGCTTGGATTTCTGACTTGCCTGGCGAAGGATCCTGTGAGGCCCGAAAGCTTGCAAACCTCCACCAACCTAAGTTGGTCCAATAAAAGAGAACTCTACACTACTTTGTCTCTACGACCTATTTTTGGGACCAACCCGGCAAACACACTCTCTCTGTGACTATGGGGAAGAATGGCAATCATATACAAGATTTTCAGCTAGAATTATTTGCTTTTTGTGTTTGCAAATGTAATTCAGTCGATTTGAAAAGTTTTGGAATAGTAGTAGGTTACACATATATTGCTATCTGTGTGTGCGCATGCAGGGAGATAGATAAATATGACTTTGGAAGGTTTGAGACAAAAGTCATTTTCACTCAGATTTCAGTGAAGAAAGCAAATCCATCTTCCAGCTTCTTTGGAGGTGCTATTTGCTCCCACACACTGTTTGTTTCGCAAAATAAGTTTTGAATTGTTCAAATGAAATTAGAATGTCAAGGCCCTGACCTGAATAGAAACAAACCACCGACGAGTGAGCATCTTGAAGAGGTTCATGTCATCTGTGCAGTCCATAATGCTGTTAATTTGTGTGTCACTAATTCACTCGCAGTAACCTGCAATATTAATGCAGTTAAGTGTCAATATTAACACACAGTGTTATACGCATAAAAATCCTGTTTGCTTTTTTTTAATAACAAAAATGTGCATGCTCAGATTCAGGTATAGCACTCCAAAATTTGAATTTTATGCAAGCGATCCAGATCTCATTACATTAGGCAAACACTGTACAGGAGAAAAGTGGATCATGTAAATACTTCTAATATTATTCATGAATTTTCCTACTGCAGCAGGTTGAAAATATGCTACAGATATTCCCTTATAAATGACCTTGTTTAAGTTCTGGTATTGTATTTCTGTATTTTTTCATTACTATTTAAGAGGCTTTGATTTACCGCAGTGAATTAGATTTAGTGGTGGTCTCCTTTCCTCCAACTATATCTCAGCTCACTTGTTCTTCCCTCCAATCTTCTTTTGCTGGCCTTTAGGTGCCAGTTCATATCACTAGCTATAATTGCTATGAATAAATTTAGCTTAAGACAAAGTACAGTCTTTTAATGCATGCATCTTTAATCATTTCATAATTTACGACTGATTTTCACTGTATCATCCACTGGTGGAAATGATCCCATTAAGCACCTGTGCTACAGGCTGTCCTGCAATGTAATGTTGCTAGCATATTGGCTGCCAGTGCAATGGGATGTGCTGGCAAAATAGTTCAAAGGATAGAAACAGGAAGATTTATGGTAGTGTGACCCCATTTTGAGACTTAAATATAATCTTGTGACCCCAGACAACAATAGAGACATCTAAAGTATAGCAATAAGACATCAGGATTGTGACCCCATGTGCCAATGTGGAGGTATGTAGATAGCATAAACCAGAGGTTCCACAATTTGGGAGCCTCTGATTTATGTTATCTACAGGACCAGTATTAGACATTGTGCTTGCCTTTATGGAAGAGTTATATCAGTGGAAAACAATATATTTTCTATAGGTCTTTGGAACCATCCTATAGCATTAATGGTTCCCATTTAATGACCCTGTTAAAGAATTCTATCTGTTGGTTCCAAAGTATAATTCTGAGATCATGTATTAAATACTATAGATGTCCAGATTAGTTTCTGTAGAATCCCCGTTCCCGTGCCCCCCCAAGGGGGGCGGCCTTAAGGGGGACAGAGTTTGGCCCACCCTGGAGGAGGAATAAGACAAGCCGGAGATGTTTCTGGCTGGCGGTGCCAGTGCCATGGACATGAGACCAAGTCTCGCGAGGCGGGAGTTGGTGGGCACCATTTTCTGAGCACAGCTGGTCATAGCCAGTTATGCTGAAGAGGAGCAACATGTGGAAGCTAGGAGCAGTAGCTCCAGCATCCTCCAACGAGCCCCTAAAGCAGCAACCCTCCCCTCCACATAGTCGGGCGGGAGCTGCCTGACTGGGCAGTGGACCAGTGGCAGCTGTAAAGCCGCCCAAAGGGGGGAGGTATTCGGCCCTAGAAGGGGAGGGGCGCCCGAGCGGCGCATCCCAGGAGTGGCCTAAAACCACGGCCTGCAGCTGTAGCTTCTGCAGCTCTCAGTACCCCCTCCCACAATGGGAAGGAGGAGGAAAGGGCTAGGCAAGGGCCCAGAGGCAGTTGCAAGCGGAGGCATCATTGCCTTCCTGCAGCAAAGAATGTGTGTGTGTGTGTGTGTGTGTGTGTGTGTGTGTGTGTGTGTGCTGTCTCTTATACACATCTAGATGTGTATAAGAGACAGGTGTGTGTGTGTGTGTGTGTGTGTGTGAGAGAGAGAGAGGATGTGCTGAGGGACATGGTGGGACGCCGACCCTCCCAGGAGTGTGCTCACACTGAACCCAGGCCCAGGAGAGAGAGGGAGGTCACCCCACCGCCCCCTCCTCCAGAACGGGGTAATTCCCCACACAGGGACAGGTCCCCAGAGCCCCTAGTCACAGGTGAGGAAGGGTCCCCTCAAAGACAGGTCACCCCCATGACCCCTCCCCAGTGGTCAGACAGGCGCTCAAGGCCCCCCACCCGGTCACCGCCTCCCCTTCTGAACAGGAAGGATGTGAGCCCCTCCCAGCACCCAGGTGATGCATGCAATGGACTCTCCCCAGGTGGGCTACCCCACCCGGTACCAGGGAGGGCAGTGTGATTTATCTCCTGACAGTGGCAACAAGACCCCACCCAGGTGCCGCCCGAGGAATGACCCATTGTGGGCAGTACTGGAACAGCTCCAGGACATCGCGGGGATGATCAAGGCACTGGAAGCCACAGTGCGTGTAATGGCGGACAGGCAACCTCTACCGCCAGCCGATGCTACACCAGCACCTGACACAGAATCCGGACCAGCATCATCCCTCCCACCCAACCCATGGTGCCAGCATGAGGTCCCCCTAACATGCCCAGGTACATGCCACTACAACACCCAACCACAGGAGCAGGAACACAGCTGTGGAGGGTGCTGCATTGGGCATGGCTGGAACAGCCCACCCGAGACTCCCCCCCAGCAGAGGTTGGGCTGGATTGGATCCTGAGTGCCATGGCCCGCACAGACGAGCCCTGTCCCCACAAGCGGGAGTGCCCATAAACACCACCCCCAGGGGCTCGCCCACCTGCGGTGGAGTCAGCCAGCATGTGGCTCAAGTGTGAACTCACCTGGGCTACCTGGCCACACCAGGCCAGCCGACATGCCTCCAGGCCCAAGAGGCGGGGTCCTATGCAGAGGTGAATGCCCCAATCAAGGTGCATATCATGCAGGCCACAAGGGATAAGATATGGAGGGGAGAATATGTGGATGTATTCACCCTTCTCTTCAGCAACCCCATCCCAGACCCCAACTCCAAAGAAGAGGGCAAAGACAAGAAAAAGTTCAAAAGGCCCAAGACGGACCGTAACTGGTCCAACTGGTCAGCGGCCTTTTCCGTCCTGATGGGCGTCATGTTGCAGATGTCCACCGAATTAATTAAGTACCAAGACATAGTTCGTAAGGCCTTTGACACAGGCAACCCTGGGGCATGGCTTTGTTACAATGAGGCATTCCGAAAGCAAGCCTCCATAACCCATGGGCTCAACCCATGTTGAGATACATGCAAAACCGTTGGCTGGAGTGCATGAGAAACGTGAAAAATGTTCCTCGCACCGATAGCGACCACACCTTGGTCAAAGGCAGAGTTGTGCCCATGAACGACCCCTTTTGATCGGAGGGTCACTGCCCCCCCTGCCAAGGGAGTGGCGTGTTGGGAATATAACGGGTCAGGGAGCTGCGCCCACTCCCCCTGCAGATTCCGGCATGCTTGTTCCCACTGTGCAGACAACCACACAGCCTGCCACTGCAACAGGATTAGGTCCAAGACCAAAAACAGACCACTGGCCAAATACCTGCAAGGGGGCCAGGGCGCAGGTGGCAGCAAGCCCGCCCCCAGCTCCCTATGTGACCTGCTCATCTCTTCCTGAAGATAACTAACTCCAACACCTGGATGTGTTCCCTCCCAGCCACTCTCACCCTCGGACACCAGCACTGATAGCTGCTGCCTGCCCCGCAGAAGACCCCAGGAAACCCCATAGCAAGCCCTGCTGCCAGCTCCCCGTGTGACCTGCTTATCTCTTCCTACAGGTAACTAATTCCAGCACCTGGATGCATTCCCTCCCAGCCACTCCCCCCCTGGGACACCAGCACTGATAACTGCTGCCTGCTCCTCCGGGCGGAAGCCCTCAGGTGGCGCCAATTGGGCGCTGGCTGTTTTGTGGCCATTGTGAGGCCAGTGAGAGGCCTGATAGGCACCTGCTTCAGGGACGACAGCCGTGCAACACAGCCTCTTCCAGCCGCCGCTTGGACCCTCCCGCACCACCCACAGCCCTGTTTATCCCCTCTGCTGCCGTGAATACCACCACTGGAATGTCTCCCCGTATCTCCCTCACTTCCTCACCCTCCATCTTGCCTCTCCTTCTCCCACTGCTGCTGACTCTCCTGCTTCTCCCTCTCCCTCCTTCAACACTCTTTCTCTAACCTCCCCACTCCTTATTTTCCCCCTTGCCTATTCCCTGTTGTGGATTTTCAGACTGAAATGAGAGGAGACTGCAGCAGGAACGTTCCATCAGGTTTATTCAGATACACAGCTGTGGGTCTCACTGGTATTTCTACCAATGAACCCTGCCTTACAGCAGAGAGATTTCTTTTATACCCAGTAGTAAACAAGAAACCACTCGCGGTCGGGATCTAATCATACATGTACACATATAACCATATCTGACAGAAAATACCTCTTATTACTAGGCAGAAATTGGGTTGCTGACGCAAGCAAGTTCAGTTCCTCGGAACTAGAGATAAGGGGGCCCAAGGGTGGAGCGGGACATCTGTCAGGGAGTGTAGCTAACCCACACATACATGTGTCAGCATTAGATATAGATAAGGGCCAGCACAAAGATGACAACAGGAAACCTCCTGGAAAGCTTTGCAGCATTATTTTCTTAATAGGTTATTTGAGC
This sequence comes from Sphenodon punctatus, assembly GCA_003113815.1. NCBI lineage: Eukaryota > Metazoa > Chordata > Lepidosauria > Sphenodontia > Sphenodontidae > Sphenodon > Sphenodon punctatus. The sequence continues at coordinate 532,003 of QEPC01004719.1, forward strand.
AAAAGGCAAGCTGCATTGCATAGTAATGGAATCTTAGGCCTAAAGAATTCTCAAAGATTTGTAGGCCAAAATACTATATAGCTTTGGGATTCTTCCATATCCCCCTCCTCCCCCCACCCCCTTAACCATTCCCTGCAAGCCCCCTCCTTCCCTCCACCCACCTTCTCACAATCCCTGCAAGCCCCATTGCGCCACATCCCCCAACCTCATCCACATTCCCTGCCTTCCCCCGGATCATCTCCCCTTCTCCTGATCCCTCTGGAACTGCCGCTCTTCCGTTAGCAAAGCCCCCTTCATTCACGACCTCTTCCTTTCTCACTGCTTTCAACTCCTTGTACTTACTGAAACCTGGATCTCTCCCTCTGACTCTGTCACCCCTGCCACCCTCTCCTCTGGAGGCCTTTCGTTCTCTCACTGGCCCTGCCCCGAAGGCCTGGGTGGTGGCGTGGGCCTTCTCCTTGCCAACCTCTGCTGATTCCAGCCTCTCCCCCCTCCCTCTCCTTCCCTTCCTTCAAGGCCCACTTGGTGTGTCTCTACTCCCCCCTTCACTTTTGTGTTGCTGTCATTTACTGCCCCCCGACACCCTTTCCTCTTTTCTCCTGGACTTTGAATCCTGGTTTACCTTCTTCCTCTCCGAGGATACCCCCGCTATCATTCTCAGTGACTTCAACATCCATGTTGAAGCACCTTCCCAGCCCTCTATCTCCTGCTTTCTCTCCCTAACCTCCTCCTTTGATCTCAACCTCTGGACTGATTCCCCCACCTACACCGACGGTCACTCTCTCGACCTCATCTTCTCCAGAAGCTGTCCTGTTGCTGACCTCTCCTTTGACCTTTGTCCCATGTCTGACTATCACCTTGCTTCCTTCAGCCTCTCCCACCAACCCCATCTTCTTCCCCAGCTCCACTCCCCTTCCATGATCTGCAGGCTGTCAATCCTTTAGACTTCGTCTCCTTCCTCTCCCCCCTTCTCCCTCCTGTATTCTCCTCCTCCTCCTTCCCTGATGCTGCCATCTCTTCTCTCAATGCCTCTCTCGCCACGACCCTCAACTCTCTTGCCTCCCTCTCCTCCCACCCCATTCGACCCCAAACCTCCCGTCCTTCACTCACCCCTACTATCCGCTACCTCTGCACCTGGGCTACTGAACGCCTCTGGCGCAAATCCCGCTGCCACCCTGACTTCCTCCACTATAAATTCTCCCTCTCCTCCCTCTCTTCTGCTATCTCCCTGGTGAGGCAACACTACTATGCCTCCCCGGTTGAATCCTACTCTCGTGACCCTCACCACCTCTTCTCCACCTTTGACTCCCTTCTCAAGCCCCCCTGCCTCCCTCCACCCTCTTCCCTCTCTGCCCAGGATCTCGCGTCATTCTTCACCTCAAAGATTGACAAGATTCACCAGGACATTGCTTCCCACCCGTCTCCTCTCCCCACTACCCTCACTGCCCCCTCCCCCCAATCTCCTCTCCTTTCCTCCTGCCTCCCTTGAGGAAATCTCCTCTCTGCTCTCTTCCTCCAACCCCTCCACCTGCCCTCTCAACCCAATCCCGTCTTGCCTCCTGACGTCCATTTCTCCCACTGTAGCCCCCCCCCTTCTACATGTCATTAATCTCTCCCTCTCCACTGGCTCCTTCCCCTCTGCCTTCAAGCATGCCACTGTCTCTCCCATCCTCAAAAAGTCCACCCTCGACCCTTCTGACCCCTCTAGTTCCCACCCAGTCTCCCTCCTACCATTTGCTTCTAAGCTTCTACAACGTATTATCTACTCCCGCTGCCTGGATCTCCTCTCTGCCAACTCCTCCCTGGACCCTCTCCAATCTGTCTTCTGCCCCCTTTACTCCACAGAAACGACCCTTGCCAAGATCACCAATGATCTACTGGTCACTAAATCTAGGCACTTCTACTCCATTCTTGTCCTCCTTGACCTCTCTGATTCCTTTGACACTGTTGACCACTCACTCCTACTGGACTCTCTTCACTCCCTAGGCTTCTGTGGCTCTGTCTTTGAATGGTTTTCCTCTTACCTCTCTGACCACTCCTTTAATGTGTCTCTTCCCAATTCCAACTCCTCCTCCCTCCCCCTCTCGGTTGGGGTCCCACAAGGCTCTGTCCTGGGCCCTCTCCTCTTCTCTATCTACGTCCTATCCCTTGTCAAACTCATTGCCTCCCATGGTTTCCAATATCACCTCTATGCTGGTGATACTCAACTCTATCTCTCCACCCCCCCTCCCCTTCTGTCCAAACTCGCCTCATCAACGGTTTCGCTATCTCTGCTGGATGTCCCAACGTCAGCTCAAGCTCAACATGGCTAAGACTGAACTCATTATCTTTCCTCGCTACCCTTCCTCCCCCACTTCCCTCTCCATCCTTATTGACGGGGTCACCATCCATCCTGTCCCCCAAGCTCATAGCTTGGGCTTCGTCTTCGACACTCACCTTTCCTTAAAACCTTACATTGACACTGTTGCCAAGTCCTGTCACTTTGCCCTCCATAACATTGCACGGATTCACCCCTTTCTCTCTGTCTCCTCAGCCAAAACCCTTGTTCACGCCATGGTCATCTCTCGCCTTGACTACTGTAACCTCCTCCTTACTGGCCTCCCCTGCTCTCACCTGTCCCCCCTTATTTTCATCCCAAACTCCGTTGCTAGGATCATCCACTCGGCCCGTCGCTTCAACCACACGCAACCTCTGCTCACTTCACTGGCTCCCCCTTCCCACATTCATCATTCATAAATTCCTGGTATTTACTTACAAAACCCTTCACAACCTGGCTCCCCCTTACTGCTAGCCCTTATCTCCTTACACACTCCTGCACACACTCTCCACTCCTCCTCTGTACCCTTCCTTGCTCTCCCTTGTCTCCCCTGCTCACCTAACCACCTTCGTCCCTTCTTCCTTTCTGCCCCCGATGCCTGGAACTCCCTCCCTGCCCACATCCACCTCGCTCCATCCCTCCGCAGCTTCAAATCCCTCCTCAAAACTCACCTCTTCCTCGCCGCCTTTCCCGATGCCTATTAGAACATTGCTCTCAATACTTACTGTCTGCCCTCCCTATTGACTCCTGCCTAACTGCAACCAAGCCAAGAACATACACCTGAGACTTCACATCTGCTTGAATGTTCTTATCCCTTGTCCCCTCACCTTGTCTTCCCCCTCCGAGATTGTAAGCCGTAGGCAGGGACTGCGTCTATCTCATTGTTCTGTAAAGTGCCAGGTACACAGCTGGAGCTATACAAATGCTTATAATAATAATAATAATAATTAATAATAAATAACAACCCCGGTATGACAGAGGGCCCTGGAGAGAGCCTTGCATGACTGCCCAATGTGGGGGAGGGGGGGGAGGAGGTGCAGTACATAGTCGAAGGCTTTAGGGAAGGTTTTAGGATCTCCAAAGGTGAGATAAAGGTAAGAAAGTTGGTAGAGAACCTTAAATAAGTCAGAGGCAGGGAGCACTTGGTGCACGCCAAGGTCCAAAAGGAAATAGTGGAAGGCAGAGTAGCTGGCCCTTTCAAGTCCCTGCCCATGTCTTCGCTGCGTGTCTCTACCCTGAGGATAGTTCCAAAAAAGACCCTGGGTGAGTTCCAGATCGTTCACCATCTTTCCTGCTCCAGGAGGAGTCTGTCAATGACACCATCCCTGAGGAGTTGTGTACCATCCGCTACGTGTCCTTTGACGAGGTGGTTGACATGGCCAGGGCCTGTGGCCCGGGGCACTCCTGGCGAAATGCAACATTAAATCCACCTTTCACCTGTTGTTGGTACATCCAGATGATTTTGAGCTCCTGGGCTTCCAATTTCAAGGAAACTTTTGCTTTGACAAGGCCATGCCAATGGGATGTTCCATCGCCTGTTCGGCCTTCGAACAGTTTAGCTCGCTATTTGACTGGTTGATCCGCCATCGAGCGCGGTCACGGTACATCATTCATTATATAGATGACTTCCTGTTCCTGGGTTGCGCAGGTACGGGGGACTGCGAAAGACTCCTTTAAACATTCCACGCGATGGTCAACAAACTGGGAGTTCCCCTCGTCCCTGAAAATACAGTAGGGCCGGTCACCGTGCTCACATTCCTGGGTATTGAATTGGACACTGTCAGGTAGGAGTCTCGCCTTCCCCGTGACAAGCTGGTGGCCCTGCTCGGGGTGATCAGGGAATGCTTCGCTCACAACAATATCACAGTGCGTCAACTTCAGGGTCTGCTTGACAGCCTGAACTTTTCATGCTGTGTGCTGGTGCTGGGCTGGGCTTTCCTGTCCCATCTCTGTGCCAAAGTATCTGGCAACCTGCCCCACCACTACCGCATCCGGGTGACAGCGGACATGAGGGAAGTTCTCACAGTTTGGAACTGATTCCTGTCCGCCTTCAACGGGGTGAGCCTTTGGAAACAGAGGTTGCTACTGGAAGTTGAGCTCCAGGTCAGTCCAATGCGACCAGTTCTCTGGGCTTTGGCCTCTACTTCAGGGGAAAGTGGTATGTGGCTAGGGTGGGCGGATGTGTTTCGGAAGTTCGGAGTTTGGACCGAACTCGACCAGTTCGGTTGACTGAACCGAACTTCTGAACCGAATTTTTGAACGAAACCGAACTGAATTTCCGAACTCGGCTCTGTTCACCCATCCCTAAAAGATAATATTCCATTTAGTTCAATGGGGTTTGAATTTCCAAACTTTGTTCGGAGGTTCAAAGTTCGGATCGAACTCGAATAGTTCAGTCGACTGAACCAAACTTCCGAACTGAACCAAATTTCTGAACTGAACCGAACCAAATTTCCGAACTCAGTTCTGTTTGCGGCTTGATGGCCTCCCAAATAGGTGGAGTCAGGAATAACCAGAGACCTCACCTTCCTTGAACTTTATCCCATTGTATTCGCAGTACACCTGTGGCCCAGGGATTTTGCCAACAGAGCCGTGTTATTCTTGTGCAATAACCTAGTGGTGTTACATGTCCTTAATACCCTGGCCCCCAAATCCACCAGAGTAATGGGGCTAGTCAGGGCCTTTGTGCTGCAGTGTCTAAATAATAACATCCTATTTACATCTAAGTACATCCCGGGAATAAACAACGGCATAGCCAATGCACTCTCTCACCTCCACTTGGACTACTTCTGCCTGTTGGTGCCGGGAGCCAGCGAGGAGCCAGCATGCCGCCGCAATTGTGGAATGATGGACAGTAGAGCTGTACAAGGCAGTGCAAGGTTCTCTGGCACCCAGCACCAGGGAGACTTACCAAAGCGTGTTTTCTGAGTTCCAGGAATTCAGAACACGCAAAGGGTAGGACCTGGGCTTCCCCATCCCAGAACAGCAAGTGTTGCAGTTTTCCATGTCCCTGTGCTCAAAGAGCCTCATGCCATCCACAATAGCTGGCAAATTAGTGGCAGTGTCCTTCACCAGTAAACTAGCAGCCCACGCACCCCCAGACTGAGGTTTTTTCTCAAGCAAGCTAATTGAATCCTGGTCATGTCAGCATGGCCCCAGAGTAGACAGAAGTTTACCCATCACCCCCGAGATCCTGACAGCTTTGTCTGGCTCCCTACCTCAAGTTTGCTTCAACCAATTCAGAGCCACTCTATTCAATGCAGCCTTCAAGTTAGCCTTCTTCGAGGCTTTCTGAGTCTGCGAATTGGCGGTGCATCCAAAGGGGACCCAACCCACAGAGCAATTAGTGAGAGAGAGATCTCTGTCTGGGGCCAGTCCCTCTCGATCCACCTTCATAGTTCCAAGACTGACCAAAAGGCCAGGGACCAAACCATAACAATCCACAGGGCATACTCCTCCGAGCTGTGCCCGGTAGTGGCAACACACCAGTACATGTTTATCCGCCCCAACCTACCCGGCCTTTTCCTCATACATAAAGACGGTTCCCCCTTGACCCCACCACCAATTCATTGCCGTCCTCTATCGAAGCCTGCACAAAATACACAAGCCAGCCCATCACTACGGGTCCCACTCTTTCTGAATAGGTGTAGCAAATTACCTGAGTTCTCACATCCTCGTGAATGTTGCATCCCTTGTCTTTCCCTCTGTTCCCCCTTCCCTTTCTCCCCTCCCTCTGTCTTTAGATTGTAAGCTCTCGGGCAGGGACCATGTCTATTTTATTCTCTGTAAAGCGCCAGGTACATTTCTGGTGCTATATATAAATGCTTATAATCATCATCATCATCATCATAATTAATAATAATTTTAACATATAGTCCTCTTAAAGGCATGGGACAACTCATGGTAACAGAACCTTATCTGGTTGGAAGAATTTTCAGGAGCAGGCTCTCTATACAGTGTGGTGTTCTGATAATCATATTGGGCTAAACCTACTTGTAGGTTTAGTCTGTTTGTAGCTTCAGTCAAAAAGCTCAGACAAAAAGTCAATTGCTGTAAATCAGAGTTTTTGTTTATCTAATGGTTTGATCTTGTGAATTGATAGGTGCTTCAGACCTGATCCCTCAAACCACATAAAGTATGTGCTTAATTTTAAAAATACGAGAAGTCCTGTTGGATTTAATAGAACTACTTACATGTTTAAAGTTTCAGAACCTATGGTCTATTCAACGTTTGCCTATTTTAAGAACTCATGACACACTGAGTGAATACTCTTCATTAGCTTTGCTGTCATGATTCTCAAATGAAAAAATTGTAGGGTAGTAATGTTGTTGTTTCTGCTTATAAATGCACAGAGGCTGCTCAGATACTGTAGTCAGAACAGTGATTCATAAGCTGTTTTTCAGTGATTCATGGGCACAGCTGGGGGGCAGGTCCATGTGCGTCATGCGGCACACTCACGCACGTCCAGTGAGTGGTGTGGGGGAGGGAATCAAATGAGCCGGGATGGGGGTGTGCCTCTACCCACGCATGGTTTGGCCTGCCTCTGCTTGGAGCACCCTGGATTTTTCCCATGCGCGGGCACAAGTGGGCCGTGCATGCATCATGGGAGTGCATGCTCACCCACATCGCCTTCAGATGGGTGTTCAGGTGGGTGGCGGATGAGTGGACCTGTGTTGGCGCATCCTGTTTAAAAACACCCTTAGACTTGGGCTCTTCATCCAGTGTTTGCTGTGTTTTCCCCATTGGTGGCAATGGGGAAAACGCAGCGAAGACAGGTCCCTAGCCAAAAGTGAGCTTCGTTGTATGACCTTTCAGTATTTGCAGCCACTTCTACCTAGCTCAGAGTAAGCAATGACAGCTGCAGTTGTGAAATGTGTCTGCTCTCCACAACTTACTCAACAGCTGGGGAATTCACCGCAGCTCTGAACACAAAATCACAGAATAGCTGAACTGGAAGGGGGCTTCAGGGATCATCTAGTCCACTCTGTTGCTCCAGGCAGATACTAGGGGTAAACTAGCTCAGGAGCCACATGCAGCTCTTGGGCAGTTGAAAAGTGGCTCTTGGCCATGCTGGTCCTGTGTCTTTCTTCATTGTAACAAAGTCTCCAAGCTGAATTGCAACTGCTCCTCAGACTCCCAGCATCCAGGATCACAGAGCACCAGCCCAATCAAGAAGCAAGAGAGGTCTGTGTGTGCACAAGCGTCTGCTTTTTGGCTCTTGGCTATATGAAGATTTGGGGATTTGGTTCTTGCAACTGGGAGCTTTTTTCCTAATAGGGCACTCCTGCCCTATTCCTACTGCTTCACAGAGAGATGCTTGTCCAGCTGTTTTTTGAAACCATACAGTGAAAGAGATGCCATGGCGCCAGACTCTCTCTCAGCTTGTAAGGATGCAGAATTTTGATTTGGTTTCTGTCCATCTTTCACACTTGACCATGGGATATGGCCCTTGGGATAGGACTGGATAGCAAATTTAGACAGACAGAAAGACAGACCAGTCTTGCCTTATTCTTATGAGTGTAAATTGAGGTACAGCAGAGGCACAGTAATTGAGAGAGTAGTTGATGGATGTCAACAGGACTCCCCATTAGAGTTGTCATTTTCATTAGAAAAGAAGCAAGTCCTTGGCGGTTACCACTGCAAATAAAATGTCTAAAGCAGAAGTGGGTAAGCTATGGCTCTAAAGCCTCATGTGGATCTTTGGCCCCATTGTGGTAAATGGATACAGCTCTCAGAATTAGGTAGGTAGGTAAATACATTTATTGTGAAGGTGATGATAAAACATCAACACAAGTACATATCCATCCATCAAAGAACCCATCAGGATTAGGAAACTGCCCACCCCTGGTTTAAAATGTGTCCTGTATGTAAGTGGTGGAGTAATGTCTTCCTGAGTTTTCAAAGGGCTTGAAACGAGTGTTTTAGGGGTGAACCCAGAACTCATCCACATGTTTCAATGAGTGCTAACCCATTTGTCAGTGGGCATTTTCACACAAGACACTATCCACCCACTACCCGCCCACCTACCACCCACCCACTATTTATGTTACAGGGCACCCACAGGCAGTGGCGGCTGGTGGGTTTGGATGTTGGAGGGGCACTGGGGCAGTAAGGCCGGCGGGCCTAGGGGCGGAGCCAGGGGGATGGTGGGCGGAGCCAGGGGGACGGTGGGTCACTGGCATGGCATAATCCAGCAGCAAGGAGTTCCAAGGGTTAACATTGGATGGAAGAAAATAGTCTACATCACATGCACATCATGCTCTTACATGCACCTGAGACCCTGCATCTTCATGAATGTTAGACCCCTTGTCTCTTCCTCTGTTCCCCTTCCTATGTCTCTTCCCTAGCTCCTGTCTCTCAGATTGTAAGCCCTAGGGGCAGGGACCATGTCTATTTTATTACTTTGTAAAGTGCCAGGTACACTGCTGGTGCTATATAAATGTTAATAATAATAATAATAATAATAATAACA
>QEPC01004719.1:544789-567967 GCA_003113815.1 Sphenodon punctatus
AAAAAATACATTAATAAACCAAAATCCTTTAAAATAGAACAAAGGAATAAAAAATTAAAATAAACCATCACCTGCCTTTTATAGTAAAAAACTTGCTGCCTGAGTTCAGCTCAGCTACAGCAGCCCAGGCCTGGCTGGCTCCCAGTTCCCGCTCAGACTCAGAGTCTGAGTCTCTCCCCTTCCACACCCCCCCTCACAGGCACAGGCACTGAGTCACACAGACAGCACTGCACATCCCCCACGTTTTTCTGTGGCCACTGATTGGCCAGGGCTATAGCTGTGGAGCCCAAAAACGTGGGTTTTTTCCTGGAGGATTCCTAAAGGAATCCTCAAGCACGTCCTCCCTGCCCGCCCCCAAAATACAAGTGAGCATGTGCGAGATACCAAGAAAAAGGGCTCTAAGGCCAGTCGCACATGCTCACTTGCCTTACTGGACCCCCGCCCCCTCCCTAAGTGGGCCTGCCTGCAGGACCCCAATTCAGATACCTAATCTCCACGAGTTGGCGTTGCTTCCTCTCGCTGGCGCTGCTGGACCCCTCACGAGTAGTTGCTCCTTTGAGTGTGCACCATGCCGCCATCGCTTGCTTTGTTCTGCGCAACTGCCAGTCCTAGCTCCTCCCAGGCCATGGCCAGACCTCACCTCGTCACCTCCTGGCTGCTTGGTCTGCTGCGCATGCTCCCCCTGGAGGCTTCCCCCACCCACTGCAGCTTAGTGTGGGGGCATGTCTGGGGAAGCCTAGGGACCAGGTAGCCTATGCTGCTGTGCATGTGCCAGCCGGCAGCGGCGCATCACAATGTCCCGGAGTCACTCCAGGCAGCGGGGAATTCCCCGCTTGCTCTGCAAGCCGCTGCCGCGTCCCACACATACCGCGACAGTGCTCTTGCTCCACACAGTCCTCAGTGAGTCTGTCGGCCAAGCCCCCCCCCCCCCAAGTCAGGGACCAAGGAGGGGAAGAATTTTTTAAAAAATATTAAAATAATTATTTTTTTTGAATCAGCTGGTGGTGGCGCCACCTAGCCAGAGCTTGTGGGGCACCGCCCCCACATTCCTCAATGAGGAGCCACTCCTGCCCACAGGGCAACACTGCAGCCATGCAACATGTATAGTGGGTAGTGGGTGGAGAGTGTCTTGTGTGAAAATGCTCAGTGACACTACATCCATAATATACTATTTTGCTTCTCAGACTGCTGAAAAGAGGTGAGGGAGGTTGGTTGCACTCCGTCCCTGGCTTCCACCCCTTCTGGCTCTTTGTGTGGGGGAAGTGACCAAACAACCCTTCCGAGTGACTCACTTAAATTTACCTCCCTCGTAGGCTTAATGGACGCAAGATATTTAGCCCAATCTTTGTTTCACCTTTATTTTTTAAAATAACCAAGGGGAAATATAGAGTATGTGTAAGATGAGAGAGAAAAAACTGAGTATGAGATTACAGGATGCATCAGCCTGCATAGACATATAGTCAGTTGACTCCCATTGATGTCACTGGAAGTCTTTGCGTTGACATCAGTGGGCTTTGGATCAGGTCTCTAGTCCCATGATTAAGTTCCCGGCAGGATTCTTGCTTCAGAATCATATTTGTGGCATAAGATATTCATTTTCTCCTTTTCCTAGTTGGCTTAAAATACTGGTTTCTTTTCCTTTCATTTTCCACTCTCCCCTTCTGTCCTAGATATTCTTGGAGCTGTTAGTGATACTCGATACTGCTCTGATGTGTTGAGGGCTTTTCTGTGACAACGACAACATCAGTCATTACATTACATCTGTGAATACAAGCTCCAAAAGGTTACTTGGAAACCTCTCATTCAGATTTTCATTATTGCAAGAGAGCAATCTTCCTGAAGAGCCTTCCTCTTGCATTACAAATAAAATTCAACACTCTTTTACAGTGCTTGCCTTCTAGTTCCCCTTCCATCTGCCATTGTTGGAAATGGACTCTAGGGGGACTCTTGAAGGGCCAATAGAATGGCTAACATTATCATGTTTAGCAGCATATTAGCCAAGCTTGCTTTCTTCTGGCCACTTTTAAAAGCATGTCTGGGCAGATTTTTTCTTTTTCTTTTTTGCAATTAGCTAAAAAGGCACGCAATTCAGTTTCACTCCACTGAACCCAATCTTCAGGATTGACAGTACGCCTTTAATAGATTCCTCCAGTAGATAATTAGACCAGTGTAACTCAAGCACTGCATGAATTAACATTTGCACTTGTATATGAATATTCAGTGCAGTAGTGTTTTCTGTGGGGCGAATGGTTTTCAGTGATTAGCAGGACTGCCCATTAGGTGCTTGTAACATATTGATTGGTACAAAATGGCACCAATTAGAGAATTTTAAAAGGTCCAAAGGGTTAGAGATTAGCTATTTATTGCTAGTATTTATGGCTTTTTAGTAGGAAACACACAGAATTGACAGAAGATGATGGGTGGGCTCTTTCTGCTAATAGAAATGTCATTTTTCAATGTAATATTAAAAACAGTAGTATTGCTGGATTTCTTTGAACTGTAGTTTTTGCCATCTCACCATTATGATTTCTCTTTTCTGAGGTTATAAAGGACTATTTGTTCCAATTAGATTTTTTTTTTTTTTAAAGGGGGGGAGGAATCGTTAGTTTATCCAAGCCTGAGTTATTGTAAAAAAATAATAATAATAATACAGTTATATTTGCATGGCATATTACTGCAAAAATATTTATTTATTGCCTTATTTATTTTCACCCATGAATTTTGTAGTTCTGGAGTCATTAATAAAGAAATCAGAGGGGGAAAACCAAACCAAAGCATGTTTAGATATAACCCAAGGCAAGGTGAGTTCAGGCCTGGGATTCGTCCTTTGACCAATTTAATGTGTGCTATAGACACAGGAAGGAGTGGAAAAGAATTCCTTAATTACCATAAGAAATGGCGTGTCTCCTTACTTACCTAGCTGTGTGTATATATATTTAGTTTATTTATGATGTATGCCTATCATAAATCCTGAGGTGCCCTTAAAATACAAATTTAAAATCACACAACATCAATCATCTACATTAACAAAATTTCAACAGTACTCTTTAACAAACAACAATCAATAAATCAATCAATCAATCATCATCATCATCATCATCATCATCATCATCATCATCATCATCATCAAAGCTTGGTCATCTAAAAAGAAAAGATCCCTTTATTCCTTCCAACCCTTGTAGGAAGGCTAAATGAATGATAGGACCATGCTCTGAAGGTCACCAACCTGATCTCCGTGGAAGACGTAAGTTTCAGAAGTATCCCCCATTGGCAACTCTCAGTCTTTAACGCCTGAAGAAACAAATGTAAGAGTTAGCTCAAGCTAGTCAGGTTGTGAAAGGAGAGGAAGGAAGGATAGCATAACACAGCCAGGGCACAAACTACAAAAAGCTTTGTGGGTTACAACCAACGCCTTGAATTTTACGGGGAAATCAAATGAAGCCAACAGTTTAGCTGCTGGAACATAGGATACTTCTCACAACAACGTGTCATGCTGGGATTGATACTGCAAGGGCTGAGTGCTTACAAAGCCCTTTGCAGATGCTGGCAATTGATGGTTTAGCACCTTGCAATACTGAGGTGTCTGTAGGATCATTTCTTACGGTTTTCATGCCATGCCATTTGTAATCCCTTTAAAATGGAATTAGCTGAATTTGAGTCCAATCAATGCTGACCTTTAAAGCATCTAGCTAATAGGGCGCAAGAATGGTCCAGTGGCAAGGGATGTAGGAGACAGAAGGGTCATTCTCCCCTGCTCTGTCTGTCTGTGACTGTGGGAAATCAGGTAGGGCCGATTTGACTTAAAAGAAAGCACTGATGTGGGAAAATAATCCCTTAAGAGAAAGAAACAGTGAGACTCAGAGTCGGAATGGTGGAGAGGAGAGAAAGAGAAGCTCAAGGTGACCTTGAGGCTCTGAGCCTATGTGACAGGGAGGACAGTAGAACTATAAGCAGTAATTGTGAAGGGAGTGACAGAAGAAACATGAAGTTCATTTAAGAACCAATAACACTCAGAGAAAATGGAAACTTACAACTAAGGGAATAGTTATCTAAGATAAACTATGAATCTCTAACAATAAGCCTGTCAGGTACATAGCTGTTCGGTGCTAAGATGGGAGACTGCACAGACATCTATACAGCATCATGCAGAATAATCTTTCTGTAGCTTGCAGTTCTGTGCAATTAACATCCTAGTCTTTGATTAGCTACTGCCCATGCCTTTGTTAATGTGTGTTTCACCATTTATTTGCACTATGCACTTTGTGAATAAGAGGCTGTTTTACAACTAGCTTTATTACTTTTACAGTCTTAAGAAGTTACTAGTGGTCACTGTGCCAGAACTGCTTGTTCTCTGTAACTTCATCTTCTGTCTTCTGGCTCCCTGCGGCTTCTTTATTTCATTGGGTGTGCCCTGTCATAAACTGGGATTGTAGGAGTTTTGAGTCAGTGATTATCTTCGTGCTTCAAGATTGAAATCCCCATGTTCCACTCCCTGCCTGGAATCTGTAGATACTACTATTTGTTATACAAATAAATTAACAAAAGGTACTTCAGGTAAGTAACTTGATGCTCTGTTCTATCAATCCATATGTGTGAGGCACCCAGTTTATACCAGCTCCACCCAGGGCCACATCAGGTAGACTGGGCAGTGTCCTCTGGCCGCACTCCCCACTCTAGAGCTGCGGGTTGCTGTAGTGATTCCCTAGAAGGCTGTCAGTGACTCTGTGGTGCTGAATGCGGGCACAGAGGTGCTCTATGGATCCCCCTGATGGATGAGCAGCAGTGCCGCGTTTGGCTGTTGCCCCAGATTTGGCCAGCTCGCTCTGTGCAGCGTGTTCCTGGATCTTGCAGAGCATGTCGTGCTTGGCTGTACTATAGCAGTCCTAACCTGCTCCAGGTTGCCCATTTAGTGGGCATCCTTCACACAGACTGATAAACCTGGGGGTGATGGGGACATCCGTCGAGAAATCGGGAGTTCCTGTCCTTCTGTATACACCATTTATTTATTGATTGATTTATCCCGCCCTACCTTTAAAAAGACTCAGAGTGACTTACAGCATATATAAAAACAATCCATAAAAACAGCAAAATACAGACAACCCCCAACCGTCCCATGATCCCCCCCACAGAACCCACCCAAAACCATCTCCCACATCCGACCCCCATCCACCCCAAAACCCACTCCCCGCCCCCATCCAAAACCCCAGCCACACCCCACCTATCCCTGCCTCCCAAATGGCCTTTCAAATAAAGCAGTTTTGCACCACCACTGGAAGATAGCCAGGCTCGGGCTCAAACAAACCTCTCAGGGAAGGGAGTTGCACAACATAGGAGCTGCTACCGAGAATGCTCTCCCGTGCACTCCCACCCCACGGACAAGGGTAACAGATGGAACGCACAGGAGGGCACATCCCCGGCTGAATGTAGGGGTTTGCAAATGGGCATGGTAGGATAGGTGATCTTTCAGACATATGGGACCCAGACCGTTTAGGGCTTTAATGGTCAAAACCAGCACCTTGAATTGTGCCCAGAAAACTATAGGCAGCCAGTGTAGACTTCAGAGCACTGATGTAATGTGCTCCCGGTGACTCGTCCCTAAAAGGAGCCAAACTGCTGCATTGTGCACCAGCTGCAGCTTGCAAACATTTATCAAGGGCAGCCCCATGTAGAGCTCATTACAGTAATCTAGCTGCAAGGTGATGAAAGCATGAGTGACAGTGGCCAGATCGGAATCAGAAAGAAAAGGCTGCAACCGCCTCACCAGATGGAGCTGGTGAAAAGTGCTCCTGGCCACCGCCGCCACCTGACAATCCAGGTGCAGCGAGAAATCCGAAAGCACTCCAAGGCTGTGAACCTGAGTGACCAGAGGGGGCTGGATCCCATCCATGACAGGTGTCCCAATCCCCTCCAAGTCACAAGGCCGGCCAACCATCATCACTTCAATCTTGTCAGGATTCAGCTTCAATCGGCTCACCATCATCCAGTCCCTGACAGCAGCCAGGCATCAGGTAAGCACCGAGACTGCGGGACCTGGGTCAGATGAAAAAGAGACGTAGAGCAAGGTGTCAATGCAAGCAGAAGAATGTATGGCAAACCCATTTCAGTCAGGTTTTCATCCTGGGCATGGCATGGAGACTGCACTTGTTGCTTTGGTTAATGACCTACACCTGGAGATGGACAAGGGGAATTCTACTTTGATCTTAATTCTTTCTGCAGCCTTTAATACAGTTGGTTATAAGGTGTTGTTGGCACAACTGCGGGACCTGGCAGGGGTGTGTGGGAGTACTCTTGAGTGGTTCTTCTCTTTCCTGTCAGGGAGGTCCCAGAAGATGGTGATGAGCAATTACTTGTCATCTCCTCAGGACCTTCCCTGTGGTGTCCTGCAGGGTTCTATTCTATCCCCCCCTCTTGTTCACTGTGTATCTGAGGCTGCCGGGCAAGGTCATTTGGAGGTTTGGGGAGAGGTCCCCCATGCCCATACCACACCCCCAGCCCTCCAACCCCCCTACAGGGAGGCCAGGGCAGACCTTCCCCATATCCCTGTCCATACCCTCCCTCACAGGGAGGTAAAGGCACCATACCCCCTCCATGTTTAAACCCCTCCCTTCCCCATAAAACTCATACCACTCACACCCAACCACACACACACCCCACCTCGGACACAACAACCCCAAAAAAGTTTAAAAACAATTTAAAACATCAAATTAAGAAAAACATACACTACAAAGGCCTAGCCCAGCCTCCCATTGCCAAATGACTGCCAAAAGGCGACTAGCCTTTGGCAGCCATCTTTGGCAACCACCGCAGGCAACTGTCTGGCCTGGCAATTCTTAGAGTCTGCTGAAGGAAGGGTGGGGCCCCAGGTGGCAAATCCTCCAAATTACTCAGCCCCTTCCACTCCCCAGCAGAGCACAGCACGTTATTACCTAAGGATGTAACCAGTACTCCTCTAAATTCTACCCACAGTTAACAAAGAAACTGCTCACGGTAGATGTTGTGAGTATCAGGGAGGTGAGCTGTTAAAAACTGTGTTCCATTGTCATTTGGGTTCATCAATATTCCCACATGCTTTGCTTTGGATCCATTTCAGAACCTGACTTAGAATAATGATTCTCTAACCAGTACAGCCACTGTGAACCTGTTGGAACTGGTTCAGATACATTTCCTGCAGATTAATTCTATACATTCTTCTGTTTGCATTGTAACTCCTGGAATACAATGATAAACATTCCACTGTAGAAAAAATTATTTCTGTTTTAAACAAGTTATTGACGTGTATTATTCTAATATCTTCCAAAATTCTGTCAGTAATATCTGAAGATGGAGGGGACGAAACAGATTTCAGCTCAGAAAATGCCAACATTGACTTGCATAGCAGGAACCGCAAACACAATGTCAGTCAACTGAGAGCACTCAGGTCTCATTACTTTTTGTCTCTCCCAGTAGTGAAGAATATTAGCATCCTTGGAAGTGTAATTTCTTCCTCTCTCTCTAGGATTGGTGTAGAAAGAGACCTTTCCTCAGCAGCCCTGAGAAACACACCTCCTCTCTCCTCTGCACCTGATTATATTTAATAACTAATATTTTATTTTTATAGCAACCGCCTCCCCCTTCTGTCAAACAGCTGATTTATATCAAACAGCTTTGCAGATTATTGAATCCGTTATTTTGAACTGGTTACCCACTTCTGTGGTTTTGACATTTGGTTGCAGTTCAGGTTCAAGGCAGCTGAGATTTTCTGTTTGTGTTTGGTTCTGGTTCACTCAAAAACTTTTCTGAAGTAGTTTTCAGGTTAAGAATAAAGATGAAATGGGTAGCTCATTTGTTACCTGCAGGTAATACTCACAATTTTGTATCCCATATTGGGCAACCACATCACTGATCAGGCACCCATTTACCCCCAAATACTGACTATTACTTTTACCATTGTACCAAATGCCAAATAGGAACAGGAAACTGTATCGGAAGTTAGAAAATCAAGCTGAAAATACGGTAAATGGGTACATTGGGTAGCCCACTGGGCACATCGAGTACTGATGAATACTTGATGTTACTGGGCCAAGTCAAGTGCTACAATTTTGAAAACATTGATCAGAGCTGATCATATACACAAATAGACTCTACCCAGCATATTCTTTTTGGGTGTCATCTGTATGACCCCCTACGTACAGAACTTCTCTCTTTTATGTTAGAGAGATTGCCTGGAAGAACGGAGCTCAGCTTTTTGGATATAGCCTTAAAGGAAGCCTCTCCGGAAATAACCCAGGCGGTTATGAAATTTTGATGCGTGCTTTAATTTGGAGTTTTGAAATCTAAATTCTGGGGAACACCTGAGTAAGGATGTATGGTACAGTAACTATAGCAGGCTTTTAAATTTCGCAAGTGATTCAGCAGATAGTAATCTCCCTTGTGTGAAAATTGGAAGTTTTGTCCCCCAAATAGCTGTCTATAATCCTCCAATTTAATTTTGTATTATTGATTTTGGTTTTTGCCTAAATGTTTGCTTTGTTTTGTCATTTTCTTGTTTTTCTTTGTATGTTGACAATGGCAAAGGCCACGTTAAATAAAATAATTTGATTTGAAAAAAAATACAGAAATAATGCTCCATCAGGTTTACATTGCTCCCTTTCCTCCCCATCACTATGGGTTTTTGGCAGGGAGCGTGTTTGTTTCCCAACAAGTTTCCCGCACACAGAGTCAGACATCTGCCATTCAGGGATTGTCATTTTGCAATGGATCATAGCACATGTAAAATACCTGGGGTCCCAGAACAACTGACTGCGAGCTAAACTTGTTTGGAAACTTGTTTGGATCCCACCCTGCCCACAAAAGTGGCTGTGCTGCACCATTTTCCTTTAGGTAACGCAAATCTAATGGGGCATTCCTCTAGACAAGGAGCTCTTTTCACAATCTGCTGGTCTGACTTCCTTTCCACATTAAAGAGAGCTCTGTGCATGTTTTACTGCCACTCAATAAATAAAGATTATGGCCTTTGAATTCAAAATTTCAGTATTCACCAAAATTCCATTTCACATTGAAAAATATACCCTGCTTTGTTCTAAATCATCCTCACTGGGCATCTGAGTTTACCTCTCATTGAGAGAAGCTGCTTTTACAGAATCTGTGCCAGATTCCCTGATATTTTCTGGTTACTCTTCCTTTAGTTTCCCAGCTACGTATCCAAAGACCTTCTTTCTCTCTACCTAAAATGAAAACTCGGATTCCGAGAAGCAAGACAGTAGCTTCAGAGAAATTGCTACACCTCTCTGTTTCTGATCTCTGGTTCCACTCATATCGGGTATTTTCAGATGTTACAAGATCACAGTCAACCACGGGGAATCCCACGGCGTGATCGTGATCCTGGAACATCTGTTGGGGGGAGCGGAAGTTCCCCCCAGATGTTCACCCCTGTGAATCATGGGGGGGATTCACATTCACCACGCAAACGGGGTCGGTCCCGCTGGGACTGCTGTTTGCATGGTGAATGAGATTCCCCCCGTGATGAAGGGGACCATATCTTCTGTCCCCAGGTCACGGCCCGGAATTCGCGGTGGGATTCCAGGCCGTGGTCAATGCGGTGTGTGTGTGTGTGGGGGGCGGCCGAGCGTTGTGGCTGCATTGGCCGCGGTGCCCGCCCGTCTCCTGGAGGACGGGCGGCCGGGGCAGCGGGGCGGGGCTGTGCAGCTGCACGTTGCGCCGTGCAGCCCCACCCCCTATTCCCCCCCCAGGATTGGCCACCGCATCTGTTCACCGTTACACAGTGCCCCGGCGGGGAATCAAAGGGGCAATTCCGTGCCAGGACGGATTGGCCCCGGCACGTCTGAAAATACCCACTGTGTGATCTTTTGGTTATTTGATGCTAGTACTAGCCCTCAACGCTCGGAGAAGTCCCAATGAAGTAAATTAAACTATCCCCAATGCTAAAGGCTAGTGCTGGCACTAAACAGCCAATGGATAATGCTGCCCAAGAAGTTTGGATCCCTGCATGATAACTCTCTTCTCCTGCAATGCTGTGTACTACTCACACAAAGTTTATCCTGGAGTAAATGGGCTTTTCTCTGTGTACATCCCCAGTAATTCACACAGCATTACTGTACCTCTGTGGAAAACTGTGGAGTAAAAACCAAATTATCTCAGTACTGGTTTTTGGATTTTTCCTTTAGTGCCAAGTGCTTGTGACCATACCTTTCCTGCAGAAATTTCTACCTGGAGTATTCTGCCCCTGTTGGGAATATTCATATAGTCCTTTGACTTCTAGAGTTAGTTACTGTGGAAGTTCCAAGCCAGAGCAGACTGCATTAATGAAGAATCATCATGGGCTACTTTGGCCTGTGATGATTTGTTTCTGTAAACATGCCCCTGAAGTCTGCTTGCTCCTTTCAAGGCAATAGTCATTCCTGTGGCATGCCCTGTACTTTCCCTGTAGTCATCCATGCAGACTAAAAACACACTTGTGGTGGTCAGACAACCTGAGGATTCCTGATTTTATTTGCCTCTGAGACTTATTTATTCATTTTATTATATGACTTGTGAGGCATCTCGGCAAAGACATAAGTTATACAGCTGTTATTGTAGCCACATGACAAAAGCCACTGGAAATTAGGAAAGATTCTTAGCTTAGTTAAAGAACCTATTGTTTTACTGTATGGAACTTGGTCTCCCAATTCGTTTGTTAATGCCCTTGGGCAAGCATTCTCAGAAATGCATGGTTCAAGAATCCCTGTCTGTATTTTGAGATAGTTTTTGACAGTGTGAAGCATATTGGCCATTTTGGCAGACACATAGGTTCAATCTTAACAAAGAAACATTTT
Source organism: Sphenodon punctatus (assembly GCA_003113815.1). Lineage (NCBI taxonomy): Eukaryota > Metazoa > Chordata > Lepidosauria > Sphenodontia > Sphenodontidae > Sphenodon > Sphenodon punctatus. The sequence continues at coordinate 555,601 of QEPC01004719.1, forward strand.
TAATAGTTTAGGGGAAAGCGAGGCAAAGTAGCTTTCAAGCAGTGTGATTCTTAATCTGTCGCATAAGTAATATACTGAAGTACATATCCTCTTTTCAAGATTGTTTTGTATTGAGAGAACTGATGCTGCATTCAGTCTGCTTTCCATGTTGTTGACGGCTCCATGATGAGGTGGATAGAGATGGGGATTAATATTTAATTCATGCCCACTACTACTGTTTTCCCTAGGAAATTCAATCATTTTTGGCAGGAATGTTTCTGCTTACAACTGAAAGGTAGAGTTTTGGCACGTAGTTGTTTGTTCTCTCTCTCTCTCTCTCTCTCGCTCATTTGACACCATTGTTTAGTTTAGTTTATGGATTGTACCATTGCAACTCCATTGATTATTCTTGAGCTCTACTGCCATGAGTGAAAAGAAAATGAGGGCCCCTTAGGTGAACTTTATGATGGGATGAAAATGCCTCATAGAGAGACAGCAGTGAAAAAGTGGTCTTCTGTAGAAGCCAGAGGAAAAGTTGTTACTTCTGTCTTGTGTTTCAATTGCATACTGCACACAGAGTATCTCTCTATCTCAGGGACCCGTGTTTACTTCTCTGTTGTCACCAATGAGGAAAATTCAGTGAAAATGGCTCCCTGTTCTGTCTGACCCTCCCCTGCTCCCCATAATTGCCCCCATAACTGCAGTGCCTTAAAACCTCACACTTCAAAATATCTAGTTTCACAACATTCCTGTGAGGTAGAGGATTTCTCTTATCACCACTACCGGTAGGAAACTGAGGCAGAGATGGACTGAGTGGCTGGCACAGTCAGACAGAACATATGTGGCTTATGTCCTTAGCTCAGTGACTGGTGGAAACGGAAGTAACACCACTGATTTTATTGGGGATATGTTGAGTTCGCCCAGGTTTTGCCAAGATCAGAATGTAACTATCCACTTTACCCTAATCTCATTGTGAAAAGTAAAATGATAAAATATGATCATATCCAAAGATGACGCATCTAAATGTGCTTAATTTCTGTCAGGGATATCGAGTGTGCTAAAAGGCTAGTTAGTTTTGTGGTTTTTTTTAAAAAAAACAACAACCCCAAAACCCCACAACAATGCTAAGTTTCCTATTAAAAATTAATCTTAGAAGAGCTGCAAATGGAATTTAGAAAGATGTCAATGTTTTATCAAACTAAGTCAAACATGTGTCTGACAGTGCTGTTTGACTCCTACTGCTTCAATCTCATTAACACACATGTATAAATGTTTTTTGGATTTAATTATGGGGCCATACCATAACCATACCAACAATTAAATAATTAATTAATTAATTACATAAATAAACCATACTTGTATCAACCTGTACCTGAAAATTGGTGTGGGTTGACACCCCTATACAGCATAAAATTTGAAAATTGAGCACCTAAAGTTAGACTCCCTACTATTCATTTTAATGTATAATAGGACACGTTTCCCGGTAGCTGAAAGACCAACTCTCCTATCACGTCCCTTCACAGCCACTGAGATCAGCTGGGAGTACACTCTTGCAGGTACCCATCAAATTCATACAACAAGGGCACACAGAGAAGCGTTCTTGGTGGCTGCCCTACAATTATGGAACTCCCTTCCTTTGGAGGTTTGTTTGAGCCCGAACCTTGTCATCTTCCGGGGGCAATGTAAGAATTTATTTGCCCAGGCATTTGGCAGGTGGAGGTAGGGTGGGAGTGTTTTACTGGCAATGTAAATGTAAAGTGTTAATAAGGTAGGCCAAGAGAGATTTTGAAGGGAGGCTTGCTAAAGAGGCAAAAACAAGGAACAAAACTTTTTCAAATACATCAGAAGCAAGAAACCTGCTAGGGAGTCAGTTGGACCATTAGATGGCAAGGGAGTAAAAGGAGCACTCGGGCAGGATAAGGACATTGCAGAGAAACTGAATGAGTTCTTTGTGTCGGTCTTCATTGCGGAGGATTTTAGGAAGGTACCCACGCCAGATCCTTGCTTTGTGGGCGAGAAATTGGAAGAGTTGTTACAAATCAGTGTGACACTGGAGGATGTTCTAGGGCAAATTGACAAACTGAATACTAACAAATCACCAGGGCCAGATGGCATTCGCCCCAGAGTTCTGAAGGAACTCAAATATGAAATCGCAGATCTACTGTTAGTAATTTGTAACCTGTCGCTAAAATCTGACACTGTACCCAAGGACTGGAGGGTGGCAAATGTAACCCCGATATTTAAAAAGGGATCCAGAGGCAATCCTGGAAACTACAGACCAGTAAGCTTGACATCTGTGCTGGAAAAAATGGTGGAAACCATCATTAAGGACAGAATTACAGGACATGTTGACAAACATGGCTTAATGGGGAAGAGTCAACAGTCGGATTTAGTAAAGGTAAGTCATGCCTTACTAACCTGTTGGAATTCTTTGAGGGTGTAAATAAGCATGTGGACAAGGGAGACCCAGTAGATATAGTGAAAGCACTTGATAAGGTCCCTCATGAGAGACTCTTGAGAAAATTAAAAAGTCATGGGATAGGAGATAGTGTCTTACTATGGATCAGAAACTGGCTAAAAGATAGAAAGCAAAGGAGAGATATAAAATGTGGTGTGCCTCAGGGTTCTGTATTGGGGCCGGTGCTGTTTAATGTATTCATTAATGATTTGGAAAAGGGTATTAAGAGTGAAATGATCAAATTTGCAGACGACACCAAATTATTCAAGGTAGTTAAAACACAAGCAGACTGTAAGGAACTGCAACAGGACCTTACGACACTGGGTGCCTGGGCAGCTAAATGGCAAATGAGATTTAATGTGGACAAGTGCAAAGTGATGCACCTGTCTCTTATACACATCTAGATGTGTATAAGAGACAGGCGCAGCAGCAGTCAAAAAAGCAAGCAGAATGTTAGGAATTATTTGGACGGGGATAGAGAATAAAACTCAGGATGTGATAATGCCTCTATACAAATCAATGGTGTGACTGCACCTTGAATATTGTGTGCAGTTCTGGTCGCCCCATCTCAAAAAAGACATAGCTGAACTAGAAAAGGTACAGAGAAGGGCAACAAAAATGATCAAGGGCATGGAAGGGCTTCCGTATGGGGAGAGGCTTGGTAGGTTGGGGCTCTTCAGTTTGGAGAAGAGATGACTGACAGGAGATATGATAAAGGTTCATAAAATCATGAGTGGTGTGGAACTAATAAACAAGGAGCAGTTATTTACCCTCTCAGCTAGCACTAGAACTAGGGGACACTCCATGGGAGGCAAGTTTAAAACAAATAAAAGGAAATATGTTTTCACTCAACATATGATTGGGTTGTGGAATCTACTGGCAGAGGCTGTGGTAAGGGTCAGTACTATAGCTGAGTTTAAAAGAGGTTTGTACACGTTTCTGGAAGATAGGTCCATTAGCAGCTATTAGCCAGACAGGATCAGGGAACGTGATGGGAGCTGGGGGAAAACAACAGGGAATGGATCCCCCATTGTGACCTGTTGGGTGCTTCTCCCAAGCCACCGTGATTGGCCACTGTCAGAGACATGATGCTGGGCTAGATGGACCATTGGTCTGACCCAGTATGGCACTTCTTATGTTCTTACATTCTTATGTTGTGGTCTGGGGATTTTATTTTTTTCTATTTGTTTTATTTGGGTATTTTAATATTGTTATAAATGTATTTGTGTGTATTTTAAAATGTATAAATGTATTCGAGCCTTGAGGGAACGGGTGGGATAGAAGTGTAAATAAATAAATAAAATACCGATCACCTAGAAGCTCCCACTGAAATTACAAGTGCTCGTATTGTGCCCAGCACCTTTGAAAACAATGCTCTTGTGGGAAAGTAGGGTTGTGAAGTATGTACTACCAGGTGAAAGGCCTCCATCCTCGTGCCTGATGGGAGCACAGTCATTCATGATTGCCACCAATGGGTCCATGGAGAACAGCCCATCTATTTGCTTCTCACTCTATGGGCTTGTGGGGTGGAATGCAGGCATGCCAGGGGCAAGTGAAGGGAGCTGGTATCATGCTCCTTCAACCTCCTAATCTGGCACCAACCTTATGCTCATGGAGCTTCTCCCACCCACTCTGGCTGCTACCTTCCTCCTGTCAGGGAGAGAAAGGGAGTACCTCCACACCATGCAGTCTGGGGCAGGATTAGCCTACACCACCACGGGTGTTTCTGGCACTGCTTTTCTGTTTACTCCTTGGAGCCCCAGGCTACACATCAGAATCAAGCCCAGGAAGCCGGATCCAGTGCGTATCTTTCCAGTTACTTAAGTGGGCTGGGGGTGGGGGTGGGGTGGGGGGCAGGAATTTACAGGCACCCAAAGATTATCCATAGGGGTTGGGGGGAACTCTGTAATATCAAATTGTCAATTTATATATACAAAAAGCACAACTTTATCACAAATACAAAATCACTCATAAGTATCACCCTACATGTTTTGGGCTGAATTGCCCTTCCTCAGGGGTGTGTAGTCAAGTTTATATGTAGAAAAATGTTGTGTATTAGTCAAAATGCAATTGAATACAAGTCACAAGCCTTATCCGACACTATGGGGAATCACTATTATGTGCTTAAGCATAGTGTTGGATAAGACTTGTGAATTTTATTCAATTGCATTTTGACTGCTACACAACATTTTTCTACATATAAACTTGACTACACAGCCCTGAGGGAGGGCAATTCAGCCCGTAACACGTAGGGTGATACTTACGAGTGATTTTGTATTTGTGATAATGTTGGGCTTTTTGTATATATAAATTGACAATTTGATATTATTATTTATTATTATTATAAGTATTTATATATTTTTTATGTTTTTTATATTTTAGGAGTGTTGACATTTTTGTAGTAGCCAATTGTTTGGGTTTTGTTGTTGTTGTTTTGTTCTTTGTGATACTTTTGTTCCCTTGTTTTTTGGCTGGGGGAACTCTCTCATGCTACGATTTTGGGTCACCTTGCCTCTGCTAAGAAGCAATCTCTACGTTGCAAGGGGTTTGACACAGTTTTCATACATGTGAACAAGACTGCTAGGGATGTGCGAACGCGGTTTGGATGTTCGGAGTTTGGGCCGAACTCGACCTGTTCGGACGACCGAACGGAACGTTCGAGTTCGAGATATATGACCTAAGTCGATGTACTAGATGTAACTGGTGGAATTCCCCCTTTGCCACAGCCGCCACCTGGACATTCAGGTGGAGCTGCAGATCCAGGAGCACCCCCAGACTCCAAATCTGAGAGACCAGAGGAGGAAGGACCCCATCAATGATGTGGGCCACCACTCCCTCGGCTTTCCCCACAACCATCACCTCCTTCTTGTTGGGATTTAACTTCAGGCGACTCACCCTCATCCAATCCCCACAGCCGCCAAACACTAGGTAAGCACCGAGACTGCCCGGCCTGAGTCAGATGAAAGTGAGAGAGATAGCTGGGTGTCATCTGCATATTGATGACACCATATGCCAAACTCCCTGACAGCCTCCCCAAAAGGCTGCATATAGACATTGACTAAGAGAGGGGACAAGATAGAACTCTGCAGGACCCCACATGTGAGACCCCGGGGATAAGATCAAAAATCACCCATTCAAGAACGGTCCCACCAATCCCTACCCGGTCCCACAGCCGAGTCACCAACAACTCATGATCAATGGTATCAAACGCAGCCGAGAGATCTAACAGGATCAGCAGGGTCAAACGACCCTGGTCCAACTCACGGGAGAGGTCGTCGACCAAGGTCACAAGTGCAGTCTCTGTGCCATAACCTGGATGAAAGCCCGACTGCGAGGGATTGAGAAAATTGACCTGGTCCAGATGCTCGAGTCCTGCAGCTGCTGAGCCACCACCTGTTCAATAACCTTCCCTAAAAAGGGAAGGTTAGAGACTGGCCAGTCATTGGCCAGGACGCCAGTGTCCAGTGATGGTTTCTTGAGCAGGGGCCACACCACAGCCTCCTTGAGACAGTCCGGCACCCTGCCCTCCCCAACGGAGGCATTGACAATCTCCACTTTATTAGGTGTTCCCTTGTTCTAGTGTTATAAGAAAAGATAAATACTAGGTCCATATTTACTTTCACTTGCACCATTCCTGATTTTATATAAATTGCTATGATAGCCTTCAAATAGTCATATTTATTTTTTTAAGCAGAAGGACTTTAATGTTATAGCTTTTCCTTGCATGGAAGCAATTTCATTGGTTTATAGAAACAGTATAAAGAGAGGATTATCCCAGTTTTTTGTAGGAATAAAAGGAATATGTATGCTAATTACTCCCAATTGCTTGTTCAGATGAATAAATTTTACATTCAAAACAATGACACCTTTTATTTGGGACAGCTTATTTTAACCATGCTATGCAATTTAAGTTTGCTGCAAAAGACATCCCTCAAATAAAGATCTAGAAAACCTTTTCCTGTGAGTTTCCATCATCTATACACAGTTCAGCATTAAGAATTCTCTGATCTGATTTATTCTAGGGCTGGAAATAACATTTTCAAATGAACTGCTAACATTTCACATATAGTCCCTCCCGAAATCTGCACATGGATGGAAAGGTATTGTATACATGTGCCAAATTTTCTTTGTTTTCAGCCTAAAGTTTAAAGAACACTCTCGTCTGCTGATGCAGGTCTCTCAGGATTCTCAAGAGAGCGAAGTGCGGAAACGGCCACATTCTGCTTTCTACAGCCCTTTTTACATGAAGGCCCCCCCACCGCCCATGTGGGTGGTGGAGGGGCATCTGTGTGAACGCCGCTGCAGCTAGGGGTGGCGTCCATTTGAATGCCGCAGTCAGTGGAGGGTACGTGTGCGCTCCCGTGCTCCACCCACCACCATTACGCATGGAGCAATGGGTGACAATGCCAGATGCTCTGTGCATGGAGATGAGTGGAGGTGTGTGTGTGAGTCCATGGGAATGCACCCTCACCCACTGTGCCACCCCCCCAGCCCCCCATGCACAGCGGCCCACTTGAAAAGGGCCTATATTACTTTAGTAAGTCAAGGGTAACCCCAATTGCTTCAATGCAATGATTTCTGAAGACCAGTTTAGGCACTCAACGTGTTTAGGCTTCTGCCCCATGACCTGAAAAGAAGAAAGAAAGTTGTCACAAAGAGGTTATATTAGCTAAATGACTGAGACCAAACTATACTGGGCAGGTTCATCTTCAGGACACCAGCACAGACAAGTATATTGTACTACCACAAAAGGATTTAAAGATACTATCAGAGGGTGGATTTTTCTGGTTCTTTCCCCAGCAAGATATGAATAATTTCCCTTGAAGTCCACATAATGACTCATACCCTGGGGCTGGACAGACATAACTTTCAGTCTTCATTGCAGGGATTCAATGTCAGCTACTAGACCCTTTCATCTTTTTCAAAGCAGACAGGAAGCAAACTGGGGAGAAGGGGCTCTTAAATTGTGGGTCAGGACCGCAAATGGAGATGCGCCATCCACAGAAGCAGCACCATACCATTTGATATGGAACAAACTTTTGATGCTTTTATTGCTGCCTAGGGCAATGGAATTATATTTAAGGCTCAAAATGGGGTCACAGAGGTTTGAAAATCACTGCCAAAGAGTCAGCTTCACCATGATTGTGGCATTATATTTATGGGTAAACAACAGCTAACCAAGATGTGGAACCAGTTCGGTGTCCACCCCCAGAGACTAATGGAACCAGAGAGGTTCCGGAATGCTCTAGAGGAGTTACCCGCTGATCTTGATGGCCATTCGCTTGATGATGTCATAGCTTTTTGGAACACCTTGTTAGCTGAGGCCATTGTCAGGTTGGCTCCTAGGCGTCTGCTCCCTGTACATCAGCACCTCACGTCACTGTGGTTTATGGAGGGTCTGTGGCAGCTGAAATGGGAAGGGCAGCAGTTAGAGCAACGATGGTGCCGTTTTTGTGCTGAAGTCGACAGATTGCAGCATAAAGCTGGTTTAAAGACCTATGTCATGGCTATGCGGAATATAGCAAAGAAGGAATTCTTTTCTACCCTCATAGCATCTGTGAAGTCTCATCCAGCAGAACTTTTCCAAATGGTGAGGGGGTTAGTTAGTCCGGCCTCTCTCCACCTGGAACTGGAATCTTCCAGTTCCTGCTGTGACATGTTGGTTGATTACTTTGCGGATAAAATCGCTTGCATTCACCATGATTTCAACACCGTGATAGGAGAACTGGAGGCTGTGGAAGCCCCGTTTTGTCCAGTTTCATTGGATCAGTTTCAGTGAGTGTCGCCACTGGGATGTCCTTCAAATGGTCAGAGCCATCTCTTGTGAACTGGATCTGTGCCCATCCTGGCTGCTTAAGGCCAGCTGGGAGACATTGGGGACATTGCTGGCCTGGGTGGTCAATGCCACCCTTAGGGTGGGCAGAGTGCCGAACTGTGTCAAGAAGGCGGTGGTGCAGCCTCTGCTCAAAAAGTCATCATTGGATGTTGTCTCCCTGGCCAGTTATCGGCAGTCTCTAACCTTCCCTTTTTAGGGAAGGTTATTGAATGGGTGGGGGCTCGGCAGCCAATCCCTAGCAGTCCAGCTTTCTCCCGGGTTATGGTACTGAGACTGCGCTTGTGGCTTTGGTCGATGACCTCTGCCACGAATGGGATCAGAGTCACCTCGACTCTGCTGATTCTGCTAGATCTATTGACTGCATTTAATACTGTTGACAATTAGATGGTGGCTTACCTGTGGGGCCCGGCCAGGGTGGGTGAAATGGCTCTTGAATGGTTCCGCTCATTCCTGGCCAGAAGAACTCATCAAGTGGTGCTCGGGGTGATCTCCCCAGGACCTCTCGTGTAGACCATAGTCCACCTCTCATGTGGACTATGGCCATGACTCTCCCACAGCAGGGTCCCCCTAGCCCACTTCCCACTTCCCAGTGGCTCCTCCACCATGGTGGTGACTGGAGACACCCTCCCAATTCTCCCACCTCACCTCCCTCACATAGGGGGCAGAATCCACACTAAGAGCAGGATCCTCTGAGTGGATAGTTCCAAAACTAGAATTTGGCATGGGCAGCCATGATGCCCATCAAAGTGAATGGGATGCACACCTGTGCTAAGTGCCAGTGCCAGCACTCTCTGATTATAGGATTGCACTGTAAGTTTTCAATCAACTCCAATCCAAAGTCCAGAAGACATCAGATTCCGTAGGTTAGTTGTTACCTCATAAAAATACACAGAATGTAGTTGTTAATTTTGCAGTTGGGTAACGTGCCTATTTTTCATTGTACTAAAATGTCAGGTTTTGTAGGAAAAAAACAAATAAGTGTAATTGCTACTGACTCTGTCATTCTGAGGCTTAGATGTTTGATTGCAATTTTCTGTTTAACATGTCTTGTAGTACAACTTTTTAAAGTTCTAATAGAAATTGTGTCTATTTTTCATCTTTTCTTATTTCATTCTCATGTGATATAGACACATGATGTGCACTACCAATTAGTCTAGAGCTATCCCATTTAAAACAGAGTAGAAGAGTTCTTCTTACTCACTTTTTCTTGCTGCCAACAGCTAAACATTGGTGGTCGATGGAAAATAATTCCAACCAGGGACAGACTGACTCATCACCCTGTCTTTTTTTACCCATTCTGTCATAACTGGGTCCAATTTTGGTTGCCACCTTGGCACACTAAGATGATACAAACAATAAATAAGAGTAAAACTAATGAGCAATAAGAGATTTTCTTTGTATTGGTAGTAAACTATCATGGTTATATTAATTAACAGTAACATGATGACCTCAGGTGAAAACAGTACATAATACACTGAATGGAAGATTATCATCAATCATTTATATAGCACTTTCAGTGTTCAAAGTGCTTTACAATCCTTATCTATTTTACCTTCCCAACAACTCTTTGAAGTATGTCATTATTATTTTCATTTTACAGATTGGGAGCTGAGGCTGAAAGACAGTGACTTATTCAAGACCTTCCAGTGAATTAATGACTAAGATGGAATTTAAACCATGGTCTTCCAGGTCCAAGGAGATATTCTGGCCTTTTCAAATGCTTCACAGCCTGGATAGAGCTCATCTGGTTGATTGTTTATGCCCCTAGTTTTTCCATGTCAAAAAGACCTTAATGACTTAGGCCACAATCCTCAAACCACTGCCTCAAAGAGAGAGGCCTGTTGTAGCCCTAAAGGCTTCAGTGGACTTCTCCAGGAGGCAGTGGTTTGAGGATTGTGGCCTTAGAAAGCAGCTCTGATAAGAATCTATAATTTCTTGATTTGTGTGATGCATGCCCTGCCCTCTGGGATATTTCCTTGCGGGATCAGGACCTTCACACCCACTCCGCAGGTATCAGCAGATACCACACCGCTCCATTATGATATAACACCCATTTTATTGTCCATCACCCGTGCAAAGTATGTACAAGTAGTTCAGTTCCACATATAATCCAGAAGTCCACCTTCCCCAAATGCTCTTCCCTTCCTGGGTGGGGTTTCAGTGCCACTGTCTAACCTCCAAGCCTCTGCTTTTGCCATGGCCTAGCCGCCACATCACATCTGCTGCAGCCTTCCCTCTAGAGCCTTATTTCAGGACCCTGGCTAGCAGCGAGTGGCCTGTCTCCCTTCATATCCCAGCCTGGACTGAAGCCAGCTTCTCCTGGCTGCTGCCTTATACCCTGATAAAGTGACATGGCTATAGCATTGATCAGGCTGACCTTAAAGGGCCAGCACCTCATTATTACAACATGAGATGTTTGGACTTTGGAACACACTCTCCCCTCCTTTTCATCGCCTGACTTAACAAGTGTTTAAGTTCCAGAATAAAACTATAAAACCACGAGAACCTGCTGTAATAGAATATACATGGGTACCTCTAGGTAATAGAAAAACAACAGGAGCAACAAAAAAAATAATGCAATAAAACTTGAAGAATTGAAGGAATTTGACTGATGCCCCTTTCAGGTGGTAAACTGAAAACTGCAGGAACCAATGGAGTCTATCTTGGCCTGTGGGCTTGGGCCCCCTTCCTTTGACAGCTGTCCCTGAGTCCTGGCAGCCCTGCCTGTTTGTTGGGTGTGCAGTCACCAGCCAGTCTTCCCCAGAACCACTGGACAAACATGTCAGAAGTCTGGCTGGGTGCCCACTTGCCCATGTAGGTGCTTGCAGGTGTCCACCCATGCTTTGACCGTCCCTTGTTCCCTTTGCAACTTTTCTGTACTGACTGCTTGTGTGTGGAAAAGGAGGGGGGAGCGTTAAACAGCTGGTGTAGGTATTCACATCAGCTGCTGTAACAAGGGTGGTGGCTGGTCACTTTGATACCACATGCTCCGTGTCCGGCCAGCCTCCATCTCCGCACCCTAAAAGAAGATGCAGAAGGGGCCCAAGGGAATGAGAAGCACAGGAGGGCATTTGTGATTACCTACATGGTTGAGTAGATGCCTGGCAAGCCCTCTGCCACTGTACCAAGCTGCGGCTGGGGAAGGGGTTAGCACTTGTTGCCTGCTCACCTTGCTGTGGGCAGGACTTCTCTCCTGTGCCCCCTTTTTCTAGACTCTCTCTCCCAGCAAAATATCTAGTTGCACCCTTGACTGGACCTAGCATTTTAATGACAATACAGATCCAGGGGTCAGAAGATGAGAATACTTTTCTACCAGTTTCACAGCTTGTGTGAATTTGCAACTATTCACAGGCCAAAATGTTGTCCAGTCTGTCATAGCCTCATACCTATTGTAAATACCTCTGTTTCAGACTGACTAAAAATTCTGTCACTTCCAGCTAGTGGCATTTACTCGCCAAAATGAACATTTGTTGATCAAATAAGCCTGGTTCTGCTCTCAATTGCAGTAAATTTGAAGGAAATCAATGAATAGGGATGTGTGAGCAGAACACGGTTCAGACGTTTGGTTGTTCAGACGTTTTGTTCGGGAACCGAGTTTGCGTTTGTTCCAGGACCGAGTTCAGATTCGATTGTTCGGTTCGGCGGTGTTCGGTTCAGCTGAACATTTGGCGGAGTTAAGTATCAGTTTTTATATTTATTTATTCAAATTTGTAATCTAATATTATATATATATATATATACACTAACTCTAATTGCTAATAACTATTCTAAAACCTATGGAACTAAATGGAATATTATCTAACATCTACAAAGGCCTAGTCCTACAAACACACTATAAAATATTAAAACTGAATCACTACACACTATCTCTATCTCTATAACTAAGCTAACTCCTACAACTAGCTCTATCTATCTATCTATCTATCTATCTATCTACACAGGGGAGTGGGGGTGGGGGGCACAGACAGCTCACACAAAACAACACAGGGAGGGGTACAAAACTGAAATGAAACCTAAATCAATCTAATCCTACTCTAAATAAATCCAAAAACAGGGGAAGGGAATCAGGGATGGAATATATACAGGGAGGAGGG
>QEPC01004719.1:569893-606541 GCA_003113815.1 Sphenodon punctatus
AGGCCAGTATGAATTTTGACCACAAGCAATTAACGTTTAAGCTGCAATAACTTTTTATTTTCCTGATGGATATTTTTCAAACTTTGTGGATATGATGGTCCTCACAATTTACAGCCATGATGAAATTTGCAGAAACGTAGGTCAAGCGGTTTTTGCAAAATTGGGGCTTCAGCAGTTGCCTGTTTATAATGAAGAGTGGCTGTACATTTAAGTATTCAGGCAGCTGCCGCTGCCTGAAAATAAATGAAACCATGGAGGTAAATGTGTGGGAATGGGTGCAATAGGAGGAGGATGGCAATGGATTAGGAACACAAACTGCTGGGAGAGGGAGACTTCTGAAAACGCCTGCTGACAGGATCAGTGGCTAGATCAGAAGGTGTTGGAAGGGGGGAGGGCAATTACTTTTGTTACTTGCTACGCCCACCTTACCACAAGCCCCATTGGCTCTGTGCAGCCTAGCCCCATGTCCCCCATGTCCAATAGCAGATTGTGAAGTCAGTGGTCTGATGAGAAAAGGGATGGTGATTGGGCAGGCTGACTGCTACTCCAAGCCTCTCCACCCCTGGTGCCTGGAAGTCTGCTCCTCAGCTGCCCCCCCCTCCCTGTGCCTGGCACTCACGTTTTTCATGACTGAACTCATCCGAACTCAATCCGAACGTGGCCGAACTGTTTGGTCGTTCCGAGTTCAGATCGAGTTTGGGTTTGGTCTGTTCGGGTTCGGTTCGGATGTTTGGCTGGTCGTCCAAACGGACTGACTTCGGTCCGAACTCCGAACCGCATTCACACATCCCTATTAATGAACTTATTCTCATTAGAGTTGTTTAAAATGGGTACAAGAGAGATGAGATTGAGGCTCAAATCCCAGGCACTCTATTCTTTCTGTCTTACAACAGAGCAGTTTTTGGCGGGCTGGGTGAGCGTGTTCCTCTGGATCCCCCAATCAACTATTTGGCACATTCACACAGCCAGAATAAGCACACTCCTCCGGGCTGCCCCATCAGCTGTTTGGTGGATCAGGTGAGTGTGCACCTCTGCCTCCCCCCCACATCAGCTGTTTGGTGCACTCACCCAGCTGGGGTAAGCTCGCTCCTCTGCCCCCTCCCCCAATCAGCTTTTTGGTGGACTTGGTGAGTGTGCATCTCCAGGCCCAATCATCAGACTTCACAACAGGACTGGGAATGGCCTAACCAATGGGAGTACATACGTTAGCCCATATAGCTTGTACTGCATTGCCAGCCTTCTCCAGACAATGCATCTGGTTGCAGCTTCTGGCAACTGCCGAATGGACGAGCAGGTGACTCACGTGCTACTGTGGTCTATTGCGGGCTACTGTGTCTAACTCTTGGTTAAGTAATGTGCCATTTTCCGACCATAATGTTCTGATGCTGGAAATCTCGCATGCAGGGAACATTCATGAGAGGTCCTTTAATTGAAAATTACCTAAATCTGCTTGGGAAATCAGGTGATTAAAGAGTACATTATGAAAGAGTTAAAGGAATTTTTGTTAAAGAATGACCAGGAGGGTACTTCTCTTCTATTACTATGGGATACAGCTAAGGCTGTACTCAGGGGACATTTTCTTTCCCAAGCAGCCCATCTGCGAAAACAAAAACATTCAGAAGTCCAAGAACTGCATAGACAAATCAAGGCTCTTGACAAATTCAAACAGACCAACAAAGACAAAATTGAGAAAATAAAGGATCAGATTAATTTATTAGAAATGGAAGACATTATCCAAAAATTCCGTTTCACCAAACAATTTTATTATGAATGGTCAAATAAGGCTGATAAAATATTGACATGGCAGGTAAAGAAGATAAGACAAAAAGTTAATATTCCATTCATCAGATCTCCAGCCAATCAGGTGATCTGCAAAGAAAAATATATGATGAGTTGTTTTACAAAGTATTACCAAAATATCTATAAAGCCAAAATAAATATCTATAAATCTGATACAGTAGAGATCAGTTCATTCTTACAATCAATCAATTTGCCTAAGATTTCAGAACAAAATGTAAGAGGATTGAAACTACCAATCATAACAGAAGAAATTACTCAAGTTATAAAAGAACTGCCCCAAATCAAGACCACAGGCCTTGATGGCTTCCCTGGTGAATTCTACCACCATTACCAGGCAGAAGTTACCCCTCTACTTCTATGGGTATTTAATTCTTTCCTGGAGGAGGGTAAACTTGCACAAACCATGTCCAAGGACGCCATTGTCCTCTGCCCAAAACAGGGAAGGAACCCTGTACAATGCTCATCATACTGGCTGATTTCTCAACCAGGATTTTAAAATCCTTTCTAAAATTTTAGCAAATTGTCTATACTTGATCATAGTGAAACTTATTTCAAATGACCAAGTTGGATTCATACCTGGGCGACTGGGAGCTGATAATGTCTGAAAAGTCATAAATATAACTAATCAGATAAACCAAACTAAACAGCAGTTATATTATCACTTGATGCCAAAAAGGTAATTGATTATGTGAGTCATCAGTTCCTATTCACCCTGCTTGAAAAGATGGGGATTAGGGGGAATTTTCTTATTTCGATAAAATTAATCTATAAGCAACCCACAGCATGTCTATTGATAATTGGAGAAAAAAATGACCAATTTATTTTGAAATGAGGTATACGCCAGGAATGTTCCCTCTCCCCCTTGTTGTTCAATATCGTTACAGAGCCACTGGTGGGGTGGCTAAAATCAGGCAGACTTTAGACATTGAGGGAATTCAGTTGGGTAACAGTCATTATAAATTGGCTTTGTATGCTGATGACATACTTTTCTTTACCAATCCATCTGGATCGGTCCCGGTGATCTTAAGCCTACTAGAGACATTTGGGCATGTCACAGGATTTAAAGTCAATATTGGAAAATCCAACATGCTTTTATTTTACAAAGAGACAATTCCACAAGCTAACCTGGCCCTTCTCCATCCTTTCAAACTTCTAAAGTTAAATGTTAAGTATTTCAAATCGCCAAGAATATAAAACTACTTTATAAAAAGAATTTTGAACCAATTATTGATTAAATGAAAGCTAAATGTGAGACATGGAATAAGTTACAGATCTCCTGGCTGGGAAGAATAAATCTAATCAAAATGATGTTGTTGCCCAAACTATTATATGTTATTTTATCCCTCCCAATTGAAATTCCAGAAGACTTTTAAGGGCAAGTCAACAGAATATTTACCTCTTTTATATGGAAGTATTCCAAACCTTGGGTCTGGCGCAGAATACTGGTGACTAATAAACAGCAGGGAGGTATTGGTCTGCCTGATATCAGACTCTGTCATTGGGCATCAATCTTGAGAACAATAAAAATTTGGCCCCAAAATATCAAGAATCCTGCCTGGGCAGATATTGACCATGAGATGCTAAATGTTAAATCCTTAGTAAAATTATATTAGAGGGAGTAAAGGTTAGTTGTTCAAGCTTAGCACAACACTGCTTCGCTAAACCAGCTCTCCAGATCTGGCTGAAATGCCAAAAGAATATGGAAACTGTCTCCGGTATAACACCATTTACTCCAATTTTTTGAGAACTTACCAAACAGTGTGGTTTTAATAAAAAATATGGCTAGCACGTGGAAAGTCAAAGGTTTCATATGGGCTTCACAACTTTTCATAAATGATATCTTCACGACAAAGGACACCTTGGAAGGTGTCCTACAAAATAAGATTCCCCTTTTTTAGTTTATTTGAAATAACATTCCACTTTTAACTCCCCGCAGTATAAAAAATAATTTGCCAGACAGCCGAAAGGTCTAGAAAATGCTCTGCTTTCCCAATCATCTGATTGCAAAATACTCTCCCGCTTATACAGGGAACTCCATGCAACATTCACTTTCCCAAATGTGGGGTATCTCAAACAGTGGAGACAGGACTTGTGAAAAGATTTTACTCAAAAGGAAATAAAAACAAGTTAGTGAACAATGGATAGTTGTGCATCTTCACTCACACTAAAAGAACCACAAATTAAACTAATTATGCGCATTTACCTCACTCCTCATAGAATATCACAGTGGGATGTACAGAATCCCAACCTCTGTTGGAGGAAATGTGTAGAGATCAGCTCCTGTCTCCACTGTTGGTGAAGATGTCCAGCGCACATAACTTATGGCAAGAGGTTTGGAAACAGTTTGCTTTGGTTACGGGAGCGACAATTCCCTTTGTACCAGAGATAGCGTTGCTAGCTATGTTCCCAACAGCTGATATTGGGTGATTTCAGACGTTACGGGGCCTTTTGGCCCCGTACCGAAATCACCCTATTAATTCCCCGCCGGGGTCACCCCGTCGCGGTGCAACGTGCAGCCGCACGGCCCTGCCCCCTCCACGCTCCCGCCGCCCGCCCTCCAGGGAGACGGGTGGGTGGCGGGGCCAATGCGGTGGCCGCAGCGGGCCGGATTCGCCACGGCTCGGGATCCCGCCGGGGATCCCGGGCCGTGGCACCCGGGCAGACGTTACTTTTTTTTGGTCCCCGCTGGGGATCTCTTTGACCACGCTTCCCGGGACATTCCCCCCGCTAGCCCTGGAAGCGTGGGTCAAATTGACCCCATGCAGGTATTGACCGTGGAGAATATCTGGCGGCCGCCAAACAGACGTTCGAGACACATTGACCACAGGTGCGTATTCACCGTGGTTCACTGTGATCTCGTAACGTCTGAAAATACCCATTATTAGAGTCCTGGTGGATACATGCCAGCAATTGAGACAGACTTGCAGCAATGTGCTTGCTGTGAACTTGAAATTTACACAAGGCTCCATGATTAAGTCTTGGTATAATTGTTTGTGGCTTTCTGTATCAATGGCTAGGATCACTGCTGTTCTACATGATGATCTAGAACAATTTTATTTAATATAGAGCCCAAATTGGGATCTCTTAAATAATTTAAAACTGGTTAAGAAGAGCACTTGAAATCTGTGTTCATCTGAAGGACAATATTAGGCTGCAACTCAACAGAAAGGTCCTCTTACATTTCAACTGACGACTTTCCCCCCAGAGCACAAAGATCAAGCCTGAACCCCACAACGCTTGCCCTGCTGAGCGGGTTTTGGCATCCTAAAACTTAAGAGGGAATTGACTTGCTTACAAATAATTTTGGATTGGAATGTCAGAGGCGATTCGTTAGAAATAAACAGCAAATTGTATCTAGAAACTACTAATAACTTGGTGCTAGTTTTTTCTGTTTGTTTGATTTTATATTGGATTCTTTTTTTTAATATACTTTCATTTTTTTTCTTTCTTCGATGTATTATTTTACGTTATAGGTAAAATTACAATTGTTCTAACGCAGCTATGGTCACTTATAGAGACCTAACTCAAGGTTACATGTGGCCTGCTATAGGCCTGGAATAGGCCACATGTTTAATATGCAAATTACAGGGATGTATTATTGTAATTCTGTGATCTAGTTGTACTGTAATTATGATTTTACAATAAAACTTTTTTTAAAAAAAGAGTGGGCGCCGCAAGATAATGGGGTGGCGGGAAGGCACCTGGGAAAGGCACCTGAGGAGGTGAGAGCCATTAGAGAATGAAGCAGCTAGGGTAAGAGACATCGGAGGAACAGCCCAGTGAGAGGGGCACAGGGGTCGACTGGCAGGCAACCTCTGTGGGGTGGCTTGGTGGGACCCACACCTGGCCAGGGGTGCCAGAGAAATGCCTTAACCTAACCAGGGGGTCAGACATCTATTTAGGCAGCCAGGAGCGAGGCTGTGCAATGGAGCTGAGGCTGTAAGCAGCCAAGTCCTGTGAAATTGACTAGAGTGGACTGATATTATTATTTTAATTTTTACCCTGCCCTTCCCGCCAACTTACAATATATGGGCAACTTACAATATATAAACAACATATAAACAATACATAGTAACAAGAGGCTGCTGCTTGAAGTGGCTGAGAGCTGAGGAGCTGCAGGGAGCATGAGAGACAGCTCCAGGAGGTCAAACCAGTGACAAGCCAAGAGTAGAGCCAGAGTAAACCCGAGGAGACGCTCAAACATCGGAGAAGCACCCAAGGAAGAACTTTAGATCAGGCTGGCAGCTGGGATGCTTGCCAGGGAGGGACTTTGGGGCTGAACTGAATGGGGCAGCGAGCGATTCCAAAGGGACGGGGCAGCCGATCCATGATACACCAGTACAGTGTGACACACCAGTACAGCATTTAGGACTCCTGGCTTTCAGTATTCTCTTTTAATGACATCTTTTCCTATGATTATTTTTTTCTTTATAGAGCTGAGTTGAAATTTTGTTTTAAATGGCTATTTGGGGAATTAGTTGGTCCGTTAAACAATATCACCTGAACTACTTTGCTTTTATCCCTTTCTTCTATGGCACAGTTCTCATTTGGACTATGAGTAGTAAGTGGTCTGAGGGCAGCTTTCCTGAGATCTGGGGAGGTCTCTGACAGCCGTGAGCTTTGTGTGGTCACATGTACTGCAAGTTAAATTGGCCTAATTTTTATAAATATCTATCATGTCATTTTATAGTCAGCTGTCATCGTTGCCTGCTGCATTTTTAATCTTTTTTCTATACTGACAAGGCGATACTCATCTCTTTCTCCTCCCTCCTTGTACTGTTCTTAAACCAGCTGTCTGAGGGGGCAGCTATTCCTCGACTGAAGAACAATTGTGCTGAGTTAACCATCAGAATGAGGTGAATACTGGAGGCTGACAGAGTGTACTTCAAACACCTGGCATGACTATGCAGGGTTAAAAGCGTTTACACTTTAAAACAATGAAATTTACATGCCTCAGAGGTTTTCTTTCTCCTTATCTTGTCTGTGAGGAATTAATAAGTTAGAGGCATTCAGCTTAGAGTATTTCCTTGATTGCATGCTTTTATTAAGTAGTTGAGGCGTGAGGAGACTGTAGCTTCGTATATTTACATACCCTGCGCCTTTGGACAAGGCATCTGTTCCTGCATGCCCTTTCTTTCATCCTCTCCTCTTGTCATCTCGCAGGTGATAAAAATATATGGGTACATTAAGGCAGCAATAACTGTATTTTTATGCTGCCCCTTCCCTTAACACTTTCAAAAAACTTTACAGATATCAAGAAAACCTTTGTGAAGTGGATGACATTACTCTCATTAAATAGACAGAGAGATTGAGGCAGAGAGTTCTTAAGAGACTTGTTCATGATGTCGGAGTCACTAGGAACAAGGTTCTGAATAGTAGCCCAAAATCTTGACTTGCATATTTAATGAGCCCTATTCAATTAGCAGTTATTAGTAGGGAATGGGATTACCCAAGATTTTATTTTGTCAGGTAGGAAGATAGATTGGTTGCAAGAATGAATTGCTGCTTGATCCAATGAACTCTTATTTATGTTTATTATTGAGTACAGTCATTTTAAATACATTTAGTGATATGAACTTTCAGGATTGGGCCCTTGTTTTGTAAACAACCAGTAGGTTAATTCTGTGTCTAGCCTTTTATTTAGTCATTACACACAATCTTAACATAACCTTTAAATATGCAGTGGATCCTGATCATTAGGGGTAAAGCAAACTAGTTTGGATAAATTAGTTGTGTAACAGGGAGCTTGGGAGAATCCCTGTGTCTTTAAGGAGTGGGGCACGGTGGAGGCCAGCCCTTTAAATCGATTGGCCACCAGGGTGAATGGGGTAGCTGTGACGAGAGAGCAACTGAGGATGCAGGTGAGACGGGCTCACCTGCGGGGTGGAAGGGGGGTGGGGGCTCAGCCTGTCCAGGGAGGCCAGGGTCAACTGCAGGAAAGAGCAGCAGCATCCCCGTAGTGCTAGGTGAGAGCAGTGGTGCCTGGAAAGCCAGCAGAGGAGTGTGTCAGTGGAGAGACTAAAATTGACACGGAGCTGAGAAAAGAGAAGGAAGCGGCTTGTAGCAGATCCCGAGCTCACCACAGAAGGACTTTGACACCATTCAAGGAGGGGACAAGCCAAGGATAAGATGTACTGAGAGGTCTGAAGGGCTGGAAAAGCCAACAAACTAAGCTAGACTAATGGGACTGGGGTGCTTTTCTTGTACAAGCTGTCTGTCCAAAGCCCTGATGTATGTTAGTTAAAAAGGAGATTATTTCAAGGGCATAAAGGACACTTGTGTAACTTGTTCTTTAAAGGGTGTTTCCAGACGTGATGCCGGGAGGGGGCTACCACACTCCGGGGTCATGGCACTACCATGTGGCATGGTTGGGTGGTAGCCAGAACAAATATGATGGAGGCCAAACCCTGTCAGGGCAGAGAGAACCCCACCACAGTCTGGGGCAGCGGAATTAACATCACAATTGCCCCATACTGTGGAAACCGCCACCGAAACCATGCCCACAGCGGCTGCATGCAGATGGCTGACATAGGGCAAAGAAAGCCAAAGTTGCCGGGTGGCCATGCCCACAACTGGGCTCTAGGTGAGCGGGGGAAGAGGCAGCAATGGGCCTGACAACAAGCAGGTCATAGCCTAACACCCAAGGAACAGAATAGCCCATAATGAAAAGGAATGTCTACTGAAAAGGCAGGACACACAAAAGCTTGTACAGCCAAGCACACGAAAGAAAGGGTCAATCGTAGGAATGAGCAAAGGCACGAAACACGAACCATGGGGAATATCAACAGTATAAAAGTAGCTTGGGACACAGGGGATGATCTACGCCCCAAAGCCTGGGTGGTCCACATAACAAGGAGAAAACCCAGGCGCTCCACATAGCCCCACAACAACAGAAGGGCAAAGTCACTGTGGAGGTACTGTGACAATAGGGCCACTCCCTAGAGAACCATCAGGAGCAGCAAGGTGCCTGCATGGCATTGGCCTGTCCCTGGTCAAATGGGGTTCCCACAGTAAAGTGAGGATCTTCAGCAGATAAAGCGTGGAAGGTCCATGTACACAGCTTCACCAGCCAGGGGGGCCCCAGGCAGGTCTGATGCAGTCAGGTCCATGGTGCCTGTGTCCGGGGAGGAGGGTGTGGTGGCAGATCCACATGGTCCACATATGAGGGCCACTGGAACATGCCCTTCTGGTAGCCTAGCTTCCCCATATGGTAGGCAGCCAAATAATAAGGCTCAAATGGGTCCTCAATGGCTAAGCCCACCTGCACATCTGGCCGTGACCACACATCATAGAATGCCGTAAGATTGGCCCCGGATGGCTCCTTCTGCAGATATGGGCTGATGGGGGGGGGGATGGGGACTCCAGTAGATCGAGTTCAACAGATGGTTCAGGCAGGCACTGCGGGACCGCCCATGGCCACGGGCCCCTAGGAGAGTGCATACAAATGACAGCCCCAGGGATGGACCCTCGGTAGCAAGGCACAGGCAAAAGTCCTGCAATGTACAAATCTCCCATAATGCCAGGGTTTCAGCAGGTCCCGAGGGAGTTCCAGCACCATGGGTGGGGGGCG
This sequence comes from Sphenodon punctatus, assembly GCA_003113815.1. Taxonomy (NCBI): domain Eukaryota; kingdom Metazoa; phylum Chordata; class Lepidosauria; order Sphenodontia; family Sphenodontidae; genus Sphenodon; species Sphenodon punctatus. Next base: position 579,264 of record QEPC01004719.1, read on the forward strand.
GTTCAGCGTTGTCAAACAGTCTGAGTCCAAGCTCATGTGCCCGGCATCAGTACTCCAGCCCACTAGTGGGATGGCCAATCCTGTGGAGCTTCCTGCTCAGGAGGTCATAGCTGGCCCAGGCAGTAACGGAGGAGCCCAACGGAGGTCTGCTAGAGACATGGTGGTCCATACACTCCAATCCTGGGGGGCAGACAGAGCTTGGGATATGGGAACAGCAGCAGAACCATGGGAAGACATGGCAAGAGCACACCAGCAGTGAAAGAGTGAAACCAGGGTCAGACATGGGAAAGGGAGGACAGTGGATCCCCTCACAACTCCAAGGTCAGAAGATATTAGTAGCAAGCATACATTAAAGGCAATGCCAAGGAGGGATAACGGGAATGCAAAGCATGGGGGGGGGGAAGGTGAAGGAAGGCACGTGTAGGCTGCAGTCCCTGAGTGCAACACCATTCAACCATGGGGGTCGGGGGTGTTTCGTCCCATGACACCACTTCATGGGGAGAACTGAAGCAACGAGGGACAGAAACCTGTCCAAGGCAGGACCCCAAACTCATGCGCCAAACGCAGTGTAAGTCAGATAGTTAAATCACTACCAGACGGACAGAGCCGTATGCAACTGCTCCACTACAGGTACTCGCAAACAAGCTCCCCCCCTTCAGTGGGCGGAGAACTCGCCCATCCTTAGCAAATGCCAACACCTGCTCTGAATGGGCAGGGCCCTCATGCTCCTGATCAGTGGCTCAGCTGTGCTAAGTAACTTGCATCTATATAGCATGAGAGTCTTCTCCTGCACAACAACACTGGTTTGCCTCAGAGCAGTATGGTATACAGCACCCCTGTGGTCATGTTAACCTCACTGCCTTCCTTTGCAGTCAACCACACCATGGATGTGGGGCAGGTTGCTGCCTGGCGGTGCTTACTCCACTGCATTGTGGAGTGGTTTCGAGAGTACGTGATGCTCATGCAAGCATGTGCTGACCATGATGAGTTAACCTGCATGATCCTGGATTCCCTGAACAAGCTGCAGTTCTCCATCTTCAGGGACGCCTACAGGCGCCGCCAAGACTGGACTGGTCGCCTGGCTCAGGACCACCTCCAGACCGTAAGATGCATCATCTCAGCATGGTGCCAGAACAACAGCCAGCTGTTGAGGGTTGCATGGATCCTGCATGGGTGCATTGCTGCAGCCTCTTGTGGCATCTACCTGGCCATGCCCATTCAGCACTACCACTGGATCATTCCAGTGATGCCACAATGGGGGACGAGGGTCTTCAACTGGTGGGACAATGAAGCATGGTGGACCAACTTCAGCATGGAGTGGAGTTTGGTGTTTTGGATAGCGGGGTGCCTCCACCCGTGGCTTGAGCATCAGCACACCAGGATGTAATCACCAATCTACATGGTCCAGAGGGTTGTCATCGCCATATGGGACCTGACCACTCTCAACTCCTGTCATTCTGTTGCCCAGCACTTTGGTGTTGGACTCAGCATGGTGTCCACCATCATCCAGGAGTTCTGTGAGGCTGTGGAGGCTGTTTTACTCAACCAGGTGGTCCAGCTTGAAGACCAGGACCGGGTCATGGCAGGATTCATGGCAGCAGGCTTTCCCAACTGCATTGGTGCAATTGCTGGTACTCACATTGAGATCCTGCGGCCCCCCAAAGACGAGGTGGCTGAGTATATTAACTACCATGGGTACCACTCCATACAGGCTGTAGTGGATGTCAGGGGCTGCTTCGCTGGCAACTCTGACCACAGCCATGATGCCTGGATCCTTGCCATATCCCCCCTGTTTGCCTGCATGTACGGGGGGAATTTGGGGATCCCACTATGACCCACATTGAGGGGGTCACTATGCCTCCAGTGATAATTGGGGACCCCACCTACCCCCTCCTTTGATGTCTCACAAAGGTGTACCCAATGCCTCAAGCCCCAGCATATCCAATTATGGTCTCCGTAGAGCTTTGACGCTCTTGCGGTTGGATCTAGTACCTCCAGAAGTACTGGTGGGAAGGCGTGCTAACATACCATATGCAGAAAGAATTTGCGCTTGCCCATTGGGCCAGGTGGAAGATATACTCCATGTTCTATTTGTTTGTCCTCTGACTTCCCATTTGAAGGCAAGATTTCTTGAGCCGAGGTTAGCAGCAAAAGTTCACATTGCACTGCCACAATTCTTTGGCTTATGTATGCAGGCCAGATCCTTGGAGCAAATAACAAACCTAGCCAAGTGGACGTGGGAACTGTATAAAAGATATTTTTAACTGTGAGGGTATTTTATGGCCTATGATACCTGTATACTGGTTTACATTTTACTTTTTTATGGTTTGGTTGTATATGGAGATTGCTGTATTGTTATCGCTGTTTTAATTATTGGGCCATGGTTTCCCAGCACCCTTGGACTAAACTATATAAGTTTATAAACTATATAAACCCAACAGAGATATTACACAATAACCATCTATGCACTTCCTGCACTGTGGTCAAGCGGTCGTTTGGGGCACTCAAGCAGAGCTGGAGGTGACTGGCTACATGGTTAGACTTCAAGATGGAGACAGTTGCCGTAATGATTGGAGCAGCCTGTGTGCTCCACAACATATGTGAAACTGGTGGTGCTGTCCTTGAGCAACCGGTGCCTGATCGCGCCCCAGCCAGGCCCCATACCCATCTTCAGGCAAGATAACAACCCTAGGGAGTACAACTATGCCAAACGGATCAGGGCTGCATTGAGCCGGCATGTAGCACGAATGGACAATGTGTGGTTCTAGCTGAAGGGCTTTCCCTTGATCACACCCCTCCACTCATGGATCCCCCACAAAAAGTATACCCAGCATGGGGGTTGGGTGTGCACTGTCCAAAAGGTGTATCCCATTATGGGACATCGGGCACCTATTAGGACCTACAGTGCTAAAAGGACTGTCAATGTCATTTCCTCCTTTACTTATGATCCTGAAGCTAACTAGAGATAACACCCCATCACCACCACAACCAGGCCCATGTATGGTGCCGAATGGAGGGTGGTGCACCAGGCATGCATCCATCAGGACCATAGACAATACAATTGGTGGGGCCCATTGTACCATGGGGGACCATTATCACCAGGCCTGGGGATTGAAAACCAGATCCCAAAGGGGAGACCTCTGCGGTCTTACCCATGTAATGAGAACATGAATCCCAGGACTCATGCATGCAGCAACTTTATTTATCAGTCTTAACACCTTTTCTCTTTTTCCCAGTCCTGGGCCCCCTCAGCTTTTCTGGGCTGTCCCCTCTTCCAGGCTGTTGCTTGTGGCGAGGGCATAGTGTTATTGGCCTCTGACTCCTGGGGGTCATCATGCTCCTCCTGGGGGCTCCCGGAAGGGGCTGGTTTAGGCCCAGTGCCTGGCCTCGGGTGGCCTGCTGACTGAGGCGTGTGCATTGGCCTGCTGCACCATGCCTGGAGCAGGGTATCTGACCCATAGGAACCAGACCTGGGGCAGTAGGGGATCTGGTGGGGAAATATTGAGGTGGCACATGGAGGGAGACAGGATGGAACCTGCAAGCAAGGACCATGCAGCAGCGATTGAGGCTCTAGCTGCACAAGCGTGGATGAGGAGGGCCTGTCCGATGTTGAGGGACTCATCCATATGCTCCCTGTTGAGCTGGCCCTGTATCTCCATGGCCTCCTGGAAGGCACTCACCTGCTGCAGGTGCTGGTTCCAGTCTGACCTCTCAAGCCACCGGTTTAGGGATGTGCAAATCATTTTCATTATTATGATAACAAAAATGAAATGTTTAATTTTCTTTTCTGTTATTCCAAAAACAAAAATGACTAATAATAATAATAATAATGAAAAGAAAAATGAAAACAAATTTTTGTTTTTGAAATAATGGGAAAAAACTCAAAAACGTATTTCCAGCTATAACTTTTTTGTTTCTTATTCACTTCTGATGAAACTTGTGGAGTTTGTACCTCCAACAGAGGGCACTATGTGAACCACATTTAGAAAAGATTGGGTTAAGGGAACTGATTGTAGAAGAAATTGAATGTTGTGATTTTAAGAACTGTTCCATACACATTCCTGTCTACAAATTCTTTATCTTCCATTCACATTGCATGAAACCTAGGAACATTATGTTTCTCCACAAGATTATGAGTCCTGCCAAATTTCAGAAAGATTGGATAAAGGGTCCTGATGTTATAAGCCATTAATCTGAAAATGCATTTCCAGCTGTAACATTTTTATATTCCATCCTGTTTATAAGACATTTGGCAGGAATGTATCCCACACATTCCGTGTCATCTCTGCCAAACTACAGGACAATTTGATAAAGGGACCCAATTTTGTAAGCAATTGAAGTTGTCCCCTTGAAGACCATTAATCAGATAAATAGTAGCACATGCAGTGCCAGTCAGAGGCAGGCACCTGGCATGGCAGGGAGAGGGAGACTGTAAGAGTAATGATGGGGAGCAACCCAACAGACTGAAAGACACATTCACTAGCCAATTACTGCATGCTTCCAGCTTTACAGGACCAATTGGTGGTGGTTTCGAGACAGGCATAGGGGGCGGGCATAGAAGGGACATAACTGGGGCTTTGGGGATAGCATCCCAGAAAGCAGGAGACATGGTTTACACATCCAGGCTGGTCAATTATCATCACAACCACATCCTGCAGCACTGTGACAGAGGACATGAGAGAATCTCTATTGGCTCTTTCCTAAACAGATGCTTCCAACTTTCCAGTAACAAGTGGTAAAGAGACGTTGGGGTGGTCAGAGCACAGAATGAGGATATTTGGTTGACATTTGCACTGGCTAATTGGCATCACAAACATCTTATACCACAGTGACACATAAGAGAATCCCTGGCATAGGCTCATTCTCTGCATATGCTGTGCAGGCTTATAAAATTGGGAACCTTTATCATATCTTTCCAATATTTAGAAGAGATTATCATGAAAGTGCGATCTACAGTCCTGCCAAATATCATGTACAGTGGTTGGACTACAAAGATATTACAGTCAGGCATACATTTATAAGTTATTTGCTTATCCCACCAGGACCCTTTATCTAATCCTTTTGAAAGTTGGCATAGATAGTAAAATTGTGGAGGGGTATAAACTTGTCACATTACATGGGAGTCAAAGAGGTTACAGCCAGGAATGTATATTCATATTTTTTGCAAAATAACACAATTCAACTGCTTATAAAATCAAATTCCATTACCCAACCTTCCTGAGATTTGGTACATTTAATGTCTTCCATTAGATTTACAATACCTCCAGGTTTCATCCAAATATAATGAAAAACAAAAAAGGTACAGCCAAACATGTGTTGTACATTGAAACCAATGGAAGATGAATTAAAATTTGTCATTTATGAAAGCAAAAACAAAATATTTAAATAACGAGAATGAAAAATGAAAACAAAAAATGACACACCTCTACCGCCAATCCTTCCTCATTTCTGACAGCAGGGTGTACTGATGGATGGCAACCTGCAGCATGGAGCAGTCATGCACCACTTCCATTTGCTGGATGGCATTCTGTATCTCCTCCTCCTTATTTGTCCCCATCTTCTGCTAGGTCTTCCCTATGCCCACATCATGGGCTCTGGGGACTGGACATGCTTGGCCCTCATCCACCTGGACTGGCTGCTCTATGGAGTGAGGGAGAGGTAGGGTTGTCCGTCGAGGCCCCCCTCCCATTTGGACTGGTTCCCAGGCACAGGAGGGAGGGTGTACATTCTGTGTACTTGCCCTGTGGTCTGGGCTCCCGTACCAGTCCCAGAGTGGCTGGTGGGTGATGTTGTTCATGCCCTCAATAAACCCTCCTCCCACACCCTCCCCATTCACCAACCCCCCCCCCTTTTTGATGTCCTTGGCTTCCCCATGGGTATCTGCATGTGGTGGGAGGGCCTCTCTGGGATGTGGCTTGTCTCCATGGGGCTATTGGCCTCCTGTTTTTGAGGAGTTCTGGGCATTAGGGTTGATGCCCACCTTGAGCGGGCCCCTCCCGCTCCATGTTATGCATCCCCCCCCCCTCAATGCCTACCTTCTTGGCCATCGCGAATACATTCCTGGGCACTCCTGTGGGCCCGTCATCCTCCTCCACAACCTCTTTCTCCTCCCGAGTACTTGTGGTGAGATTACGTTGCAGGTATGCGATAGATCCCTCTCATGGAACACTGTTGGTGCACCCACCCGCAGCTCAGGTCCCCTTGCCCTCCCCCCCCTTACCCATTGTTTTTGCTTACCTTCTGACCCTGAGCCCATGTCCAATAACCCCAGAGACTCCATGGTGCCCTCTATTAGCTCTCCTGGGGCACAGCTGGTGAGGGTCACATGGGTCTCGGTGTCAGACAGTCCAGAGTCAGAGGCTTGGAGGCTGTTGACTGCATGCTGCACCTGTGGTCTGGTGATGCCTGATGGGCCTGCCGCTTCATCTGAGGTTGGGGGGATGACTGAATGAGCGGGTGCAGACTCCGGCAGCATGGGGGAGTGACTGGTCCACCCTGCTGCGGCCCTCAGCAATGGCAGTGCCCACTATGCGCGGAGACACAATGGATCCCCTCATACATAGGAACTTGTCAAAGAGATTCTAATAGGGGGTGGTCCGGGCCCTGTGGTCAAACCTGTTGTTGTTGTCAACGATGGTCTTGTACCCCCTCTTCAGCTCCTTGGCCTTCCCCTAACATTGCTTGGCTGTGCAGAGGAACCCTGCCTCACACATCCACTGGGTGATGGTCTCAAACACCTGTGCTTTCTGGTGCGTCATGAGCAGCTCCCATTGGGTGTTCTCGTCCCCCTCCCCCCCCCAGATGGATGAAGGCCATGGTTTCCTGGTGGCCACAGGCATCTCCTCAAGCCCAGGGTCAGGTGCCTGGTTCTTGGGAGGGGGCTGGTGGGGCATCCTGGGCAGCTGCAACTCTGTTTGCCTGTGGAGACAAAGGAAACCTTTGACCCTCTGTTGCCTGTGCTAGGCCCCTCCCCCTCTACCTGGGGCTGGTGGCTTACCTGACCGGGTGTTTGCTGACGTTTAGGCGTTGGACCTGGGGATGGCGACTGTCCTTGTGGATGCTCCTGCTCCACCTCTTCTATGGCGTGACCCCAGCACTGTCCACCTGCGAGCTGGTCATTTTGTATCCCCTGCCACTATCAGGTTGCTATTGGGCTGCCCTGCAACCATGCTCAGCATACTCCCCCTCCCCTTTCTGGGTGGGGCTTTCTGACCATGGCTCAGGTCAACCTCACTGATGTGATGCCACACTTTACCACACTTTACCATGACTGTGATTTTCGGACCTCCAGAAGTGTGGTCGGGGCTACCACGGATTGGGTTGGAAACGGGGTGTGGTGAATGACCTGGGGTTGCCGAACACACGTGTCAGTGGGTTTTCCATCCGGAGTGGGGTTAAGTGAGGGGAAGTGTGGGAAGGTGTGGTATCTTCACGTATGAAAACACCCAAAGATTATGGGAGTTGAGCAATTACTTTCCATTTTTTTGTCTCTGAATAATCTTACCCCTCTTTTTTTTTCATGCATCATTGTTGGTCTTAATTTTGCCTGGGTGCTATTCTGGTGGCACTTCTGCTTGTCTAGAGACAAACAGACATCTTGCAAGGCACCTTAAGTTGGAGACAAGAGAGAGTTAGTAGCTTTGTCTCAGCTTTCAAGCATTTTTTAGGCTTTTAATTGCAACTTTTTGATCTGTTTTCTGCTAAAATTCTTGCTTACTTGCCTTCATACTACCTGTGACTTGGCAGGTTTTTGGATACAGGCTCTCAATTAAAATTATTTATTTATTTATTTATTTAATTCAGCAATTTTTAACCCGCACCCATCCTGCCTCAGGTAGCTCGGGGCAGTTAACAAATAATTTAAAACATAAATATAAAAGTCATACAAACATATCAAATCATCACAAATACATACAATGGAGTTAAAAAATATCCCCGCAGGAACATGTTATGAGAAAAATGACAAATGTGGCTCATGCCCTGGCTGTAGTGAGACGGTTTCGAGGTAAAGTGAAACAGGTACAATAAGAATATTTTTTTTCACCCGCTCCTTGGTACTTTTTTCTTATATAAAGTTATGTCTTTCTTTGGTTATTATGGATACAGTAAATGTGGGTACCACTGAGAAATGGTACTTGGTATTTGCATATGTATCTGTGATTATGTGAGTAAGCGTAAGTCATTGTGATGGTTCCCTTCACAAATGTCTTATTTTTAGAATGCATTATTTTGTATTTTAATATTGTTTCGACCAATGGTCATGACAAATAAATTATGATGATGAAAAAATACCCTCCACCCTAACCCAACCCCCAGCCACTACCCATCTCCCCCACCACGTTGGATGTCATTAGCATATTGATGACACCGGCCACCAAACCCTCTCACGACCTCACCCAAGGGCTGCATATACACATTGAAGAAGAGAGGGGACAGAATTGAACCTTGCAGCAATCCACACGTGAGCTCCTGGGAATAGTCCCCCAGCACCACATGCTGAGTCCTGCTTCCTAGTGATAACCAGGCCAGTGAGTAAATATGAGAGTTAATTTTGATCTTCAGAGACAAATATCACTGAATGTGTCGTGGTTTATGGTGAGAGATGCCCTTTTGTTAGGATCTTAGCTGTAGGATGGTGTCTTGTGCAGATCATGAGTTGGACCAAGGATTGAGGTCCAGAAGGTCAGTCTGCATAAGCATTGAGGGTGTTGATAGGAACAAAGCTGGGTCAGAAGCCATGGGACTCTACAGTGTGTCTGCTCAGGGTCCGAATCCAGGCAAACTATCCTGTGGCAGGTTGGAAGGCAAGAGTGGGTACAGGAGAGCAGAGAGCAGGGGCAGCAGCAGGCAGCAACTGGAAACCAGGAGCAGAAGAAGGTAAGGGTCAAGATGATGGGTCACGGACTAGGAAGAGGAGAAACAAGAAGCAAGGCTTGGGGCACATTGAAATCCAGGCCGAGTCACTGTCTAGTAGCTCTAACAATACCATAGAGATGCCCAGGAAATTATTTTCAGGGTTTTCACTAGTGAAGCGACAAATCAGTCCTGGCCAGCCAGAGCCTCAGGAATGGGAAAGTGCTGATGAGGCTTAAGTGCTGGGATTCCTACGTCATGGATGAAGTAGATCTGTGACCATTTGGTCAAGTCATCCATCTGGGGAACATAAGACCCCAGTCCAAAACTCTTGAGACACCTGACACCTTCCTGTGCTATATGCTAAAACATGAACTTGAAGACAAACTTGATTTTTTTTTTAGGGGTGTGTGTGTGTGTGTGTGTGTGTGTGAGAGAGAGAGAGAGAGAGAGAGAGAGAGAGAGAGAGAGAGAGCATGAAAACATAAGCACCCACTCTATTGTATGGTAACATCAGCTTCTAGAGCAATTATTACAAATGTCTTCATGGATATTCATCTGTATTCTTTGCCACAAGTCTTTGGCTGGCCTCACACCTTTCTCTTATAAACAGAAAAATAATCAGCCAAAACCTCACCCCTTCATTTTTCCATTGCTCTCCAAGCATTCTAACTGCTTTAATGTTTTATGTATTTGCAATGACTCATTTCTATCTCTAATGTTTTAAGAGCATAAAAAGTTATGACCAATTTATAATGTGCATTTACGCTGTCAGGAAGAGTGTTGCAGGAGCTTGCTTTTCACAGTGCACCTGTATCAATCACTGTAATTTTTCTCTGATTGTGTGAATGTTTGGAGCCATGTATTCACATTTTACAAGATTCATGAGAAACATTTTTAGAATCAAAGAGAAAAACACAAACAACTGGGCTTACCTCAAAGTAAAACATCTACTAAGAAAAGCAGGAGTGAAATCAATTGCTGAATAATATAAAATGGGAATAGCAAAGAGGCATATGAACATTACTGCTGTTTTTGTTCTGTTTAGAATTGATTGAAATAGCAGGACTGCTCTGGCTTAGTACAACTGGCTGGTCTAGCTTATAGTTAATGGTTACAGTTGGGAAGTGAATATGTATGAGCCAATTTGAAACACCATCCTGACAAGAATACAGTTATGATGTCTGGTAGGCCTTGTGACTTGGAGACACCAGTAACTGATGGCCTCCAGCTACCTCTGGTTACCCAGGTTCATAGACTTGGGGTACTCTTGGATCCATCACTGCACCTTCATTTCATCCATCATTTCAGAATGTAGTGGCGGCTAGGAGCACTTTCTACCAACTCTACCTTGTAAAAAGGTTGCAACAGCCCTTCCTTTTAGAATCAGGCCTGACTGCTTTCTGCCATGCTTTCATAACCTCAGGACTAGACTACTGCAGTATGCTCAATGCTGGGCTGCTCTTGATGATGGGTATTTTCAGACGTTACGAGATCACAGTCAACCACAGTGAACCACGGTCAATTCCACGGCGGGGCCAAAGCACCCTGAACGTCTGTTTCGCAGGCACCAGATGTTCACCACAGTCAATCCCCACAAGGGGTCAAAAATAACCATGCTTCCGGAGCTCTGGCCCGGACCATCTCCGAAAGCATGGTCAATGCAATTCCCAATGGGAAACAAAAAAAAGTAACATCTGAATGGCAACCACCGGCTGGAATCAACCAAAATGATCCCCAGCCGGGGACAAAGCACGCAGCATCACTGCCAGGCAACCAGCAGCAACACAGGCTGGGGAGGGAGATTTAAAAGGCACACAGCAGCAGGGGGATGTGGCTGGATGGAGCGAGGTGGAAGGGAGAGGAGAGTGGTCGGAGAGAGAAACAGGGAGGAGGAGGTGGTGGAGGTGCAGGCGGAGGAGGAGGTGGTTGTGCTGCACCTGGAGGCAGTGGAGGGACAGCAGCAGCTGCAGCAGCAGCCGGGACAGGCTGACCCGGCACCTACCACGGGCCCCAGGGGATGAGGCACCCCGGAAACAGGTATGGGGCCGAAGGAGGGGGCAGCAGCAAAGGGGCCCCAAGCCGGGTGGGTGGGCTGGCAGAGAGGGGGATGGGGCAGGGACCTGGGGCTATGACTACGTGGTAACCAACCACCACCCCCTTATGATCTGCAGACATGGAAATGGGCCTGGGAGCCCGAGCCCCCGGAGGAGAGGGCCGGAGGAGGAGGAGGAGGAGGAGAACCGTGACTGAGAGGGTGCACGTGGGAGACGACCGTACCATCGAGGGGGGCAATGGGGGCACAGGGAAACCCAGGACTTTATCCGCATCTGGGGTACCCTGGAGCACCACCTGGAGCTGGCGGTCAACCAACGGAATGAAAACATGTTCAAGGATATCGTGTGGGAACTGGAGGTGGCAGGGCATCACAGGACAGTGGCCCAGTGCCGGTTGAAGGCCAAGGAGCTGAAGAGGGGGTACAAGGCCATCAAGGACAACAACCGGCGGTCCGGCCACAGAGCCCAGACCACCCCCTACTACGATGTCCTGGACCGCAACCTTCACATGAAGGGGTCCATAGTCGCCCCATGCCTTGTGGGGAGCACTGTGGTCTAGGGCAGGGAACAGGCTGAGGTACCCCCTCCCCTTACTGCCACTGGAGAAGACCCCGGCTCCAGGAGCCCCACCCCCCAAGAGGAATGCCCTGGGACCTCGGGGACAAGCAGGCCCCCCTTGTGCACCAGCCCCGAGAGCCCCCAGCCATGGTCCCTAGCGTGAAAATCTGAGGCTGGCACCCTGGTCACCATCAGCCATTGGACACAGGGGGACCTCAGCCACACTGAGGGGCCAGCCTTGGAGGGGTCAGAGACTGACATTGAGGGTAAGCTGGTGGGTGGGATGTGACCCAGTCTGAATGGGATGGACTGGGGGGGGGAAGGGGCCACATGGGCCACGTGGCTGCCCTCAGTAACCCCACCACCACCCCGGGCCCTGAAGAAGGGGCCCGGAGTCCACCGGGGGACACAGACCACCAAAACCCACCCACCCCTCCCCATATCTACACAGGGCATGGCACACCCCGGCACCCGCAACAGCCAGGTGAGGGGAACGGAGGCGAGCAGCCCCAGGAGCAACCAGAGGCCCCAGGTGAGACAACACAACAAGGGAGGGGGGGCCCCGGGAGCCTGGACAGGGACACCAGACCCTGGGGTGGGTCCAGTCACAGGGAGCAGCTGGGGGGGTACCTCCCCCCAGAGGGGGGTCCCAGGGCCCCCCACCCATGGCATGGAAGGGGGGTGGGCGTCTGGGGCGGCTAACCATCCCCTACCATGCACCCCAACAGGGCGACCCACTGGGAAGCAGCAAGGCAGACCCATGCCCCTGGCCCAACAGATGAGGGAGCACCGGGCATGGGTACGGTGTCGCAGGGAGGAGCAGGTGGAGGACATTGTCCGCTCCACCATGAATCAGGGCGAGAGGATGATCGAGGACATTGACCGCATGGAGGCAGTCACTGAAAGGGCCGTGCAGCAGGTGGAGGCCAGGGACCGGAGGCTCCAAGTGGAGGTGTGCCTTGAAAGGAGGCGAGAGCGCTGGGAGCACAGCAGGCAGGTGGAGGTGTTCGGACTGCTGGAACAGGCCATCAACCGGATGGTCAGGGAGCACTCCACTAAGATGGACCGGTCCCATGACATAGGCACCTCGCTGCTCTACATGTGGGTACTATGAGTGTCTATGTCATGGCAGTCACCCCGCTGGGCAACCTGCCTGCCCCAGCCCCCATGCTGAGCCCTGCATCGCCCTCACCACCCCAGTCATTGGCACGGTCTCTGGGGCCGTGCTTCCATCTACCGGTCCCTGTAGGCCTCAGGAGGGATCTGCTGGCCAGGGGGGGTCTCTCTGGCCCTGGGCCACCCACCCTCCCAACACCGCCCAACCTGCAGGACACTGAGGCCTCTCAGGACACCGTTGGGGACACAGACAGTGGAGGGAAGGGAGCTCCCAGAACTCCACGGTGCCCATTGGGTGGGAGCTAGGGAGGCCCTGGAGATGGGGGGGATGGGAGAGATGGGGGAAAGGGTGAGGGTGGCCTGAGGGGGGGGAACACCGGGGGGGGGCGGGGAGTGGGCAAGGTGGTGGGAGCACATGTATAAGGGTGACACAATAAATGTACAGGCACCACAGTCACCTCCGTGTGTCTGTTAATGGGCCCAGGGTTGGGGGCGCGTTGATGGGTGGGGGCACAGCCAGGGTGCTGCCGGGGGCCCAGGAGTGCTGGGGTGTGTGTGCGTGTCCTCAGCCCTCGGCATCCTGGATGATCCGCCTTACTAGGGTGGCACGGATGCGCTTTGCATATCTGTATTCCTGTGGGTTCTCAGCATTCACATAGAGAGGCATGGGGCCAGGAGGGCGCCGAGGCACAGGGTACGCGAGGTCAGCCCCCTCGGTCTCGCACACGTTGTGCAGCAAACAGCAGGCACTGATCACGAGGGAGGAGGTTTCCACCGTGTAATCAAGCCGGCCCACGAGGCTCCTCCAGCACTGCTTGAGGCCCCGATGGCCCTCTCGACCATGGTCCTGCTTTCACACAGGTGAGTATTGTAGAGCGCCTCCACTGGGTTCCTGGTGACTGGATACGCCAGCAGTAAGTGGGTAGGCTGGGTCTCTCAGGATGCAGGGGGGCATCATCACCCCCTTGATCTGGGTCATCCCCATGTCTGCAAAGTCTCCGTGGTACATCCAGGCATAGAAGGGGGAGATGGTCATGATCCGGGCATCGTGACTGCAACTAGAGTGGCCCGTGAAAATGTATATGAACCACCCCCGGTGGTCCACGACCGTCTGCAGCTGCAGGGCATGGTACCCGTGTCTGTTGACATATTCCAAGGCCTCCCCAGCGGATGGGTGCAGGATCTCTATGTGGGTGCTGTCCACGGCGCCCATGCAGTTGGGGAACCCTCCAGCCACAAAGCTGGCCATCATGGCCTCCTCATCCACCAGCTGGATCACTTGGTCCAGGAGCACGCCCTCCACCGCCTTGAAGACGTCCCGCAGGATCCCGGCGACGGTGTTCACCCCAATGCCGAAGTGTTGTGAGATGGAGTGGCAGGGTGTTGCAAGGGCCCAGATCCCGATGGTCACCCACTGGAAAATGGGTATAGGGGCCTGTATGGGGGTGGCCTGATGCTCCAGCTAGGGCATTAGCAGCTCCACGAGCCACAGGAGGACGCACATGTCCATCCGAAAGTGCAATCTCCAGGCAGCCTTGTCCCATTGGGCAAGGGCCCTGGCCCACCACCCCTGTGCCCACTCTATGACCCATACCCGCTGGTCTATGGGCATTGCGAGCAGGGCTGCTCACCCCATGGTCTCCCTCCACCACTGGAGTCAGCTGGCTGCCTCACGGAGTGCCGCAGCCCGGCTCCGGGCGCAGAGGAGACCCAGTCAGGTCGCCCCAGACTCCTGCTGGGCCCTGAGGTGGGCCAGGGAGCGCCTGTGCCTGTGGTGGGCTCTCCTGGCCCTTGCAGTGCTCCTGGTCATGCAGACGCGCAGCTAGGCAGCTAGGTGCACCTCTGCGGTCTGGATGCGCAGGAGGTCTGTGTGGGAGCGGTACCACTCTGCACACATGGCTAGGTGCATCCCACAGGTGCCCAACCGGCCCAGCTCCATGGTGACGGGTGACATGGGTGGGTTGGGGCCACACCTGTTGTAGGTTAGGACCGGTGTAGGCCCACCCCCGGTCATGCTCTTCCAACCGGCCTCGGGGCCCCGGGTCGCCCTGGACGCCCCCCAGACCGGCAAGCCCACTTCTTGCAGAGCCAGTGGACCGGGGAGACTGTGGGCGGCCCACTGCCTGCACATGCCTTCCTGTTAGGGGGCACTGTGCTTGGTCCTGACCTCGGGCAGTTGTTTGCGGGCAGCAGTTGCATTCCTGCTGTCATCACCTCCCACATCTTTGTATCAGCTGCATGCTGTCCTGGGTGCCCTGATTAGTGTATAGGCTGCCTTGTCTGTGTGATCTGTTCCAGCAGCTGGGATGGGTCTGCACCCCATGCCTAGCTCTGTATCTGTATAATGTTGCAGCCTGCACCCTTATCACTTGGCCTTGGAGCTCCCTGGCTTCCTCTACCGTCCCTCCAGGTATTTTGGGGCCCCCTTTCATTGTGTTTAGTCTCAGGCACTTGCTGGATCATGGCTGGCCACCCTTCCTCTGGGATCGCGAGCCCCAGCACCCCAGGTGCCCTGCATAGCTGGACCTTCCGCGAGACCATGGCCCTGTGTGACCTGTGGTATTCTCCGGCTGTGCAATTGCTCCTGAGATGCCCGGACAGCCTCCTCAGTGCCTCCAAGAGTATGAGCTCCGGGCTTTGGAACTATGGCCATGTGGTAAGCACCCGCAATTGCCAGCTGAATGAGGAGTCGCTGGGCCTGTGTCCCTTTCCTGATGGGCGCATCCCGGAGATGAGGTGCTTGCATGTGGGGTGGTCGGCTGCGGAGACCATGTCCACCCTCTCTGTGTGCAGCCTGTCTGGATACATGGCCTGCCTGTTGGAGAGGGGCCCTGCCCTGGCTGTGTCCTTCTTTGGCTGTGTTCACGGGGTCCGAGGTTACCAGTGGTCCCGCGGGGTGATCTATCACCACCTGTTGGAGCTGGGTCACCTTCCGTGGCCCCCACCTGCAGACTATGGCCTGTCGGAGCCCTCTGAAGTGGAGGTGGCGGCGCTGGTCAGTGTGTGGTCCCGATCCGATGTTCAGGTGGGGCTCTCTGCCCAGGATCCCTCTGAGGCATACTACCTGGTCGCCCACCACATGTCTGCGCNAGGGTTGGGGGCGCGTTGATGGGTGGGGGCACAGCCAGGGTGCTGCCGGGGGCCCAGGAGTGCTGGGGTGTGTGTGCGTGTCCTCAGCCCTCGGCATCCTGGATGATCCGCCTTACTAGGGTGGCACGGATGCGCTTTGCATATCTGTATTCCTGTGGGTTCTCAGCATTCACATAGAGAGGCATGGGGCCAGGAGGGCGCCGAGGCACAGGGTACGCGAGGTCAGCCCCCTCGGTCTCGCACACGTTGTGCAGCAAACAGCAGGCACTGATCACGAGGGAGGAGGTTTCCACCGTGTAATCAAGCCGGCCCACGAGGCTCCTCCAGCACTGCTTGAGGCCCCGATGGCCCTCTCGACCATGGTCCTGCTTTCACACAGGTGAGTATTGTAGAGCGCCTCCACTGGGTTCCTGGTGACTGGATACGCCAGCAGTAAGTGGGTAGGCTGGGTCTCTCAGGATGCAGGGGGGCATCATCACCCCCTTGATCTGGGTCATCCCCATGTCTGCAAAGTCTCCGTGGTACATCCAGGCATAGAAGGGGGAGATGGTCATGATCCGGGCATCGTGACTGCAACTAGAGTGGCCCGTGAAAATGTATATGAACCACCCCCGGTGGTCCACGACCGTCTGCAGCTGCAGGGCATGGTACCCGTGTCTGTTGACATATTCCAAGGCCTCCCCAGCGGATGGGTGCAGGATCTCTATGTGGGTGCTGTCCACGGCGCCCATGCAGTTGGGGAACCCTCCAGCCACAAAGCTGGCCATCATGGCCTCCTCATCCACCAGCTGGATCACTTGGTCCAGGAGCACGCCCTCCACCGCCTTGAAGACGTCCCGCAGGATCCCGGCGACGGTGTTCACCCCAATGCCGAAGTGTTGTGAGATGGAGTGGCAGGGTGTTGCAAGGGCCCAGATCCCGATGGTCACCCACTGGAAAATGGGTATAGGGGCCTGTATGGGGGTGGCCTGATGCTCCAGCTAGGGCATTAGCAGCTCCACGAGCCACAGGAGGACGCACATGTCCATCCGAAAGTGCAATCTCCAGGCAGCCTTGTCCCATTGGG
The DNA here is from genome assembly GCA_003113815.1 of Sphenodon punctatus. Classification (NCBI taxonomy): domain Eukaryota; kingdom Metazoa; phylum Chordata; class Lepidosauria; order Sphenodontia; family Sphenodontidae; genus Sphenodon; species Sphenodon punctatus. The sequence goes on from QEPC01004719.1 coordinate 596,004, forward strand.
CAAGGGCCCTGGCCCACCACCCCTGTGCCCACTCTATGACCCATACCCGCTGGTCTATGGGCATTGCGAGCAGGGCTGCTCACCCCATGGTCTCCCTCCACCACTGGAGTCAGCTGGCTGCCTCACGGAGTGCCGCAGCCCGGCTCCGGGCGCAGAGGAGACCCAGTCAGGTCGCCCCAGACTCCTGCTGGGCCCTGAGGTGGGCCAGGGAGCGCCTGTGCCTGTGGTGGGCTCTCCTGGCCCTTGCAGTGCTCCTGGTCATGCAGACGCGCAGCTAGGCAGCTAGGTGCACCTCTGCGGTCTGGATGCGCAGGAGGTCTGTGTGGGAGCGGTACCACTCTGCACACATGGCTAGGTGCATCCCACAGGTGCCCAACCGGCCCAGCTCCATGGTGACGGGTGACATGGGTGGGTTGGGGCCACACCTGTTGTAGGTTAGGACCGGTGTAGGCCCACCCCCGGTCATGCTCTTCCAACCGGCCTCGGGGCCCCGGGTCGCCCTGGACGCCCCCCAGACCGGCAAGCCCACTTCTTGCAGAGCCAGTGGACCGGGGAGACTGTGGGCGGCCCACTGCCTGCACATGCCTTCCTGTTAGGGGGCACTGTGCTTGGTCCTGACCTCGGGCAGTTGTTTGCGGGCAGCAGTTGCATTCCTGCTGTCATCACCTCCCACATCTTTGTATCAGCTGCATGCTGTCCTGGGTGCCCTGATTAGTGTATAGGCTGCCTTGTCTGTGTGATCTGTTCCAGCAGCTGGGATGGGTCTGCACCCCATGCCTAGCTCTGTATCTGTATAATGTTGCAGCCTGCACCCTTATCACTTGGCCTTGGAGCTCCCTGGCTTCCTCTACCGTCCCTCCAGGTATTTTGGGGCCCCCTTTCATTGTGTTTAGTCTCAGGCACTTGCTGGATCATGGCTGGCCACCCTTCCTCTGGGATCGCGAGCCCCAGCACCCCAGGTGCCCTGCATAGCTGGACCTTCCGCGAGACCATGGCCCTGTGTGACCTGTGGTATTCTCCGGCTGTGCAATTGCTCCTGAGATGCCCGGACAGCCTCCTCAGTGCCTCCAAGAGTATGAGCTCCGGGCTTTGGAACTATGGCCATGTGGTAAGCACCCGCAATTGCCAGCTGAATGAGGAGTCGCTGGGCCTGTGTCCCTTTCCTGATGGGCGCATCCCGGAGATGAGGTGCTTGCATGTGGGGTGGTCGGCTGCGGAGACCATGTCCACCCTCTCTGTGTGCAGCCTGTCTGGATACATGGCCTGCCTGTTGGAGAGGGGCCCTGCCCTGGCTGTGTCCTTCTTTGGCTGTGTTCACGGGGTCCGAGGTTACCAGTGGTCCCGCGGGGTGATCTATCACCACCTGTTGGAGCTGGGTCACCTTCCGTGGCCCCCACCTGCAGACTATGGCCTATCGGAGCCCTCTGAAGTGGAGGTGGCGGCGCTGGTCAGTGTGTGGTCCCGATCCGATGTGCAGGTGGGGCTCTCTGCCCAGGATCCCTTCGAGGCATACTACCTGGTCACCCACCACGTGTCTGTGCTGAGGTACCTTTGGGGCATGCTTCAGTAGCCCCACTTCATGCACCTGGTGGGCCACCCAGCCCTGGGCCCCTTTGTGTCCCACTGCAGCTGACTGTGAGGCCCCTCTGTGCCTTTCTGGCCCTGGATACTGGCTCTGGTGCCATGTGTCACTGCCCCTTCCCTCCCTGATGTTCCTGGCTCGCTGCTGTGCTGGCTGTGTCTTGGGGTTCTGCTACCCCTGCCTGTGGCTTTGGGCCCCGTCGATGGGCCCCCCCGTCCACCTCTGCAACAGGTGTTCCCCTCCGTGACTGCCTTTTCCTGCGGCTGTGTCCTGAACTGTGTACTGGAAACCGGCAGCCCAGGTGCCGCTGTCCTTCGTACTCTGGCCTTGCTCCCTCCTGTGCCCCCCCGGGTGCCTATGTGACTGTGGGTTCCAGGGCCCCTGGACTGGGGCTCTGGGCACCCTCCTTGGGTGTATGTGTGTTGCTGGACTGGCTGCCCTGTTCCTCATCTCTCTGCACCAGCTTCAGTTTCCAAACAGTCATGGGGTGATTTCAGATGTTACGCAGTCCCAAGTCACCACAGTGGATTCCCAGCGGTGGCGTGCCAGCCAACCACCCCCGTGGTCAAAGAAGGCACTGAACAGACGAGACAGGATCGGGACCATGGCAGGGAATCAGCCCAGCAGATCACTGGCTGGGACAATGCAACAGACGTGACGCCGATTCCTGGCCGTGGTCAAAACACCCAGAAGGCACCGGGGAGGGGCAGGACACAGACGTGGCCAGCTGAGGGCAACCGAAGCCAAAAGCGCCATAAGAGCACCCACACAAGGGAAATGGGAAGGGAGAGGGAAGAGGAAGGAGAGCCACTGGGGAAGCGCACACAACAGGCACAGGGGAAACAAACTCACAGCGGAACACACAGCACAAACACATGCCCAGGCGCAGACACACCCGCATGGGAAAGGAAGGTAAAGGGGCACACAGTGGGACAGAAAACACACATGGAACGTCGGGCACATGGGGGAGGAAGGGGGGGCCGGGGACAGGTAGTGGGGGGGAGCCGGCTAGGGCCTGGGGCAGGACAAGTGGAATGGCAAACAGAACCCCCACAACAGCACAGCCNGCCAACCACCCCCGTGGTCAAAGAAGGCACTGAAAAGACGAGACAGGATCGGGGCCGGGGACAGGTAGTGGGGGGGAGCCGGCTAGGGCCTGGGGCAGGACAAGTGGAATGGCAAACAGAACCCCCACAACAGCACAGCCCACACGGGCACCCCCACAGCAAGACAGGCAGTCCCGGAATGGGGGGAACCCAGGGGCACAGCACAGTCACAGGGGGAGGCCCCATGGACCAGGGAGCAGACTGGAAACAGTCCAGGAGGCCGACAGGGATCCCAAGCGCTGGCCAGGGTGCGATGGATGGGATGGAAGCATGACAGAGATGAGGAACAGGGCAGCCAGTCCAGCAACACACATACACCCCAGGAGGGTGCCCAGAGCATTCTCAGCGCCGCAGCGAGTGCCAAGCCCCCAACCCTCCCTCCCAGAGATACTACGGGTTTTAACTGGTTGCCTTAGTAGGGGCCAGGAAGGAATTTGTTAGGGAAAACATAATTGGTCAAATAGTTTTTCTCATTTTTCGCCTTCCTGTTAGTGTTTCATTGTTGTGGCTGATCAATCCCAGGTAGTCAGGATTGAGGGAGGGAAGTAGTTATTGTTAGACTTTGTCACACTCTTGCGTCCAGTGCTGTAGCAAGTTGGTAAGAATAAGTAGTGAAAGAGGCATCTCCCTAAGAGATGTGGGGGGAACACTTGGAGCATAGGCTGGGCACGGCCAGCAACAGGGTTAACCTCCCAAGGTGAGTTACTGGCAAAGGTGGGAAGGGATATGAGCGGTCTCCAAGCTGGCGGTAACTTAAATCCTTGGCTCGGGTCCGGAAGGACTTCGTCCCCTCTGGAGGCGGCCGTTAGCCAATGCCAGAGGGGAGACGTTTGAGTTAGGTAGTTAAAGGAGGGTACATCCAAGCCTTCCCTTTGTTGGGGTTGTTATGTACCCAATTATAGAAGTTTGCACTGGACCTGAATTGCCTGTGGGCAATTACCCCCACCATACCTAATTCCGAATCGAATAAAGAGTGTGGCCTTTTAAACCCATCATGGTTGTCCTTGTTTCATTTCAGATGCAAGGGGGTTTGTGGCATTAACAAATTTGTAGAAATCAACCCCACACTGACAGGGCAGCTACTTTAAGACTAGATTTTCTGTCTCCTGGACAGCTAAATAGTAAAAAATTGTGGAAATTATTGACTGGACTGATTCCCACGAGATATAAAGTCCATAACTATTTCTGTCTCTTTGTCACCTAAGTGTCTCTTTTATGTTAAATACTATAGCTGATATACAAATTGCTCCAATCTTGCTTTCCAGCTCTACTTATCACTTCAGACATGATAGAGAGCTCAGGCTAACAGTACTTGGAGAAAGGGAAACACATGATTTTCAGATTGTAACCTTGTCACATTACAGTTCATGGGGAGGTAGGCTATCCATACAAATTCCTTTAGAGGCATATTTCAAAATGTGGCTTCTGTATTGTACCTAACTGAGCTATGTAGCTCACTGCTCAGAGCAAGATGAGCTATTATGTATGTTTGTCCCTAGGGCCCTTCAAAAGCCTGTCAGCAAAAACAGTGCCCCCCCCCCCATTGCCCCAGTCTATGCAACATGATAATTGTACTAGTCTGAGAGCTGTAGCACGCCACACAGTATTGCCAATGGAATTGCTAAAGAATTGCTTTAGAATGCTAAAGAGACTCTTAATTAACAACAGCCATTTCAGTTGCAGATCTAAGAGATCACAATAGGAGTGAGCGGGACCAATATTCAAGATAAACAAGGTGCAGATGAGCAGTATGTAAACTTAGTGGCATCTTCAGTGCATTTGCACTAGCATAGAAATTGTCAAGACCAAGTGGAGAATCATCTATTGAGCTCTACAAAGTACTAACAAAGTAGGAAATGTTGGGAAAGAGAAATCATAGCAACATCAACGTAGCAACTGACACAACGTGATCCTAAATTATTTCACAATATCCACTTAAGCCTGATACTTTGACCATTATGAAATCTTCTTTTCCCTCCTTTGATTATCTATTTTAAAAACTGCAATTGCATTACAATGACTGAGCCTGATTTGAATAAGCTAGCGTTGCTTTTATTCATTGCAAGTTGACCCCATCACTACAATAAAGAGAAAATAGAAATGGATATTTTTCAAGACTGCAAGATCTCAAATGATGTCTTGCATAAATCCCAAATCAAAGTATTCCAGCAAGATTCCACTAAGTGGCATTATTTCATGAAATCATCTGAGATCTTGCAGTCTTGAAAAATGATCAGTTGTATTTTATCTAGATCTGTACTGAAGTCAGTGGGAATGCAACTTCTGTTGAGGACTTTGGGTTTTCACAAATGTGACGGTGCTGCCCTCATCCCGGCCGGGGGTAAGGGCAACCCCCGGATGGGTGAGCTCCGGTGGTGGGAACATCCTTGCAGCCTCACCTGCCCATGTAGGGGGGTGTGGGCAGCTACAGATGGTGCCCGCCCCCCGCCATGACAGGCAGTCATGGCTGGCTGCCATGGCGATCCCTGATGCTGGGCTGGGTGGGTGTGCAAAAAGATGCACCTGCCCATTTTCCAAGCTCTGGCCTGCTGGAGGGGTTCGGGGGGCTGGACCGTGGGTCCGGTCCATTCCAGGGCCATGTTTCCAGCTCGGCTGCCAACCCCACTGGGGGTTGAACTAGGTCTGGAACAGACGGATGGGGTTCAGCACTTGCCCAGGTGGGCCAGAGCGGGCCAGTGTTATTTGTCTTAACCCCCACTATTGGTGCAGAAGTGTGCTTGTTCTGCAGTATGGGTGTTTAGAGTAAGACAGCAGATAGGTTGGTCTATGAGAGGCAGAGGGTTCAGTTGTAAGATGGCCGAAAGGTTGGAGAAGGCAAATGATATATGCTCAGGGATCGGGATGAAGATACTGAAGATGGAATAATCCAAGAAGACAGTTGACATTTTCTGAATCAGAAGATGTCAATGGAGATGGATTTTTGTCTGAGAGTTTTGTAAGGCATCATGCCAACCGTACGCCTCCAAAAAGGATTTCTTGCAGCCTGCCCATGTTTCTCCACTTACCAATGTAATACAGACTCTTTGTCAAACTGGCAGCACTAAACTGAGGGGGCCAGGCAGAACCACCTGATCAAAGTTTCACAAATAAGGGAGACTGCAGAGCTGAAGGACTCTGAGGGGGAAAAAAATGTTATCCATATATAAGGAGTTGTGGTGTTCTATGTAAACAAGGGATGTGATGTCCCTTACATTATATAGAGCTGTAGGTTTCTGAAATAAAGAATGCTCCCTTAAAATAAGGGATGCTGGAAATCTTAGATCCAGAAGGTATTAGGATTAGATTGGATAGAAAATATTTAATGTTGTTTAGTTTTAAAACTCAATATGCCAGCCTTACTGAATGAGGGACCCAGGAATGAACCCTTGCCCCAGGAATGAACATGAACTCTTGCTAAAGTGAACTTTTGCTGAACAGATGATATGCCTGAGAATCAGACCCCAAATAACAATGTGAAGCTAAAAAAGACTAGTTCTCGCAGGAAATCAGAAGGAACTCTCTAAGCAGATGTTAATTAAGATGTTGCAACCACAAACAAAAGAACTACTGGAACAGGTAAACAAAACTATTATGCTAAACACAGGGGAAGGATCTCACAAAAGACTAACTGCCTAACACCAGCCTGATGACGAGACACCCTAACTTTAGGCCAAGCACCACCAGGCACCATCGTTAAGGCACCCCTGAGGGCAGGAGCATGATGCAAATGGATCCTTCTCCCCATCCATGGGACCCCCCCCCCCCCCCGTATCTCCACAAAGCCCCATACCAACCAGAAACTGACCCATCAGCCTACTAAGAACAGAGGGTCTCAAAACCCTATAAGAGAAGAAACTTGACTCATAGCAAATTGGACTGAAGGTCAGGTTCCACACTTGTGAATTCCATGGTTTCAGTTCTCTTCCTGACCTTACACACATGGACACACTTCATTGCTCACTAGCATCTCTTCCCAGCCAGTCCAGTATGGGCTCCCTCCCTGTCTCCTTCTTGGACCCTCCAGAATACAACTCCAAGGGCCGTGGACACGTAAGGTAAATGTTATAGATGGGTATAGTTTAGCCTGGGTGTGGGTATAGTTTGTAAAACTACCAAGCTTCGTTCTCTGAACCTTGGTTCCCCAATAAAATTGTCTTGTACCTTATCCATGGTGTGGCTGTGAGTCCTAGACGAAACACGATCATCGATCCCTATTAATTTATAGAAGTTATTAATTTGTAACAGAGGGAGGGAGCTGGAGCTGAAGTGGGTGACTGAACACAGGCACCTGAGCCCTACTCTCCTCAGTAAAGACTTTGAGGAGTCACAATGCAGCAGAGCTCAGGTGGCTTCCTACTAGCATCTCCTTTCCTTTACATAGTTCCTGCTCCTATAATTCCAGCATATGATGCCTGGAGGGAAAACTACCTCTTATTCTCATCCTCTCACTGTGGTGAGGAAAAGCAACTCTGCTCCCCCCACAACCCACGTAGAGGATGATGGGATGTAGCTAGAGTTACCAAATGTTCCTGATTTATGGAAAAATCTATCGATCTAACAGGGGGCACTTGATAAAACACAGCACAGGTTATGATTGTTTAACGCTTCTGTTTATGAATTGCCAAGGTATGACAACAGTCAGAATTTTAATCAGGTTTATAAGCAGATTCAGTGCAAAGCATTCACTTGTGGCTTATTTAGGTATTGTTACTTGTTAAGTGTATTATCAGAATACACTTATGTTAGCTCCCCACAGCTCCATAGAACAAAATGGGCATCCTTTATTAGTTCCCCTCAGCTCCATGAAGTATCAGTGTTCATTATTTCTGAACCCTACAGTGCCCCTTACTTGTGAAAATTGTATATTCTCTATGAGGAGAGAAGTCATTCTCATTGTAACCAAGCCAAGTACATGCACTTGAGACCTCGCATCTTCATGAATGTTAGACCCCTTGTCTCTCCCTCTGTTCCCCTTCCTATGTCTCTCCCCCAGCTCCTGTCTCTCAGATTGTAAGCCCTAGGGGCAGGGACCGTGTCTATTTTATTACTTGTAAAGTGCCCAGGTACACTGCTGGCGCTATATAAATGTTTGTTAATAATAATAATAATATTAATAATAATAATAATAAATAGAAGAGTCACACAGAGACCCCCCTCAGGAGATAAGGAAAAAAGAGAAGTCAGGGGAGGAATGGGGGGAGAGGATGTGGAATAAATGGAGAAGGGTACTGATCCTTCCCATCGAACCACCAATGGAGGGAAGGTAAGAGGAACAGAGTTAAGTGAAACATGCAGGAAAGTTCCCCAAGCGCTCCACAGAACTGGACAGGAATAAGAAGCAATAGGAATCTATTTTCACAAATATATTGTAAATACTTTTATTTGTTTGAAAATGCATATTCAACCTTATTGACTAAAGAAGTACATTCTTCAGTTATACAAGGTTGCCAGTTTGTACTTGAAGCCTGTGGCTCCTAAATGAATGGGGAATTTGGTGTTTTTGCCCATATGAGTCTGACATGCCTGCTCTTGGGACTTTTGAATGGACAACAGCACCTCTAAAGGATTTGAGTGGCAAAAAAAATCCTTTCAGGTTAGCATTGATTTAGTTTTGGCTCAGGTAGTTGCTTTATCTGCATGGCTTTTACTGTCCCTAGTGACAATTTCTTGCCCATCTCTCACTTTTAGGGTTTGTCTAATTGAATTTCTCTGAGAAATAGTCTAATGGTTTGACAAGCCATCTCCCATCCAGTATTATGTATTCAAACAATTGTGCTGTACTTATTAACGCATGGGAGTGCACTGAATCTGCTTATAAACCTGATTAAAATTCTGACCGTTGTCATACCTTGGCAATTCATAAACAGAAGTGTTAAAAAATCATAACCTGTGCTGTGTTTTATCAAGCGAGCTCCCCCTGTTAGATCGATACTGGTCCGCAGTCTTGTTGTTTCTTTTACACGCAGACAATACACTTAACAAGTGATAATACGTAAATAAGCCACAAGCGAATGCTGAACTGATAAATAGATTCCCACTGTTGCATAAATCCTTAGGAGTTTGCATTACAAATAAATACAGATGTAAAGCACAGAATACAGCATTTATTTTAACAGCAGGAGGTTAGCATTTGTAACATGCCCTGATGGTTCTGGTGCTAAATAAAAGCCTTTGAAACTAAATTTGCTAGTACAAAAGTTTAAGTAGTTAAATCTCTGGTTTCACTTACCCAGGAAGCTAAAGGCATTAAGGAGGAGCAATTTTCCACAATATCAAGTAATGGTATCTGCATGAATTTACTAAATAATGATAGTTCAGTGCAGCTTATATCTGTTTTCCTATTGATTAATGTAGGTTACCTAAGGACATGATCCGATTCCTAAACCCTCTAGCTCATATTGACAACAGTGTGCTTTGAATTACACCATGAGCAAGAGATTTTCAAAAGTGCCAATTCAGGGAATGCCTTAGTGTCCATAGGCCTTTCCCCTCTGTATAGCTACGTCAACCCACTTTGTGCATGTGTCTGTGCACTTTCACATCATACTGTGACCTCCCAGAAACTTATTTAAAATTAAATATCACCCCATGGAATATCATTTCATTATCTTGTTGAAACAGTAGCATGGGCTTGGTCAAAAACAAGAGGGGAAGGTGTGTGAATATGGGAGTTCTATTCAATGGAAGTGAAATTCAAACTCCTGCCCTTTTCTCTGTCCACTCCAGGGAGTTGTTAATTTTGTCAGGATGAGACCTCTGTCTGTGAGAGGCTAGGAATGAATTATGGCAGGAAATGGATTTCTCCATTATTTATTTATTTATTCATTTAAAAATGTATTATCTTGCCCATCCTGCCACAGGCAGCTCTGGGCGGCTTACAAATAAAATAAAATAAAATAAAATAAAATTTAAAAAAACACCATCAAAGCTAAAAACAACACATAATAGGGAAGATTTAAACATCCCTCACCACCCACCACCCTAATTCACTCCCTCCCCTCCCCAATCCACCCTCCCCATCCTCCCCATCAAAGGCCAGGCGGAACAGCCAGGTTTTACAACTGTGTCAAAAAAAGGGGAGATACGGGGTCAAACGGGCCTCTAACGGCAGGGTGTTCCAGAGCTGTGGAGCAACCACCAGCCCTCCCCATCGTGGCTCTCCGAAAAACTCAGAAGACCTTGAGGAGAGCACCCCCCGATGATCGCATGGGCTGATCCAGGACCTGAGGGGTGAAGCATCCCACAGACAGGTAGGGCCATGGCCGTTTAGGGCTTTATAGGCAAGCACCAACACCCTGAATTTGGGTCCGGAAGACTATAGGCAGCCAGTGCAGCGACCGAAGAACTGGCGTAATATGTTCCCAGCAGCCCAGTCCCACCAGGAGATGGGCCGCCACATTCTGCACCAGCTGCAGTCTCTGAACTGTCACCATGGGTAGCCCACTAGCCCCATGTAGAGCGCATTACAGTAGTCTAGCCTCAAGTTCAACATGGCCAAGACTAAACTCATTTTTCCTCCCTCCTCTTCCTCTCCCTCTAACCTGCCCATCTGCATCGATGGAGTCACCATCCATCCTGTTCCCCAAGCCTGTAGCTTGGGCTTCATCTTTGACACGCACCTCTCTTTTAAACCTTACATTTACTCTGTTGCCAAATCCTGCCGATTTGCCCTCCATAACATTGCTCGGATCCGTCCCTTTCTCTCTACCTCCTCAGCCAAAACCCTTGTTCATGCCATGGTTATCTCTCGCCTCGATTACTGCAACCTCCTCCTTGCTGGCCTCCCTCGCTCTCACCTGTCCCCCCTTATCGCAATCCAAAACTCTGCTGCCAAGGTCATTCACTCTGCC
>QEPC01004719.1:606774-622463 GCA_003113815.1 Sphenodon punctatus
TACCCACATCCGCCTTGCCCCCTCCCTCCGCTCCTTCAAATCCCTCCTCAAGACCCACTTTCCCTCGCCACCTTTCCCAATGCCTGCTAGTCGTCCCCCATATACTTACTGTCTGCCCTCCTCTGCAGACTGCTGCAACCAACCTGATTGTAACCAAGCCAAGCACACGCACCTGAGACTTCGCATCCACCTGAATGTTTGTTTGTCTTCTCCCCTGTCTCTCCCACTGTCCCCTCTCCCTGTCCCCTCCTTGTCTTTTAGATTGTAAGCCACAGGCAGGGACCGCATCTATTTCTATGTTCTGTACAGCGCCAGGTATACAGCTGGCTCTATATAAATGTTTATAATAATAATAATAATTATTATTAATTAATAAAACATGGATGACAGTGGCCAGGTCAGAGTCCAAAACATATGGCCGAAGCCAATGCATCAGATGTAATTTGCGAAAGGCACTCCTTTTCACAGACTCCACCTGAGCATCCAAGCAGAGCTGTGAATCAAAGAACACCCCCAGATTTCGTACTTGGGGAACCAGCGGAGGACAGACCCCCATCAATGATGCGGGCCATCACCCCTGCCATCTTACCCACCAGCATCACTTCCGTCTTGTTGGGATTCAGCTTCAGTCGATTTGCCCTCATCCAATCCTCCACAGCTTTGAGACACTTGGTAAGCACCGAGACTGCCGGGCCTGGTTCTGATTATGACCCATTGTGCACTTGTCCACTGTCAGAGACACTATGTTGGGCTAGGTGGACCATTGTTCTGATTCAGTATGGTGCTTCTTATGTAGAAAACTCTCACCAAGACTACAGGGCTACAAACGTGAGCAGTAGGAAGACTAGCAGTCACTAGCCCAGCCATTATGTTTCATACAAATAGTGAGCAGTGCACCAAAGAGGGAGGAAGAGAGAGACTCTGTTACTCTCTCTCTCCGGTTCCCCTGAGATACACTCCTCTGTCATTATATATAAAAGAGACCCAGTAGAAAGTCAGGATGTCTTTCAAGTCCCCAGTCTTGAAAGTCAGGAAGGACTTTCCACCTTCACCAAATGTGCTGGGCATCTTATTTTATTTTATTTTTTGGTGGGTATTTGACTAGTGTTGTGGTCTGAAAAGAGAGTGGATTTGTATCTCTACAGCTGCTGGTGTGGCAGCTGACCCCCTCCCCTTGCCAATGATAAAGAGAAATAAACTCCAAAAGAAATCACAACAAAATGAGTATAGGATTAAATAGGTGGAGCCAAAACTTTTGGCAGTAGAGATCACAATAGAATCAAATTTGACATAATTACTGGAGGGCGAATGGTGAATAAAAATACTGTAGTAACTTTTAACTTGAAAAACAGAGACTATGCTAAAATGAAGAAACTAGTTAGAAGGAAACTAAAAGAAGTTGTGAGGATTAAATGTCTGCAAGAGGCATGGAGACTACCATCATGGAAGTCCAGGTTAAATCATGTATTCCACAGGTTAAAAAGGTAGCTAGAGGACGAAATGTCTGCCTGTGTGGCTAAATGATGAGGTGAAGGGGGCTGTTAGAAACAAAAAGGTATCCTTTAAAAAATGGTAAGCTAGTCCTACTGAATAGGAACAAGCATAAGCACTGGCAAATTAGATGTAAAACATTAATAAGCCAGGTCAAGAGAGAATTTGAAGAGAGACTTGCTAAAGAGGCAAAAACTAATAACAAAACCTTTTTAAAGGTGCATCAGAAGTAAAAAGCCAGCTAGAGTCAGTTGGGCCATTAAATGACCAGAGGGTAAAAAAGGCTCACTGGGAGGATAAGGTGGCTGTTGAAGAGAAGCAGGATGATTTCTATTCTTTGGTCTTCACTGCAGATGATGTTGGGGAGATACCCATGCTGGAACTGTTCTTTGTAGGTGATAAATAAGAAGAGCTATCACAAATCGATGTGACTTTGGAAGAGGTTCTAGAGTAAATTGACAAACTAAATAGTAACAAATCACAGGACCAGATGGTATTCAACCCAGAGTTTTGAAGGAAGTCAAATATGAAAATGCAGATCAACTAATGGTAATTTGCAACCTATCGCTAAAATCTGCCACTGTTCCTGAGGACTGGAGGGTAGCAAATGTAATGTCAATATTTTAAAAGGGCTCCAGATGTGGTCCTCGGAATCTTGGTAAGGGAATTTCTCAACCATGTAGATTCGGAGGTGTCTAGAGCTGTAGCTAAATTCTGCCATATTTATATGCTGATTAGGAAATCTCGCCTGGGCAGCCTGGAGTGATATGGGATGTATATGTATATTGTCTTTGGTTAGCACCTTTTGAATAGTGTATTTCATTTTACTTTTTGTGTGTGTGAATTATGGTGATGGTATATACCCTATATTGTAATAGTCTTTGGCTGTACAATAAATCAAATTTGATTTGGTCCTCGGAATTACAGTCCGGAGAGCCTGACAGTGGTGCCAGGCAAAATGGTGGAAATGATTATTAAGAACAGAATTACTGGGCATATTGATAAACATGGCTTGATGGGAAGAGTCAACATAGATTTAGCAAAGGGAAGTCGCGCCTCACTAATCTATTGGAATTTTTTGAGGGTGGAAATATGCATGTGGATAAGGGGGAACTGGTTGATATAGTGTACATGGCTTTTCAGAAAGCGTTTGATAGGGTCCCTCATAAGAGACTCTTGAGGAAATTGAAAAGTCATGGGATAGGAGGCAGTGTCCTATTGTGCATTGGCAACCAATTAAAGGACAGTAAACAAAGAATTGGACTAAATGGTCAGTTTTCACAATGGAGAGAAGTAAATAGTGGAGTGCCCCAGGGGTCTGTACTGGGACCGGTGTTGTTTAATGTATTCATTAATGATCTAGAAAAATGAATACGGAGTGAGATGATCAAATTTACAGATAACACAAACTTATTCAAGGTAGTTAAAAAAGTATTTAAAGCACAAGCAAAAATGTAGTTAAAACATGAACAGAATGTGAAAGATTGCAGGTGAATCTTTCGAGATTGGGTGACTGGGCATCTAAATGACAGATGAAATTTAATGTGGACAAGTACAAAGTGATATACGTAGGGAAAAACAATCCAATCTATATGTACACGATGCTGGGTTCTAAATTAGGAATTATCACTCAGGAAAAGGACCTTGGAGTCATTGTGGACAATACATTGAATCCTCAGTTAGAAGTGAAGAGGTGGTCAAAAAAGACAAACAGAATGTTAGGCATTGTTCGTTAGGCACTCTATCTGGGAGCATAAAATATCAGGGGTCACAGCGGGGCATGGAAGAAAAGGCAATCTTTCCATTCTGTGGGGCCCAGACCATTTAGGACTTTAAAGGTCAAAGCCAGCACCTTGAATTGTGCCCGGAAAAGTATAGGGAGCCAGTGCAGACTTTGGAGCACTGGTGTGATGTGCTCCTGGCGCCTCATCCCCAAAAGGAGGTGAGCTGTTGCATTCTGCACTAGGTGCAGCTTTTGAACTGTCATCAAGGGCAGCACCACGTAGAGCACATTACAATAATCTAGCCTTGAGGTGATGAAAGCATGGATGATGGTAGCCAAATCTGAATCGGAAAGCAAAGGCCACAACCTCTTCACCCGATGGAGTTGATGAAAAGCGCTCCTGGCCACCACCGCAACCTCACAATCGAGGCGCAGCAGGGGATCCAGGAGCACTCTAAAGCTCCTGCAGCACTCCAAGGCTGAGAACCCAGTGGACCAGAGGGGGCTAGACTCCATCAATAAGAGGAGCCCCAATTCCCTCCAGGTCACACGTCCGACCAACCATCATCACCTCAGTCTTGCCTGGATTCAGCTTCAATCGGCTCACCCTCATCCAGTTCCAGACAGCAGCCAGGCATGAGGTAAGCACTGAGACTGCAGGGCCTGGGTCAGATGAAAAAGAGTTTGGGGAATGTAACCTCTTACTATTGGGAGCTGGGAATGAACAGAATAGGTCAAAGACAGAAGTTTATAAAGTCATGAGTGGTGTGGAGCAAGTAAACAGAGAACGGTTATTTACCCTCTCAAATAGTACTAGAAGTAGGGGACACACCATGACACTAACAGGTAGCAGATTTAAAACAAATAAAATAAAGTATTTTTTTTTACTCAATGCACAATTAAGTCGTGGAATTTGTTGCCAGAGGATGTGGTCAAGGCCAGTAGTATAGCTAGGTTTAAAAAAGGACTGGACAAGTTTGTGGAGGATAGGTCCTTTAGCAGCTATTAGCCAGGTAGGTTTGGGGAATGTAGCCTCTTACTGTTGGGAGCTGGGAGTGAACAGCAGGGAATGGATCCTGTGGATAGCCTCATTGTGACCAGCTGGGTACTCCTTCCAAGCGACCAAGATTGGTCACTGTCAGAGACAGGTGCGGGGCTTGATAGACCACTGGCCTGAGCCAGTATGGCACTAATGTTTTTATGGAGTTTGAGAACTCTGTATTGTAAATGATCACAAAACAATACAAAACACTGAAATGAATCTAGTGAAATCTATACATTTATCTACTTCGGCCTCTCCCCCATATGTCGTTATGGTTGCTGTATGTCAGTAAGCTAAACAAACTATATCTGTTTTGTAGTCCTTCCCGGAAATGTTGCTTTTCTTTGAAAGAGAAATGAGAATGAAGATGTGTGAAGTGTAGTTTACAGTGATAGATCACAGTAAGCCACAAGCAGGGACCGCGTCTATTTCTATGTTCTGTACAGCACCAGATCACATGACTGGTGCTATATAAATGTTTATAATAATAATAATAATAATAATAATAATAATAATCTAAGATTTCATATCTAGCTGGAATGAGTGTTTCTCAGGTGCCTTCCCCAAGTTCCTCCTGAGGCAAGGATCTATGGTTTGTGCTGGTATAAGGGTGTTAAGGTAGGAGTGTATATGTGTGTGTGTGTGTGTGTGTGTTTGTGTGTGTGTGTGTGTAATGATAGTCTGCTTCCACAGTTATTCTAAGTCACTAAGAGAGAAATCAAAAGAAAGAATGTCTGTGGAGTTTTTAGATCCTGATATTCTCACCAAGTTTCTCCATTTTGTTTACAAAGGTTCTATTATTCTGTCCCACATAAGGTACATTGCGTACTGAAGATGGAGAATACTAAACAAAGCAGCAAACAAAAACCCTGAACTAGAACAGAGTTCTGCTCAGAGAAAGAATTGCATAGCTCATCATATATTGTTTTTTTGCTCTAAATGTCGTGGTTTAGGGACATTGTTTATATAGGAACGGTCTGGCCTTGTTCAGCCTGACTTTTGGTATCTTCTCTGTCAGTTGCATTATTGGAGCAGCCATGTGTTCACTCAAGTACTGATATATATTTGTTTTAGAGGTTACGTAACAATTACTCTGGGCCCTGAGTAGGCCAAGATAAGCTATGCCCTAGGCCATGTTTATTGTGTGACTGAGATTCCATTGAATTATTCTACCAAACATTTTCTTGGATTGTGTCATTGTATTATTGAAATCTCGTTTTTCATTTTATTTTTATTTATTTATTATATTTGTTATATATTTGTAACTTGTATTTTGTTATGACCATGGTCGAACAATAAAGTTTTACTACTACATAGCTCACCCTGACCTCCATTTTCTTCTTAATAATTATGATATTCTCCTATTACAGGAGACTTGGGCCACGGGGGAGTTTAGTTGCCAGGGTTTTCTTGCTCTAAGCGTAAACGCCACTTCTTTACATAACAAGGGCTGGCATTGTTCATTAGAGACTCCTTAAGTGCTAAGCTTTCATTGGTGGGGAATTTTGACTCTTATTTTGCCGTGTGGCATTGTAGGAGGGGCGGGGTACAAATGTATAAAATAAATAAATAAATAAATAAATAAATAATTCTTCCTTGAGGTAGAATCAAACAAGATGATAGCCCACATTAGTTTTCACCAGGCATGTTCCTGTGTACATGACTTATTAGGCATCCGCCATATGGTTACCACAGAGCCGCCACTCATGGCAGAGTCCAGGGACATTGTAGGCCCACGATGTGGGTCAATCAGGGCTAATGGGTACCCATGTGTCTGTGTCTTGTCAATCAGGTTTACCCATAGCCTCACTAGCATCAAGGCATAGAATCCCACCTAGCGCGCCTGGCCAGCTGAGAGGCGGGAGTGGTAGCTTGAAAAGGGGGCAAAACCAGGTGGGAGACCCTAGGAGTAAATGGCCTCAGAATAGAGACAAAAGATGCTGGGGATGTGGCCAAGTGGGGCATATCAGAAGAACATGCCCTAGAAGTGCTGATCCAAAAGTGGAAGTCCAATGGCTGGGTAAGCCTGGAGGGTTATGAGAGAGAAAGTCTTATTTCTTATTTCTTATTCATTAATAAAAAAAATTATGACTTAACTGAAATTAAACTGTATACGTTCCTCATCATGTATAAGTATTGTTCCATCACCATACCACACATATGCAGCTTAATTTCAGTTGTCATAATTTTTTTAAATTAATGAATAAGAAAAGAAAAATGCATAGATTGGTCTGACATTTAATAAAGTTGCTGTAACATACAATTTACTGTCATGTTAATGTTTGAGTATAATTTGTAATGCTGCCTTAACAAATTTCTTCTTCTTCTTCTTCTTCTTCTTCTTCTTCTTCTTCTTCTTCTTCTTAATAAATAATAATAATTAATAATAATAATTAACATTTGTATAGCATGAGCTGTGTACCTGGTGCTTTACATAACAAAGATAAAGATGCGGTCCCTGCCTACGGTTTACAATCTAAAAAGACAAGGAGGGGGCAACAAGGAGAGGGGACAAAGGGAAGACAAGGGAGAAGCAAACAAACATGCAAGCAGCTGCGAAGTCTCAGGTGCATGTGCTTGGCTTGGTTACAGTTAGGCAGGAGTCTGCAGAGGAGTGCAGACCGTAAGTATTTTGGGGAAAACCACTAGCAGGCATTGGGAAAGGGGGCATGGAAGAAGTGGGTCTTGAGGAGGGATTTGAAGGTATGGAGGGAGGAGGTGAGGTGGATGTGGGTAGGGAGGGAGTTCCAGGCATGAGGTGCAGTGAGGGAGAAGGGATGAAGGTGGTTAGGGGAGCATGGGAGATGAGGGAGAGTGAGGGAGGGGACGGAGGAAGAGAGGAGAGTGCATGCAGGAGTGCGTAGGGAGATTAGGTCAGAGAGGGGGAGCTTGGTTGTGGAGTGTTTTGAACGTGAATACCAGGAGTTTAAACTGGATGCATTCATGAAGGGGGAGCCAGTGTAGAGAGAAGAGGAGAGGCTGCATGTGGTCAAAGCGACAGGCTGAGTGGATGACCTTGGCAGCAGAGTTTTGGATGGCGATAAGGGGGGACAGGTGAGAGTGAGGGAGGCCAGCAAGGAGAAGGTTGCAGTAGTTGAGGTGAGAAATGACCATGGCATGAACAAGGGTTTGGCAGAGGCGATAGAGAGAAAGGGGCGGATCCGAGCGATGTTATGGAGGGTGAAGTGTCAGGACTTGGCAACAGAGTAAATGTAAGGCTTAAAGGAAAGATGAGTGTCAAAGATGAAGCTCAAGATATGGGCTTGGGGAACAGGATGGATGGTGACTCCATCGATGCAGATGGACAGGGAAGCAGAAGAGGAAGAGGAGGGAGTGAAGATAAGGAGTTCAGTCTTGGCCATGTTGAGCTTGAGCTGGCATTGGGACATCCAGGAGGAGATGTCAGTGAGACAGTTGATGAGGCGTGAGTGGACAGAAGGGGAGAGAGAGGGGGGAGAGAGATAGAGCTGAGTGTCGTCAGCATAGAGATGATATTGTAAGCTGTGGGAGGCAATGAGTTTGCCAAGGGAAAGGCTGTAGATAGAGAAGAGGAGAGGGCCAAAGGCAGAGCCTTGGGGAACCCCAACTGAAAGGGGGAAGGAGGAGGAGCTGGAATTGGGAAGAGACACATTAAAGGAGCAGTCAGAGAGGTAGGAGGAGAACCAGTCAAGGACAGAGCCGCAGAAGCCCAAGGAGCGAAGCGAGTCCAGTAGGAGTCAGTGATCGACAGTGTCAAAGGCAGCAGCGAGGTCAAGGAGGACAAGAATGGAGTAGAGGCACTTAGATTTAGCAACAAGTAGATCATTGGTGATCAAGGCAAGGGCAATTTCCGTGGAGTGAAGGAGGAAGAAGTCAGATTGGAGAGGGTCCAGGGAGGAGTTGGCAGAGAGAAGGTCCAGGCAGCAGGAGTAGACAACACGTTCCAGAAGCTTAGAGTCAAAGGGAAGGAGGGAGACTGGCTGGTAACTAGAGGTGTCGGATGGGTCCAGGGTGGACTTTTTGAGAATGGGAGAAACAGTGGCATGCTTGAAGGCAGAGGGGAAGGAGCCAGGGGAGAGGGAGAAATTGATATGTAAAATGGGGGGGGGCAACAGTGAGAGCAATAGCGGTCAGGAGGCAGGAGGGGATTGGGTCAAGAGGGCAGGTGGCGTTTGAGGAAGAGGGCAGAGTGGAGACTTCCTCAAGGGGGCCAGGGGGAAGGAGGTGAGGTGAGAAGGGGGAGGGGGAGGGGTGGTAAGGGAGTGGGAAGAGGAGATGGGTGGGAGGCAATGACCTGGCAGGTCTTGTCGATCTTTGAGGTGAAGAATGATGCGAGGTCCTGAACAGACAGGGTAGAGGGGGGTAGGGGGGCTTAAGTAGGGAGTCGAAGGTAGAGAAAAGGTGGTGAGGGTCGCGAGAGTAGGATTCGATCCTGGAGGCATAGTAATGTTGCCTAGACGTGGAGATAGCAGAAGAGAGGGAGGAGAGGGAGAATTTATAGTGGAGGGAGTCATGGTGGGAGCAGGATTTGCACCAGAAGCATTAAACTGAAGGTTTTTTGTCTAGGTTTATTTATTTATTTATTTATTTATACATACCAACATTTGGTACCCTCCCTCCTCCTGCCTAATAGCAGCTCGGTGCAGTTTCCAAAAATTCCATTGTAAAATCATAAAACAACATTAAATATCAACAATATAAAACACATCCGAGGTGGAGTTAAAAACCTACCTCCCAATCAAATTCCCCCATCCACTACCCATCTCCCTCACCAAAAGTCTGGCAGAACAGCCAGGTCTTACACTGTCATCGAAAGGAGGGAAGGTCTGGGACCAGACAGACTGCCACCGGGAGGGAGTTCCACAGCCATGGTACAGTCACCGAGAATGCCCTCCCCTTGGTCGCCTCCCGAAAAACTTGAGGAACCCCGAGAAGGGCGCTCTTGGCTGACCACAGGGGCCGATCCAGAACCCCGAGGGTGAGGTGGTCCCACAGGTAAGTAGGGCCCAGACCATGTAGAGCTTTGTAGTTTAAAACCAACACCCTGAATTAGGTCCAGAAGACTATTGGCAGCCAGTGCAGTTCACAGAGCACTGGTGTTATGTGCTCACAGCTACCCATCCCCATAAGGAGATGGGCTGCTGAATTCTACACATGCTGCAGTCTCCAAACTGTCACCTAGGGTATTCCCACATAGAGCGTGTTACAGCAGTCCAGTCTTGAAGTGATGAAGGCATGGATGATAGTGGCAAGGTCAGAGTCTGAGATATATGGCTGAAGCCGCCGTACCAGATGTAATTGGCAAAATGCACTGCTCACCACAACTGCCACCTGAGCATCCAAGTGGTGCTGTGAATCGAGGAGAACCCACAGACTACAAACCTGAGGGACCAAGGAGGGATGAACCCCATCAATGATGGAGGGTCACCAACCCCTCGGCTGCACCCACCAACATCACCTCCATCTTGTCAGGATTCAGCTTCAGACGGCTCACCCTCATCCAGTCCCCCACAGCCGCCAGACACCAAGTAAGCACCAAGACTGCCAGGTCTGGGTCAGCTGAAAACAAGAGATAGACTAAAGTTGGGTTTCACCAGCATATTAATGACATCTAACACCAAGACCCCTCATGACCTCACCCAAAGGCTTCATGTACACATTGAACAGGAGAGGGAACAGAATAGAACCTTGCTGAACTCCACACAAGAAGCCCCGGGGAGACAAAACAGTCCCCCAAAACTACTCGCTGAGTTCTTCTGGCCAGGAAGGAATGGAGCCATTTAAGAACAATTCCACTCACTGCGGCCCAGTCCCGCAAACGAGTCACCAGCATCTTGTAATCAACAGTGTCAAAGACAGACAAAAGATCAAACAAGATCAATAGGGTTGACCGACCCGGATGAAACTCACGGCAAAAGTTGTCAACCAAAGCCACAATCATAGTCTCAGTGCCATAGCTCGGACAAAAGCTGGACTGTGAGGGATCTAGAATACTGACGTGGTCCAAATGCCCCTGAAGCTGCTGAGTCACCACTCATTCAATAATCACTGTATGTAAGATAGCTGGCAAGGGAGTCAGTGTCAAGCAATGGCGTCTTGAACAGAAACTGCACCACAGCCTCCTTAAGGCATCCCGCAACTCTGCCCTGTCTAAAGGAAGCATTGACCACCTCCACCAGTAACGGCCCCAATGTCTCCTGGCTGGCCTTAACCAGCCAGGATGACCACGGGTCAAGATCACAAGAGGTAGCTCTAACTGCCCCAAGGACATCCCATGCATCAGCGGGCGACACCAACTGAAACCGGTTCCACAAAATTGGACAAGCCGAGGCATCCATAACCTCTGGTTCTCCTACCATATCAAGCGTGGTGTCAAAGTCATGGTGAATGTGAGCAATTTTATCCATGAAATAGTCAAAAAACATGTCACAGTGAGCACTGGAAGATTCCAGTTCCAGGCAGAGGGAGGTCAGACTGAGCAGCCCCATCGCTACCTAGAAAAGCTTTGCTGGATGAGACTTAGTGGATGCTATGAACCCAGAAAATAACTCCTTCTTTGCTGCTCACGCAGCCATGGCATATGTTTTTATGCCACAATCTGTCGGCTTCAGCGCATGTACGATGCCACTGTTGCTCTAACCACTGCCCTTCTTGCTTTAGCTGCCACAGGTCCTCTGTAAACCACGGGGACCTGCATTGCCGATTCTCAGGGAGTGGATGCCTAGTTGATGGCCAGTCGATGGCCTCGAACTGAGTTCAGTCAATGGCCTTATCGGGGCAGGTCGCATGGAGCACATGACACCAGTGCTCTGGGCTCTGCACTGGCTGCCTATAAAGCACCAGGCCAGGTTCAAGGTGCTGGTTTTAAATTTTAAAGCCCTTCACGGCCTGGGCCCTGCTTATCTGCGGGACCACCTCACTTCCCATGTGCCCGTGTGACCCTTGAGATCGTCCGTGGGAGCCTTTTTGGAGGTTCCTCGGGCGGCCACCGATGTTAAATCTTTTTCAGTGGCCGCCCCTGTGCTGTGGAATTCGCTCCCGGAGGAGGCTTGGTTGGCTCCCACTCTCCTGCTGTTTCAGTGTGTATGTAAGACCTGGCTGTTCTGTCAGGCTTTTGGCGAGGGGTAGGGGTGAGAGGTGGGGTGTTTCCCCACATTGTATTGTATTTTAAAATTGTTTTAATTTATTTTTTTTACCGAGTGCTGTTCACCGCCTCGAGCTGCCCTGTGGGCAGGAGGGGCGGGATATAAATTTTAAATAAATAAATAAATAAAATAAATAAACTGGTTCCACACCTCTCTGGGGGCAGACATGTGCCAGGAGACAGGTCCATAGAAGATAATGATCTATCCATGACAAGGGTACTGACTCATCCCCCCACCAATGAATCCCCTGCCTCAAGGCCCATGCAAAATGGTCCAGGGTGTGCCCTCCATCATATGCTGGGCCAGTAACCACCTGAGACAGTCTCATTGCTGCTATGGCAGCCATGAACTCACACTCCGCACCCCTCAAGGCTGGTGTCAGCATGACAGCCCAGGACCACAGTCCTCTGGGGATCACAAGATCACCCTTGACACCAGCTCTGCAAGACTATGCAGGGATGCTGCAGTACAGGTAGGTGCATGGCATACTAGCAGCAGCCCAAACCTGTCTCCAGTCAAATCAATCACAAGATGGAGGCCCTCAATACCTGGCAAAGTTTGCACTGGATACCTCCTAATGGACCTTGTATCCTTAAAAAAAAAAAAGGCTACACCGCCCTGCCCCCCCATTCCTCTGGCTGTGGCTGATGCTGTACAGAGTACCCAGATGGAACAAGGTCAGCCAAAATTGGCCCCAACTCAGTGTCCAATAGTGGTGGGGACTCCAGGGGGATTATTGGGTATCTGATTATCAGTATCACATTTCCCAATATCAGATTTATCGGCATCAGAATATCGGATTTTTAACATTGTTGATTTTTCTCGGATCTTTAACGTTGCAGCTATTGTCTTTAATGGGCCATGTTAAAAATCAAAGAAAACCGGCAATGTTAAAAATCTGATATTGCCAATACCGACAAATATCGGTATTATCAGATTAATCTGATACCTGCCATTAGGGATGGGACTATCGGTATCGGATTAATTTGATAATGCCGATAATTGGTGATATCAGTTTAATCTGATAATACTGATGAATCGGTTACCAGTTTTATCAGTACTGGATTAATCTGATATTGGATTTATCAGTTTCAGTATATCGGTTTTTTAACATTGCTGATTATTTTGATCTTTAACATTACGGCCATTTTAAAAATGGCCACAAAGTTAAAGATCAAAAAAATCGGCAATGTTAAAAAACCGATATACTGATACCGATAAATCCAATATCAGATTAATCCGGTACTGATAAAACTGGTAACCGATAATTCGGCAATAGTCCCATCCCTACCTGCCATTATCGGCATTATTGGATTAATCTTATACTGATAGTCCCACCCCTAGTGTCCAGCCAGGTCTCCGTAATGCAGATGAGGTTGTCTGCTTCATCCAGAATCAGCTCCCGGACAGTTGTTGACTTATTTACAACTGACCTCGCATTCAGCAGCATCAAGCCCAGGCCAGGGGCCCTCCAATCCTCATCCACCTTACCACCCATCTGGGGGCCAACGAGAGGGACTGTCAGGGCTGGGCCTCGAACCCATGGCCCTTGGGGTGCTGGAGAGTCTGTCCAGCGCCCTGCGCCACCTGGTGGCCTTGTAAGGGTGTTGGGTTGTCTCCCTTCTGTCTCCTTTGTATGCTAGCTCCTTGTGTGTCATGCCCCTTCCCAGCTGTGGTCAATTACCTTAGCCCTGCCTCCCAGCTTCCTGATTGGCCACAGGAAGTATTTAAGCCTTGGTGTGGCCACGGGAAGCTGGTGGAGCAACATCTCTTACCCCCTTCCCATTCCTGTCTATGGTGATTGAGGAAGTACTCGTGCTGTCTGTGGTGTGTGAGATTCCTGCGTGTTTTCCCCTCTGCGTGTGGTAAGACTGTGTTGTNGGAGGTCAGACTGAGCAGCCCCATCGCTACCTAGAAAAGCTTTGCTGGATGAGACTTAGTGGATGCTATGAACCCAGAAAATAACTCCTTCTTTGCTGCTCACGCAGCCATGGCATATGTTTTTATGCCACAATCTGTCGGCTTCAGCGCATGTACGATGCCACTGTTGCTCTAACCACTGCCCTTCTTGCTTTAGCTGCCACAGGTCCTCTGTAAACCACGGGGACCTGCATTGCCGATTCTCAGGGAGTGGATGCCTAGTTGATGGCCAGTCGATGGCCTCGAACTGAGTTCAGTCAATGGCCTTATCGGGGCAGGTCGCATGGAGCACATGACACCAGTGCTCTGGGCTCTGCACTGGCTGCCTATAAAGCACCAGGCCAGGTTCAAGGTGCTGGTTTTAAATTTTAAAGCCCTTCACGGCCTGGGCCCTGCTTATCTGCGGGACCACCTCACTTCCCATGTGCCCGTGTGACCCTTGAGATCGTCCGTGGGAGCCTTTTTGGAGGTTCCTCGGGCGGCCACCGATGTTAAATCTTTTTCAGTGGCCGCCCCTGTGCTGTGGAATTCGCTCCCGGAGGAGGCTTGGTTGGCTCCCACTCTCCTGCTGTTTCAGTGTGTATGTAAGACCTGGCTGTTCTGTCAGGCTTTTGGCGAGGGGTAGGGGTGAGAGGTGGGGTGTTTCCCCACATTGTATTGTATTTTAAAATTGTTTTAATTTATTTTTTTTACCGAGTGCTGTTCACCGCCTCGAGCTGCCCTGTGGGCAGGAGGGGCGGGATATAAATTTTAAATAAATAAATAAATAAAATAAATAAACTGGTTCCACACCTCTCTGGGGGCAGACATGTGCCAGGAGACAGGTCCATAGAAGATAATGATCTATCCATGACAAGGGTACTGACTCATCCCCCCACCAATGAATCCCCTGCCTCAAGGCCCATGCAAAATGGTCCAGGGTGTGCCCTCCATCATATGCTGGGCCAGTAACCACCTGAGACAGTCTCATTGCTGCTATGGCAGCCATGAACTCACACTCCGCACCCCTCAAGGCTGGTGTCAGCATGACAGCCCAGGACCACAGTCCTCTGGGGATCACAAGATCACCCTTGACACCAGCTCTGCAAGACTATGCAGGGATGCTGCAGTACAGGTAGGTGCATGGCATACTAGCAGCAGCCCAAACCTGTCTCCAGTCAAATCAATCACAAGATGGAGGCCCTCAATACCTGGCAAAGTTTGCACTGGATACCTCCTAATGGACCTTGTATCCTTAAAAAAAAAAAAGGCTACACCGCCCTGCCCCCCCATTCCTCTGGCTGTGGCTGATGCTGTACAGAGTACCCAGATGGAACAAGGTCAGCCAAAATTGGCCCCAACTCAGTGTCCAATAGTGGTGGGGACTCCAGGGGGATTATTGGGTATCTGATTATCAGTATCACATTTCCCAATATCAGATTTATCGGCATCAGAATATCGGATTTTTAACATTGTTGATTTTTCTCGGATCTTTAACGTTGCAGCTATTGTCTTTAATGGGCCATGTTAAAAATCAAAGAAAACCGGCAATGTTAAAAATCTGATATTGCCAATACCGACAAATATCGGTATTATCAGATTAATCTGATACCTGCCATTAGGGATGGGACTATCGGTATCGGATTAATTTGATAATGCCGATAATTGGTGATATCAGTTTAATCTGATAATACTGATGAATCGGTTACCAGTTTTATCAGTACTGGATTAATCTGATATTGGATTTATCAGTTTCAGTATATCGGTTTTTTAACATTGCTGATTATTTTGATCTTTAACATTACGGCCATTTTAAAAATGGCCACAAAGTTAAAGATCAAAAAAATCGGCAATGTTAAAAAACCGATATACTGATACCGATAAATCCAATATCAGATTAATCCGGTACTGATAAAACTGGTAACCGATAATTCGGCAATAGTCCCATCCCTACCTGCCATTATCGGCATTATTGGATTAATCTTATACTGATAGTCCCACCCCTAGTGTCCAGCCAGGTCTCCGTAATGCAGATGAGGTTGTCTGCTTCATCCAGAATCAGCTCCCGGACAGTTGTTGACTTATTTACAACTGACCTCGCATTCAGCAGCATCAAGCCCAGGCCAGGGGCCCTCCAATCCTCATCCACCTTACCACCCATCTGGGGGCCAACGAGAGGGACTGTCAGGGCTGGGCCTCGAACCCATGGCCCTTGGGGTGCTGGAGAGTCTGTCCAGCGCCCTGCGCCACCTGGTGGCCTTGTAAGGGTGTTGGGTTGTCTCCCTTCTGTCTCCTTTGTATGCTAGCTCCTTGTGTGTCATGCCCCTTCCCAGCTGTGGTCAATTACCTTAGCCCTGCCTCCCAGCTTCCTGATTGGCCACAGGAAGTATTTAAGCCTTGGTGTGGCCAC
>QEPC01004719.1:623277-647877 GCA_003113815.1 Sphenodon punctatus
GCCTCTGGCTTCCCCTGTTGCCTCCCGCTTCCCTTGTGTTGATCCCTTGAACCCTGTCTTCCAGTTCCCGGCCCTGTGTGTTTCTTCCCTGTCCCTTCACCTCGATGATGAGTCGTATGCCTTCCTAGACCAGCTTGACTGGTACTTATGCAGAGTGCTTTATCTCCTGGACATCAGAGAGCGGCTGAGAGGTTCCCTTGCTAATCCTGTGTCTCCCCTTTTGCCTTCCCTCATCTTCCCCTTCGTCCTTTCCCTAGGCTCCGACCCCAGAGCCTGACAGGGACAGGCACCAAGCACCTGTCCCATCTCGCAGGTTGAGCAATCATGACCCCAATGGTTGCGCCCCTCCGGCCATACCTCCCAACCCCCTCAACTTAATCCCTGCAAGAACTTAACCAGACATTTCTCTGTTACAGTAAGCAGTAAAGATATTGTGCCGTCTCACATATTGTGCTCACTTACAACTTAGGCTTCATGCACCCACACTCACACTTTGCCTTCATCGTTCAGCTCCAATACTCTTCTTCTGCAGGTTGGGGGCAACACTGAATCTGGGAACAAGAGGGGGTGAGGGAGCATCTTGCTGCCCCCTCACATCCTCCTTTCCCTATATCCTTTAATTTGGGTTGGGGAAAATGGGACAACTGAGTCCGGGGAGGGTGTGTATGGGGGGGAAACAAGGTTGTTGGATGTGGGATGTACAGACACAGACAAAAGTGGGGGCAATTGGGCAGTGGGAGAAGTGTTTGCATCGAGAGGGGGAAGAGAAATGTTTATGGAGGAGTGTTTATTGGGGGAGTGTTTATGGAGGACAATGCAGAGAAATGGGTTATGTGTATATGCATAGATGAGGCTGGGGAGCAGGCAAGGTTAGGGGAAAGTGTATGTAGTGGCAAAGAGCATAGAGATGTTGGGAGGGGTGTATGCTACACCGGATGTTTTCAGATGAGACTTTACCATATATGTGTATCCAGACGCCCATCTGAAGGTGGTGCAGCTGGATGCATGTTCCCGTGAGCCATGGAGCAGAGCACCCATTCTCAGCCATTCACAACAACATGCCAGAAAATACGGAGTGTGCCGTGCTGGGCAGGCAAAATAGATCTGCGGCAATGGTTGGCTATGTGGCCCCTGCCTGTTTGAACAGCTGCAGCCAACCATGCCAGCAGACAGGTCCGCCAGTATCATAGGGCAATGGTTTAACAACCTTTTTTCATTTGCAGAACTCTAAACATTTTCAAATGGAGGTGCAGACCCCTTTGGAAATCTATTGTATACAGCCAAGGGTTGCCACTTTCAGCTGATAGGTGGTGTGTGGGGTGAGTGGTCTTTGCATTTGACAAGTGCTGAAGAGGAGCTCTGGGGA
Source organism: Sphenodon punctatus (assembly GCA_003113815.1). Taxonomy (NCBI): domain Eukaryota; kingdom Metazoa; phylum Chordata; class Lepidosauria; order Sphenodontia; family Sphenodontidae; genus Sphenodon; species Sphenodon punctatus. Next base: position 624,644 of record QEPC01004719.1, read on the forward strand.
GCCCAAGCTCAGCAGCATTCCTGGCAGGGCTTGTCACTTTGAAAAAGGCTGGCTGGGCTCTTCCCTCCCCCCCTTCCACAACACCTATCAGCTGATAGGTGCTGTGGTGGGGAAGCGGCCTTTGAAAGTGACAAGTGCCAGGTGGGAGTGCTTTGGAGGAGACAATCCCTTTTCTGTGATCTCAAACTTTATTTCCATAGTCATCTTCTTTCACGGACCCCTTAGACATAGTCTGTGGACCCCCAGGTGTCCACAGACCACAGGTTGAAAACCACTGCAAGAGGGTTGTGGACCTGAAGCCTGGATTGTACCCACGGGCATTTTTGTCCCAGCCAAACTGCTTGCTTGTATTGCACTTGTTGAATTTTTTCCGTGTTCTCATTCCCTACTCATTATTGGCACTCAGTCAAGTGTGCAATTTGATCACTGATGTCTGTATTCTATGAGTGGTGTGTTGTGGTTCCTGTGTCTGGGTGTTGCTGATGGGTGGTATTATGCACCTTCATGGTTGGTTGGGACTGGCAGGGGCTGAACCACCTCCTGGGCTCAAGGGCAGGAAGGGGTTAATGGCTGCTGTGGCTTCTTGTTTCCATGGTTGCCATGGCTGTGCATCATGTTAGAGGGTGGATTACCAGGTGGGGCGTGGGGTGGTGGGTTGTGTGAGGTGGGGGAAAGGGGTATGGATGCTTGCATGTTCCTGGGGCTACTCTGGGGTAGGGGGAATGTGTGGTGGCTGTCTCCATGGCTATGGTAGCCACGTTGGGAGATATCCATTTTTGTTTTGCTCCCCATGCAGTCCACATGTGTGAATACTGTGTATCAGAGCCATGCGGCAGCCATAGACCCCCCCCCCCACCATGGTCCAAACACCCACCATATTCCAGTGAGTGTCTAATTCATACTCAAAGTAGGATATCCTTGCCAAAAAAACACCACTGTTACTTGTGCATGCAGTGTAACTCACACCCACATCCAGCATAGGCTCTCTGACAACTAAGTATGGTCTGACTATGGCCCCAGATTGAGGTACATTCTATCTCTCCTTAAATCTCTCCTTAAAACTCACCTCTTTCGCTATGCTCTGTCTGACTCTTTATCCTGCTGAGCCACTATTTCCTATACCTACGATCGGTTTACCCTTATCCTTGCAACATGGACCTGCCTGCTGTCATTCTCATCGTAACCAAGCCAAGTACATGCACTTGAGACCTCGCATCTTCATGAATGTTAGACCCCTTGTCTCTCCCTCTGTTCCCCTTCCTAAGTCTCTCCCCCAGCTCCTGTCTCTCAGATTGTAAGCCCTAGGGACAGGGACCGTGTCTATTTTATTACTTTGTAAAGTGCCAGGTACACTGCTGGCACTATATAAATGTTTGTTAATAATAATAATAATAATTAATAATTAATAATTAATAATAGTGTGGGTTGTCTGTGGTTGGACTGCACAATAATGACTCTCACTGTGAATGAGGATTTGGTACCCACTTGGGGCAGCTTTTAGATGAGTGGAGTGTGCTTGTGTGATGCGCTCATGTGACTTTTAAAAGTACCGTGGGGGACGATTAGACAAGACTTCTCATGCGTTATTGACACTCGCGCATTCTTTTAATGAGGTCCTATGTTGAGGTTGTGAGGACAGCAAAGAAAGCTTTCTTTGCTGCCCTCATAGCGTCTGCAAAATCACGCCCAGCGGAGCTGTTCCGGGTGTTGCGGGGGCTGGTCAGTCCGTCCGACCTCCTCCTGGACAAGAACTTGTCCCAGACCCGCTGTGAGGAGTTTGCCACCTATTTTGCAGACAAGATCGCTCAGATCCAGAATAACTTTGACAAGATTGGAAGCAGTGGGTGAGGAGCGCGAGGTTATGGAGGCACCGTCTGGTTTACCTTCTTGGGATGAGTATCAGGAAGTGACGCCAGTCGATGCGGTGGATGTCCTGGGGTCTGTTAGAGCCACCAGTTCGATTAGACCCATGCCCATCCTGGTTGGTGAAAGCCTCCAGGGAGACTTTGGGGACGGTGCTGGCGAGGGTAGTCAACGCGTCCCTTTGGCAGGGGAGATTGTCGCCCAGTTTCAAGGAGACGGTGGTGCACCCCCTACTGAAGAAGCCATCTTTGGATGTGGGCGCACTCACTAGCTACCGACCCATCTCTAATCTTCCCTTTTTAGGGAAGATTATTGAACGGGCGGTGGCACTACAGCTTTAGGCGCATCTGGATAGCATCGGTTTCCTTGACCCTTTTCAGACTGGGTTCCGCCCCAGTTATGGTACTGAGACGGCCTTGGTGGCCTTGGTGGACGATCTCCACCGGGAGATGGACGCGGGTTGTTTAACATTTCTGATCCTGCTAGATCTCTCGGCCGCTTTTGACACAATGAACCATGGGCTGTTGAGATGGCTGTGAGACCTGGGGGGTCTGGATGGGACTGTCCTTGGGTGGTTTAGCTCATTCGTCTCAGGGAGAAGCCAGCGGGTGGTGCTGGGGCCTGAAACATCAAGCCCCCGGGCCTTGACCTGTGGCGCTCTGCAGGGTTTGATCCTGTCTCCATTATTATTTAATGTGTATATGGAGCCCTTGGGGGAGATCATGAGAGGGTTCAGGATGTGATGTCACCAATATGCTGATGATACTCAGCTGTATCTCTCATTTTCAACTGACCCAGGTCCTGCTGTCTCGTTACTTTCCCAGTGTTTGGAAGCCGTGGTGGATTGGATGTGGCAGAGCAGATTGAAGCTCAATCCTGAGAAGACGGAGGTGATGGTGGTGGGTAGGGTGAGGGACGTGTTGGCTCCCGTCATAGGGGGGGTCCACCCTCCTGTAGCCCAGCAGGTTCTGAGTCTGGGAGTGGTTCTGGATGCAGACCTCCATCAGGATTGAGAGGTGGAGGCAGTGACTAAAGCCATCTTTCGCCAGTTGTATCTACTGCAGAGGCTGCACCTGTACGTTTCCAGGCCCCACCTGGCCACCCTAACCCACGCCTTCATCACCTCGAGGCTAGAATACTGTAACGCACTCTACATGGGGCTTCCCTTGATACTGGTTCAGAGGCTGCAGCTAGTGCAGATTAGAATGCGGCAGTCTGTCTCCTCACGGGGACTGGTCGAATGGAGCACATAACACCTGTGCTCTGTACTCTGCACTGGCTGCCTATAGCGTACAGAGCCAGATTCAAGGTGCTGGTGTTGGCCTATAAAGCCCTGCACAGTCTGGGCCCCTCATACCTCAGGGACCGCCTCACCCTCTGTGCCTCAGAGAAATCCCTTCGGTCTACTGGGGGTGCCTTTTTGGAGGTCCCCCGTGTAAAACCGGGGGCCACTATGGAGAGGGCATTCTCGGTGGCCAGATTTTGGAACTCCCTCCCAGAGGAAGCCTGCCTGGCCCCAGGTCTTCTGGCTTTTTGCCAAACCTGCAAGACCTGGCTGTTCACCCAGGCCTTCAGAGGGGAGGGTGGGGTAGTTGGGAATAAATCTGGGATTTTTTAAGTTTTAAAAAATGTTTTGTAGTCTTGGATTTTTATTGGATTTTATTGTTATATATATTTTTGACTTTGTAAGCCAACCTGAGATGCCGTAGGCATGAGAGGGGCAGCTAAAAAATATAAATAAATAATATCACAGATTAAATGGTATTAAAAGAATGTGCAAGCAGCGATAATGCAAGTGAAGTCTCATCTAATTGCCACCTGTGGTGCTTTTAAAAATCATGTGAGTGTATTGCATGAGCACACCCCACTCATCTAAAAACAGCCTTTATGTCTTGTGTGGTGCTGGCATGTTCTGACATGCCCTGACATGTCCAGGGCAGCCAGCTGCCCCATAAATGGTTAAAACTAGAAAAAAGACCTTGTAAGGATATATTGGCCAATGTCCTTACAAAGCCTGAAAGGGTGTCTCCCTAATAGCTCCTTGGGCAGTGTGAAAGGCTCCACATCTCAAGCCAGGGAGGTGTCCATGGTCACTAAGACCTAATCAACATTCTTGACTCACCCTCTCTTCCTTCGTTCACCTTTCCCATTGCCTGAAGCTATCCTGTGCTGTATAAGAAACTCAGTTTATACAGTGCCTCAGAACCATCCACTCTCCCTGATCCAGTCCTAAGCAATAAAGCCTAGTTACCCAATCCTGAGTGTGGTGTCTACCTTGTTCGTCATGTGTGTACTACAGCAACCCCTAAGACCCTCAACGCAAGAGACTACATTTTACAGCTTACCTTTGCGCAATTCCTTGAGATAGCCTTGCCAAACACCCACTGTTACTTGTGCATGCATTGTAACCCACACCCAAGTCCAGCACAGCCCTTCTGTATAGTTGGAAACTAAGTATCATCTGACTATGGCCCCAGATTCAGAGGTACTGTCAGGGCCTGGGGAAGTGGAGGGATGGGGGCGCACCGGTGGTTCCACTTCGGGACTTACAGGCTCTGGCGGGTCAGGATGCAGGTGCAGCATGCTGCCTCCGCACCAGTGCTGACAGCGGGTGGGCGGAGACAGAATGATGCAGCATCCTTGGGTGTCCTGGCAACCCAGGACTGCGCATGCGCAGCCCTAACCTGGAAGCGAAGCCCCGACGCTCTGCACGACTGCAAGCACAAACAAAGCGGAACTCTATATAAACGCCACGGAGGCTGTGGTGCATTGCTGGTGATCGGACTTGTGCCGTGAGACTGGCCCCGAGTGTTTTGTGTGGAGTTGCAGCAGAGAGAGTGAACTGGATAACGTGGGTGACAGTGCGAGAGTGTGTGGCGTGAGCGGTGAGTGCTTGGGTGACTGTTTAGTAGTAGGAGTTGTGTGTGACGTGTGTGTGAGTCCTCCTTTCCCTTAACCCCAGTTCCGCAAGTCCTATACCCCCCTGGCCTCTGTTCCTGGTTCCCTAGGGCCCCGTTCCCCCTCTGAACCACCACTGAACCTACACCCCCAGCCATTGTTCCTGTACATGTGGGTGCATGAGATTCATAGAGTGGGCATCGCTCTGTTTGCCAGTCCCTGTAAGGAGCTTCAGCTAGGGACAGCTCTTGCAGCTTATTCCCAACGACACTATAAGACCCTGAGGGACCTTTTTCCCAACCAGTGTTGCCCTTGTGTTTGGAGTGTGGCTGACTGTGATCCCTCTAATCCCTCAAACCTCTTCCTAACCCTAATAGGTACATCCTTTGCTTCCACACTACAAGTAGTAGTGTGGGTTGACTGTGGCTGGGTTCCACCTGGATGAATGAAGATTGTGCCCAAGATCAGCAGAGATCTGATTCCAGACTTATTGAAGCGAAAACATGAAGAACTCACACCTTATCATTTATCCCCTTTTCATTCGCCATGTGCAGTCACTGCCAAGCTTGTGATTGCAGAATTTGAAGACTCAGCTTTTCATTTCCCTGAGGAAACCACTGTAGAATTCCTTCTTTCCCCTTCCTATTAGGGACAGATATTATTTGTGAGCCTTTGGGAAGGGTGGCATAGAAATTTAAATATGACTCACCACAATATGGTGTGTCACTTCAGGCAGAGAACACTTTCCCTCTTCTTTGCTAGGATAATTACTTTAGTGCTCACTAGGGGTGGGACTTCAGGCAAAAAACTGGATACCAGTTTCCCCAAAACTGGTTTACCGGATTAGAACCGGTATATCGGTACCGGTATTTTTCCATTGATTTCAATGGGGAACTGTCCCCATTGAAATCAATGGGAAAAAAAAACAATACCTCCCCCTTCCAGGCTGGGGTGGGTGGAAGGGGGGGACACACACCCCCACCCTGCCCAGCCTGAATTTTTTTAATTTTTTTTTAACCCGAAGTCCCTGCTAGTACGGGTTCCGGGTTGTCACCGTGCTGTGCCATGGCAGCGGTGGCAGTGGCAGAGGCAGCTGAAGCATAGCGGTCCAGCGGCTTCAGCGCTGGCAGGTTTCAGTGCTTTACTAGGCCTTCCGGGGAACTTCCGGGTTTCCCTGGAAGGCCTAGTAAAGCACTGAAGCCAGCCAACACTGAAGCTGCTGGACCATCATGCTGCAGCCACCACCACCGCCTGGAGCACAAAAGGTAGGTGATCCCTGGGTGGCAGGGTAGGGTGATCCCTGGGGTGGTGTCTGTGTTAAACCACCCCCCACCCCAGGGATCACCCTAGTACCTGATGGTGTGGGGTCTGGGTCGCCGGCAGCGGCCTGAAGCCTGCACTACCTAGGGTAAAAAATATTTTTTAAAAAATCCAGGCTGGCCAGTGTGAGTGGGGGGTGTCCCCCCTTCCACCTGCGCAGCCTGGACGGGGGAGGGAAAGTGTTTTTTTTTTTCTTTTTTCTTTTACATTGCGGCCATTCATTTCAATGGCTGCAATGTAAAAAAATCCGGCATGGGGAACAGGTACCGGTACTCCCAATTACCGGATTAATCCGATACTGCTGGTACAGCAAAATACCGGCAGTATCGGATACCGGGGGAACCGAAATTCCCACTCCTAGTGCTCACTCTCTTTGGCTCTTTTCTTTGTTTCGCTTTTGGACTCTTTCCTGTGGTTTCTGTACCTTTTCACTGTGTGTTTCTTCAAGCTGCTGTACTTTACTTGTTTGCACGCACTTACCCATTAAACTCCTTTTCCTGGTATCTCCTCAGTAAGGACACAATTTTTCATTCCTTGAAATCAGTGGCTCCACTCCCCTTGACTTTCTGTCAATTTATTTTCTCACAATTTGTCATTTTCGTTAATCCTTCCATAAAATGCCTTTACCTGGATGTCTGTTAACTTTCTGATTTATCTTCACTTTAAAGTCTCTGAATTTGTTGAACTTTGTTTCTGCTTTTGCATTTAACTTCTTCTTTCCCCCTTTTCTTCACTTCCCAGTATCCCCTATTTCTCTGTGTGTGTGTTCTTCTTTTACCCTGTATTCTCTCCTAAAAAGACCCACATTTCTCAGCTAACTGATGGCTCATTCACATGTGTGAGGATGCATCCTTAGGAGATCAGGAGAGGGGAATACATGTGCAAATCAGCTGAGTCTTTGATTACGTTGGAATGCCCGGAGGCATGTGATTGAAGCATTTATGGGTATTTTCAGACGTTATGAGATCACAGTGAACCACAGTGAACCACAGTCAATCCCACGGCGGGGCCAAAGCGCCCTGAACATCTGTTACATGGGTGCCAGATGTTCACCAGTCAATACCCACCAGGGGTCAATATTAACCACGCTTCTGGACCTCTGGCCTGGACCATCGTTAAAGCGTGGTCAAAGAAATTCCCAATGGGAAACAAAAAAAAGTAACATCTGAATGGCAACCACCGGCTGGAATCAAATAAAATGATTCCCAGCTGGGGACAAAGCACGCAACGTCGCTGCCAGGCAACCAGCAACAACACAGACCACGGAGGGAGATTTAAAGGGCACACAGCGGCATGGAAACATGGTGGGATGGAGCGAGGCAGAAAGGAGAGGAGAGCTGTGGGAGACAGAGCAGGGCGGGAGGAGGAGGAGGCACAGGCAGAGGAGGAGGTGGTCGTGTTGCACATGGAGGAGGTGGAGGGACAGCACCAGCATCCAAGACAGGCTGCCCTGGGGACAACGACCGGCCCGGCGGAGGAAGCACACCGGAAACGGGTAAGGGGACCGAAGGGGAGCAGACCCACCCGCACAGGGGCACCATGAGGGGGTGGCTGGCTGGGTGGCAGGAGGGGGTGAAATGGAGCAGGCTGCGGGACAGGGCCAAAACAGCAACCAACCAACACCCCCCCTGTGTCCCACAGACATGGAAACGGGCCCAGGAGCCCAAGCCCCTGGAGGAGACAGGTGTACACCAGGCGGAGGAGGAGGAGGGGGAGCAGGAGGAGGAGGAAGAGGAGCTGGAGGGTCCATGGGGGAGAAGGCCCTACCACAGAGGGGGGCAATGGGGACACCGGGAGACCCAGGAATTCATCCGCATCTGGGGGGCCCTGGACCATCAACTGGAGCTCGTGCTCAATCAGCACAATGAACATGTGTTCCGGGAGATTGTGCAGGACATGGAGGCAGCAGGGCATCACAGGACTGTGGCACAGTGCCGCTCGAAGACCAAGGAGCTAAAGAGGGGGTACAAGGCCATACAGGACAACAACCGGCGGTCCGGCCATGGAGCCCAGACCGCCCCCTACTATGATTCCCTGGACCGCATACTCCACATGAAGGGTTCCATTGTCTCCCCGTGCCTCGTGGGGAGCGCTGTGGTCCAGGGCGGGTAACAGGGTGAGGTACCCCCTCGCCGCCCCCTAAGAAGGCACCAGCTCCAGGGCCGCAGACCCCCAAGAGGAATGCCCTGAGACATTGGGGACCAGCAGACCCACCCTGACAGCATCTCGGAGAGCCCCCACCCCCTGACTGGACAGGCAGACTCTGAGGCCGGCACACTGGTCACTCTCAGGCAGTGGTCACAGGGGGACCCCAGTAATACGTAGGGGGCGGCCTCGGAGGGATTGGAGACAGACATCGAGGGTAAGCAGGCAGATGGGAGGGGGGATGGACCAAGGGTGAAGGGGGGAGGGGGGTCCTGGCCAGGGAACAGCCCCCCCAGGCCCCGACACCCCGGACCTTGGAACGGGGGTCAGGGGAGCTGGGCAGACAAACTGACGGCCCTCCGCCAACCTCCCCAATGCCCTCACAGGGCACAGCACATCCCAGCAGCAGAGACGGGTGGGTGAAGAGGCCAGCGGAGAACATCCCCTGCAGCCAGCGGAGGACCCAGGTGAGGCCCAGGTGAGGAGGGGGCCTCCAGGGAGACCTGGAGGGGGGGGACCCAGTGCACCCGGGGGGGCATCCAACAACCCCAGGGGGAGAAGCAAACCCCCAGGTGTGCCCCTGTCCAGGGGGTGACTGGGATGGGTGCTTAACCCCAAACCTCCCTGTACCCTACAGGGCAGCCAGAGGGGCCAATGCAACCCGGGCCCATGCCCCCAGCACAACAGATGAGGCAGCACCGGGCATGGGTACAGTGCCGGAGGGAAGACCAGGTGGAGGACATAGTCCGGACCACCACTGAACAGGGGGAGTGGATGACAGCAGCCGTGGACCGCATGTAGGTGGCCATAGAGCTCTCCCTGCAACAGAAGGAGGCAAGGGACCGGAGGCTCCAGGTGGAGGTGCACCTGCCTGGAATGGAGGTGGGAGCACTGGGACCACAGCAGGCAGGTAGAGGCAATGGGGCGGCTGGAACAGGCCATCGAGGGGATGGTGCAGGAGCATTCTGCAAAGATGGATAGGTTCCATGACATCGGGACCTCCCTGCTCCTGCACGCCAGCACCATGAGTGCATATGTCATGGCAGCTGCCCCACCGGGCACCCTGCCTGCCCAGGCCCCCAGGCCGGGCCCCTCGGTGACCCCACCACCTCCCCATCTGCCCCTGCCGCCCGCATGCCAGCCAGGGCTGCACATCTGCCTCCTGGTCCCTGTAGGCCTCCGGAGGGAACAGCCGCCCAGGGGGGGCTCCACCGGTTCCAGTTCCTCCCTCCCTTCCACCACCGCCAGCCCCTCAGGACACCGAGACCTCTCAGGACACCATTTGGGACATGGACAGCAGGGGGAGGGGAGCTTCCAGAGCTCTGCAGNGGGGAATGGGTGGGACATGGGGGGGAGGGTGGTCTGAGGGTGGGTGGGTGGGACCGCACCAGCATGGTGGGGGTGGGGGTGACGGTGGTGGTGTGGGGGCACATGTGTATGGGTGGAAGAATAAAAGGGTGGACACCACTCCTGCCTCCTGTGGTCTGTTCATGGGCCCCGGGGTGGGGGCTGGCTGTTGGCAGTGGAGGGGACTGCCCAGGGAGCTGTCAGGGGCCCCAGGGTGGTGGGGTCGGGGTTGAGTGCCCTCACACCTCAGCCTCCCAGCTGATATGCCTGGCCAGGGTGGCACGGATGCGCTTTGCATAACGGTACTCCCATGGGTTGTCTGCGTTCACGTACAGAGGCACTGGTACGGGAGGGTGATGGGGTATTCGAGGGCTGCCCCATCAGTCTCACACACGTTATGCGGCACACAGTAGGTGCCTATCACCAGGGCTGATGTCTCCACTGTGAAGTCCAGCCAGCCAGTGAGGCTCCTCCAGTGCTACTTGAGGGCACCGAAGGTCCGCTCGACCATGGTCCTGCTTGCACACAGACAGGTATTGTACAGCACCTGCACCGGGGTCCTGGCGACCGGGAACACCTTCATCAGCCACTGGGTGAGGGGATAGGTCGGGTCCCCCAGGATACAGGGGGGCATTAGCACCCCCTCAATCCGGGTCATCCCCATATCAGCAAGGTCCCCGTGATACATCTGGGCATAGAAGGGGGAGATGGTCATGATCCGGGCATCATGGCTGTGCCCGGAGTTGCCTGTGAATATGTCAGTGAATCACCCCCGGTGGTCCACAACAGCCTGCAGCTGCAGGGAGTGGTACCCCTGCCTGTTAACATACTCCATAGCCTCCCCAGTAGAGGGGCAGAGGATCTCCATGTGGGTGCCGTCCACGGCGCCCATGCAGTTGGGGAACCCTCTAGCCGTGAAGCTGGCCATCACGGCCTCCTGGTCCACCAGCTGGATCGCTCGGTCCATGAGAATGCCCTCCACAGCCTCACATACATCCCGGAGGATACAGGCCACGGTGCTCACCCAGACACCGAAGTGCTGTGAGATGGACCGGCAGGAGTTTGGCGTTGCAAGGGCCCAGAGCCCGATGGCCACGCGCTGGACCATGGGAATGGGGGTCCTCATGGGGGTGTGCTGCCACTCTAGTCAGGGTGTGAGCAGCTCTGCAAGGTGCAGTAGGGTGAGCTTGTCCATCCAAAAGTGCACCCTCCAGGCTGCCTCGTCCCACTGAGCCAGTGCCCGGGACCACCACCCCCATGCCCGCTCTATGACCCATACCTGCTGGGCAATGGGCATTGCAAGCAGGGCAGCATGCCGCATGGTCTCCCTCCGCCATTGGAGGCACCCGGCTACCTCGTGGAGCACAGCAACCCTGCTCTGGCCATGGATCAGGGCCCGCTGGTCTGCATCGGTCACCCACTGCGACCTGAGCCAGGCCATGGAGTGCCTGCGGCAGTGGTGGGCTCTCCAGGCCCGTGCAGTGCACCAGGCCACACACACTCACAGACGGGCACCCAGGTGTATCACTGTGGTCAGGATGTGCAGCTGATCAGCGTGCGAGCAGTACCAGTAGGCACAGAGCGCTAGGTGCATCCTGCAGGTGCCCAAAATTCCCACTCCATGGTGCTGCCTGTCCTGGTTGGGGTGCAGCCGGACCCGTTATAGCCCGGGGCATGTGGTGTCCCGCCCCCGGGTTGCTACCTGGTGACCGAGCAGGGGCACCTGTGTCGGCCCGGGGCGTCCCCCTTTGGGCTGGGCCAGCCTCCTGCTGCAGCGCGGGTGGGTCAGGGTGGAGGGGGTGACCCCTTGAGTGCACCTACTGTCCCTGCCTGGGGCCTTGCGCAGGGCCCAGTGTGTGCCGGGCATGCTGCCTGCAGCTGCATAACTGCTGTCATCAACCTCCCTCCTCTCTGTGTTGACAACATTGTCCTTGCTGGCCTGATTAGTGTCGGCTGTCCTGTCTGTGTGCTCAGTTCCTGCAGCTCTGCTGGGTCCGCGCTCCATGCCTTGCTCTGTTGCCATGTCTTGTTGTGGCCAGTGGCCTTATCGCTTGGCCTTGGGGCTCCCCCGGTTCCCTTCCCGCCCCTCCGGGGATGTGGGGGTTCCCTGTCCATGGTGGCAGTGTTCCTGGCTTGTGGGAACATGGCTGTCTGTGCTTCCACCGGGCTCCTGGCTCTAGGTGTCCATGGGGCCCCCTTACGTGGTCCTTCCGCGAGATCATGTCCCTGTGCGACCTGTGGCATACCCCGGTTGTGCAATTGCTCCTGAGCTGCCCGGACAACCTGTCAGGTGCCTATGCGAACCTAAGCTCTGGCCTTCGTTATTTTGGCTATGAGGCGAGCACCCGGGATTGCTAGCTGCAGCTGAGATTCTGGAGCTGCTTCCCTTTTCCGATGGGCGCATGAGGTGCTTGCATGTGGCTTGGTTTGCGGCGGAGACCGTGTCTGTTCTGTCTGTGTGCAGCCTGGTTGCCTACATGGTCTGTCTTGCGGAGGGGGGCCCTGCCCTGGCCATGTCCTACTTTGACTGTGTTCATGGGGCCCGTGGGTACCAGCGCTCTCGTGGGGCAGTGTATCACTGGCTGTTGGAGCTGGGTCACCTTCCGTGGCCCCCGGCTTCTGACTCCTACTTGTCTGAGCCTTCCGTGGTGGAGCTGGCAGCGCTGTCGGGTGTGTGGTCCCGTTCTGATGTGCAGTTGGGGCTCTCCATGCAGGATCCGTTCGAGGCTTACTACCTGGTCGCCCACTACATGTCCCTGCTGGTGTACTGCTGGGTCATGCTCCATTGGCTGCACTTCATTCACCTGGTGGGCCACCCGGCCCCTGGCCCCTTGGTGCCCCCCTCCAGCTGGCTGTGAGTCCCTCTGTGCCTTCCGGGCCCTGGTTACCGGCCCCGCTGTGAGCTCCTGCCTCCGCTCTGATGCTTTGCTCCGCTGCTTGTTCCCTCCTTGATGTCCCGGGGTGCTGCTCTGCTGCCTGCTTCCCAGGGTACCGCTGCCCCTGCCTGCCCCTGAAACCAGTGCTCCCCTCTGTAGCTGTCATCTCTGGTGTCAATGTCTGGCTCGCCGAACCGCCCCCCTGCTCCCATGGGTGCTGCTGACCATCCTCAGACACCTGCACTCCCTCCCACGCCCCTGCCCCCCCGTGGGTGTCTGTGTGACCTTGGGGTTCTGGGGTCCCCGACTGCACCTCCTGGCTTCCGAATAGGAGGGGGGAGTTGTGCCAGTGGACCGGCTGAATGGCTCTATCTCTCCTGCCTGCCCTCCATGGCACCCTCACCAGCACTCGGGTTGCGTGTGTGCCTCCTGGACCATTCCCTGACCGTGTGGCCTCCCGCAGTGCCTGTGCCCCGACCTTCCGGCTTCCCCCCATTCCAGGACTGCCTGTGTTGCTGGGGGGGGGGAGGTTGCCCGTGTGGACTGTGCCATTGTTGGGGTTCTGCCTGCCATTGCCTGTGTCCTGCCCTGCCCCTGGGCCATTTCCCCCCCTCTTCCCTGTCCAGCGCCCCCCTCCTCCCCCCCTGTGTCCATTGTGCCATGTGTTGTCTGTTCCGCTGTGTTCCCCCTCTTCCCTTCCCTTCCTTTCCCATGCGGGTGTGTGTGAGCCTGGGCTTGTGTTTGTGTGGTGTGTTCCACTGTGCCCTCGTTGTCTCTGTGCGTGTTGTGTGCGGTACCTCGGCGACTCTTCTCCCTCTCCCCCCTCCCTTCCCATTTCCCTTGTGTGGGCATTCCCTTTTGTCCCTTCTGGCTTCGTTTGCCCTCAGCCAGCCCATTGAGTCTGGGTCCCACCCCTCCCCGGTGCCTTCTGGGTGCTTTGACCAGGGTCGGGAATCGGCGTCACGTCTGTTGCGTCGCCCCAGACCGTGGTCTGGAGGCCTGATTCCCTGCCGTGGTCCTGCTCCCGTCATGTCTGTTTGGGGCTTTTATTGACCTCAGGGGGTGGTTGCTCGGTTCACCACTGCTGGGAATCCACTGTGGTGAATCGGAGCCGCGTAACGTCTGAAATCACCCTAAGAGTGTTTACAAGGGTGATTGACAAAGCTGGATTTTGCAGCTTCGAAAATCACCCTTGTAAATGCACATAAAAGCTTCAGCCATGTGCATCTGGGCATTCCGATGTTATCAAAGACACACCTGATTTGCATGTACGTCCCCTCTCCTGACCTTCTAAGGACGCTTGCCCACAAGTGTGAATGAGCCCTGAGTGTCTACATCCTTCTCATACCAACTACTTCCAACAGTCTTCCTGGAAATACATTCTGAATCACTTTCACCCCACTTGAGCTTCTCCTACCCAGGACAACAATCTGTGCTATTGCACAAAAACTGCAGGACAAACCCGTCACAGTCCAATATCCATCAGGTACTAGTGCTTGGAACAGGGTCTTTGCAGACTGGCAATGAGATATGGAACGATTTAGGGTACAGAGTCAAGGCCAGTCGAGGTCAGTAGTGACAGGCACTGAAGAGTGGTCACATAGTGCTAATGACTGGAGCTGTGTCAAATCAGCAAAAAGATGTATACATATTCTTTCAGTTAGAAACTGCAATTTTATTTGGCTGATTTAATTTGTTTTTCGTAAACTTTCATGCAAGGTAAAGTGTGTGTTGGCATGAACATCCGAGAAAAGTGAAGGTACCATGTGTATTCCTGCAAGTATTTCTGTGGGCATATGGTATATTCTGTTGAGGATTCATAGTGCAAGTGTAAGATCTTTTGAGGTTTCTGAGTTGAAAGGTCATCCAATGAAGGAATATAAATTGTGACTTAGGGTGGCCAACTGCCTACAGGAAAAATAGGTTGGAATATGTTTGTAGATAAAATAGGCTGAATGGCTGAATATTGATTAAATTTGTCAAAAATGTGAATCGCACATTTGACAAATCAGTAGTTACGAATTGTTCACCCAGCTCCAGCTATGACTAAAAGAAATGAGGTGCAGTTCTGTTTGCGGATGTATGTCCAAACACAGGAAGGATTTTTACAAATGAATGGGAGGTGACTTCATGGCTGGAGCACAAGACTAAGAGGCCAGTCCACAGTCATTTAAGTCAACAGGAGCAGAGCCATTGAATTCAGTGAAGATCGTACCTTAAAGAGTCGTAGGTTCTGGGAACGGATTGTATTTGTGGCTCTGAGGACACTTTCCCACATTACAAAAAAGGCTGCATTGTTTTAATCTGGTTGTTTAAGATGCACATTAAAATTTGCCGTTTCCCAGTCCCACATTCTACTTTTCTCTGCATTTGAACTTAATGCACATTGTAAAATTGTGCATTAAAAGCATTCCCACATTCAGTTTGATGCACATATTTCTCTTGCTTTTATCAGCATTCTCAAAGTTACAGGAAGGAAACCAGAAATGACATTTCTCCTCTCCTTCTAAAGCTGTTTCTCCCAGCACTCCCGAGGTTCTTTCCCTGCCTCATTTGCCATGCCTGGAGCAGCATCAGCTCTCTCTGTGGACTTCTGTTATCCTGGAGGATGAACAGAGGATTCCTGTGCATACCTTTATGTGCTGCATTCCCACACTGAAAATATGTGCATTATGTGAATGTGGTTTCAATGCAGCATTCATACACTCAATCTATGTACATAATTTAAAAAGTCCTTATTCAAGACATTTTGAGGCACCCTGTAATGCACTTTTTAAGCATGCACATTGCAGAAAAAGCATGAGGATGAAGGCATTCCCAAGTAACAGAAATATTTGGATAAAATAATAATGCACATAAATCAATAATGTGGGAAAGCACCCTGAGTCTGGTTCAGTGTGTAGGGTCCTTCTGTAAAACAGGAGTGCTTCTTATGTGCTCTGAAGTTTCTTCTTTATTTGGGTAAGTTTGCAAAATTCTATACCAGAAATGGGCAAATAACATCTCAGGAGCCGTGTGTAGCTCTTGTGCATCTGTACTTTGGCTCTTGCCAGAAATGGCTGCCTGGGGGCATGAGCTCATGTGGCTCTCTCAGGAGCAAGAGACCTATCATTTCAGCTGGTGCAACTACCTGTGGGCAGGGGAACCATACTCTGGGCCACTATTGATGCTGAACCCACCAGACTGCTTGGAATCCAGAGGATGGCAGGGGATCGGATTTGGAGGAAACCATTTTGCCCTGCCCCCAGGAATAGAGAACGCGCTGGTCGATGTAATGCATTTTGTGGCTCTCAGCAATATTAAAATCGTGGTATGTTGCTTTTGGGCTTGGGAACTTTCACTTTGCCCACCCTTCTGTCAGAGGATCTCATCTCAAATGATTAGTCTTCTTATTGTTGGGTACTAAATTAATTTGTTTTTAGCAATTTCAGTGGAATAGCAGAGATACTGATTTGACTCGCCTACTAACCTTGCATTTTAAGATAGTCATTTCAATATTTGGACAGAAGTGTGATGGGTTGGCAAGGAAAGGTGAGAGAGTTTTGGGGCTGGTACTACCTAGACTGATTCTCCTATTTAGAGGCAGAGATGTATGGTGTTTTAAATGAGAACTATTCTAAATGGAACAGGGTTCAAAACTCAAATTAAATATGAATTCACCAGATGGCTTTGAGCACGCCACCAACTCTCAGCATCCATTCGCCATCTGTAAAATGGGAATAGTAATGACCAGCCACACAGGGTAGTTGTGAGGGTGAACAGGAATGATCAAGTGCTTTGAACACTGAAATCACTATATAAGTGATAAATAACAATAGTAAAAATGCACCAAAATCACTTTTAAAATGAGGAGTTCAAATCTTATCTTTCAGGATCCTCCATCTCAGGGCCCTGTGGGGGAAACTAGTGTCCCTCTCAGGGAGAAAGGGGGAACTTAGGACAGAACACACACACAGAGCCCCAAATCCACTGCAAAGACAATGGCTAGGGATAGTGAACCCAGGGCAACAGATAAAGTTGTCCCTCAGGATCTAGTATTGGCTAGGTTCTGGAGCAACAGCCATAGATCATCATAGGGATGTTACCTTTCTGTCCAGCAAGAGAGAGAATCCCCTTTGAGGTAGCAGAAACACAGAAGGTGAAAGGAAATTTTTGTGAAGGTATTTGACAGGCAGGGATAGGGAATTGGGGTTTTGGTGGGTGGTTGCGGTAGGGGCATGAGGGGGTGTTTGGAAGGTTTTTTGGTGGGGTTTGTGGTCAGGGTGGGGAGGGGAGATGGAAAAGGTTGGGGGTTTGTGTTATCATGTTTTATTTGTTTTGTAAGCCGCCCTGAGTCATCTGGGAATGGTGGGGTACAAATCCAAATTAATCAATCAATCAAATAAATAAACAAATAAGACACAGAGGGGACAGCACACAGGAGTAAAGGAATACCATCAAGAAGGGTCAAGAGTAACGAGCAGTACAATGGGACAGGTGGAGTAAGAGACAGAGAAAAAGAGAGAGAACAACATGTACACAGCAACAGTGAAAACCAGAGAGAAAAAGAAACCAGGTGAACTACAGGAGGTGGGAAAGCTGTACTGGGGAGCAAAACATTCAGCAAGATGTAGGGCTTTTTTACATAGACGGTGCAGCACTGCCGATGGGTGGAGATGGGGGGGGCGAGCACACCCAGTGAACACCTGGCAGCACCGAGCAGGGAGACTGGTACACAGAGAGTGCCGCGGGGGGTAGTGGGACAGAAAGGGGAGGGGCCGGCAAACACCCAGCGGCCAAACACCCACTCCGGGAAGCACCCAGCAAACACCCATGACAGTCACATGGACAGCCGAGACCGTGAATGACAGGGAAGCCCCACCCAGCACAGCAACGCACAACATGGCCGACTGAGGACAAACGAAGCCTCACAATGCAGCCCGCCCCCGAGCCGCCAGAACCCATGTGGGCGGGGCAGGAGGGAGTAGGGATGACAGCAGCTACAAAGTAGCAATCTCCTCCCAGCCCCGGCACAGAGACCAGACAGCCCGGCACCACAGAGTCCCCCCACACAGCCAAGCACACATAGCAGCCAACACAAGCACACATGGATGGGTCCATGGCCCATGGGGGGCAGCAGCCGCACTACCCAGGCAACCGCTCAGCACCCACCACAGGCGCCTGTACGAGGGTACAGGGCACAGGAAAGCATGGCATACACACCTGGGGAAGGAACACAACAAATTTTAATAAAACGGAACAGGGGACAACAGGGAGGGGCAGGGTCAACAGAAGGGGGGGAGTATCATCAATGGCAGCAGCAGGACTGGGGCAACCCCCGGTCAATAGGGCCAGCAACCCCGCACCCGGTGCCAGTGATCTTCCTGCACGTGGTCCAGCCTGTGCAGCCTCTCCAGGACATGCAGGATGAGGTCTGACACCTCCTCCTGCTCCTGAATCCACTCTGCAATCATCGCCTGCACTGGAAGGGACAGAGGGAGAGGGGAAGGCCATCAGAACCGGCCACGGGCCCTAAGGAACCGCACCCCCACAGAGACACACAGGGACAGGGCCCAGCAAACAAGCAGCACACTCACAAATTGCATTGTACAGCCGGCCAGTTGCTCGCAGGTCCCAGGGCGCCCGCTCCAGCTGCCAGACCATCCTTGCCAGCCACAGGACAGTCAGCAACATGACCACAGTAACTGCATGGAAGAGGGGACAGTGAGATGGGGAATGTGTGAACCAACAGGGCAGGGGAGGGCAGGGGGCACCAACAACACAGGAAACACACCCAACTCATGCCCAGTGGTCACCCTGTACAGCACCCCATACATGAAGGGGGACCAGAGGGGCACACCCCTGGGGCCCACAAACCCCCTACTCATGCTCAGCTGCCCAACGTGCCTGCTGCTGCCACCCATCCATCGGCACAAACGTATACGGAGTGCACCAACAGGGGGTGACAGCACAGGGGAGGGGCAGGGCTGGGGCCACAGCAACCGAGAGGGGAGCCCCGGGGGTTGCCCAGCTGGGCCCTCGCCTCCAATACTGCCACCAGCACACGGGCAGGAGTACGTGCTAAGTGGGTTAGCCCCCAGGGGTACACACAACACACAATTGGGTAGCACCACACAGCCCCAGTGACCATGTATACACCCCCAGCACACAACCACACATACAGGGGCAGGAAGTCTACCATGGGAGGGGCGCCCCAGTGGCACCGCTGGCACAGAAGCAAGATAGGACCGACCATCACAGAAATATACTTTATTAGTGATGGGGGAAAGGGGTCCCCCCACCAAAGAGTGGCAGGGGATGGGGTGCACACAGACTCATGGCTGGCCATGAGTAGCCAAACACCAGGGCACAGGTACACCCACAGAAGGAGGGCCAGGGCACAATGGAAACCCCTGCGGGATGGAGCTGTGAGCACACAGAGGAGGTGATGGGGTCAGGTGGCTGAGGTAGCTGGCAATAGGGATGTAGATGACAGCACAGCGGCTGTGAAGCAGCACGGGTGGGTGGGTAGGCAGTACACAGTCATGGCCATCAAGGTGGCAGGGAGCGGGTGGCAGGGAGGCACAGCTCAGGGACGGTCCAGTGGGTGCTCCCAGAATGGAGGCCCCTGTGCAAGATCCTCCCAGGCAAACAGACCCTTGCGGAACCCCCAGGAACACATATGAGCATCCACCAGGAAGCGGGGCAGGAGTTGATGGCCACAGCCCTCACAACTGGTAGGTTCCTCACCAATCTAAGGGCATCGAACTCTGCAGCGGTAAGGGTCATGGTCAGGAAGGGTCCACCAACATCGGGGGGCAGCAAGCCCAAGTCCCAAAGAAGGGCCCGCAAGTCCGAGGCCACTTGCGGGACGTTGCGGGCATGCAGGAGGGTGCCGGTGTAGTCAACAGAAACGGGGGGACCCCCAGACTGCAAGGCAAACCTGTACTCAGGTTGTGCCACCACCAGATGAATGGCCATGATCTCCTCAGCGGTCCACGGCACAACAACGGAGGGTGGGTGCCCCCACAGCGGTTGCTGCAGGAGGGTGAAGCAAAGCTCCAGGGCAGGCCCCAGCAAGTTGGGGCCCCAAAGTGATGTCACATCATCTACATGTACCATGACAGGAGCTGGAAGTCATCCGCCACTGACAGGGGGTCGCCCACCAACAGCTGCATGTTGGGGCTCTGCCATAGGGTCCCCAACAGCATGCCCGCACAGGGCGACCACACCTTCTCACCCCCATCCCCGCCGGAGGGCCCCGCACAACAACCTGCTATGACAGCAGCGAGGCCTGCTCCAGAGAAGCAACAGGAGTGAGATGGCAGGTGGCAGTGACTGGGATGAGCATGGGGATAGCTGCTCCCCACGCCCAAGAGCGATCTTGCATTCCTGAGATAGGACGGCCTGCTGGGGCTGGGACCCACACACCGGAATGATGAGATCCAGCACAGGTGATGACAGATGAGCGAGGCCATGGCTGGCTAGAGTGCTAGGCCAATCATCCAAGCTAGGCACCGTATCGCCACTGAGCACAGCTGCAGCATGCTAAGGCATCCCATGGCAGTAACAGAAGTTGAGCAGGTGCAGATGCAGCAGTACCCCAGGGTGCACAGGGCTGGCCCACAGGCAATGAGGTGGGGGCCAGCGCCCATGGACAAGCTGGGCCCCCCGCGGTCCCATCCCCTCTGGCGGGCAGGCAGCCGGTGCATGCTGGGGGATGATCCGCCGGGCCGGGGACCCGGTGACAGCGCTCAACACACCCCTGGCCAGCACCAATAATTGGGCAGCTAACACAGGACGACATGGTACATAAGCAACCTGATGCAGGTGGTCGGGCATGGCTTGTAGAGTGAGGTGGATGAGATTGAGCGGTGTACAGAGCAGAGGAACACATAGCAGGGAGGACACGGAGGTGGATCAGGTATACTGGGGGTGTAGGGGCCGGGAGCACAGGCCACGCAGTGGTGCGCTGAGAGGCCGGGGTACAGGCAGCTGCCGGCAGGTAAAGAAGGGGCCAGTCGCAGCTGTGCAGGCCGTGGTGGGTCAGTAGCATGCACTCAGAGGATCAGGGCCTACACTGTGGTACTGTCACTCGGTTGCTATCGGGGGTTCCCGGGAGCGGAGATCCATGGAACCATGCTGCCAGAGGACGAGCCTCCTCAGGCCACGCCCATGCTGTTTTGCATCCTGAGTGCTGGTTACATGCTGCTGCACATACTGTTCCAACAGATGGCCCAGCTCCTGCTGCCAGGCCGCAGCTACTTCCTCCAGGGGGAATGGCGTTGGAGGGCAGAGAACCTGCGGAGGGCAGCGATGGTGTGATGAGTGCAGCGGACTGATGCTCATCGCCATGCCATGTTGGGCACCATGGTGTCCCTGAACTCCTGGCTTGTCCTGGCCCAGTGGCCCCTTAACATGTACGGGCGCTGCGTGACCCTTCTGATGCTGCGATGGCACTGGATGCATTCCCGCACCAACGATTGGTGGGAGAACATGCTGGTCACCTGGACGGATGAGGAATGGATGGACCATTTCCGTATGAACCACTCCCTCCTGACCCGGTTAGGGGAGCTCCTGAACCCCCATCTATGGGGGTGAGAGACCAACATGCACTATCTGCTGCTGCCAGGGATGCGACTGGCCATGGTGGTGTGGTGGCTGGCCACCCCTGATTCATGCAGGAGTGTTGGGGAGCAGTTCGGGGTGGGGACAGTCACTGTGAACAGGGCACTTCATGTGTGCGACCTGATCGTGGAGCTCCTCCTCAAGTGGGTCATCCAGCTCCATGATCCCGAGGAAGTGATACGCGGCTTCGAGGAGCTGGGGTTCCCCCATTGCATTGGGGCGAATGACAGCACCCACATCCCTATCATAACTCCCCCACATGCAAAGATCAACTACATGAACAGGAAGCAGACCTTCTCCATCAATCTGCAGGCCATCATGAATCACAGGGGCCTCTTTATAGATGTGTACACAGGCCAGTCAGCGCGGAACCATGATGCGCGTATGCTGCGTGCGTCCCCGTTCTACACCCGCATGTTCGACGGGGAGATTGCCCCCAACCTGTACCGTGTGATAGAGGGTGTTCCCATGGCCCCTGTTGTGATAGGGGACTCTGTCTACCCACTCAGCCCGTGGCTCAAGAGGGCCTACCTGACCACTGCATGTTCAACGAGCACCTGTTGTCAGCACACAGCGTGGTGGAGTGGACCTTTGTCCAGCTGAAGATGCACTGGCGCCTCTTGATGAACAGGAACCAATTCAACCTAGACCACACCCACATCCTTGTCCTGGCAGCATGCATCCTGCACAACATATGTGAGACCGGAGGTGCTGCCCTGGACAAGCCACCACCTGTACAGAGGGCAGGCCCCGTGCCCCTGTACCAACATGCCCAGGGTGGGGAGTTCTCCTAGGAGAACAGGGATGCCCTCTGCTGCAGCATCGTTGCCCAGGCGGCAGACGATGGGTCTGTGCCCGACCCACACCCCAGCCCATAGACCTCTGCACCCCATCAATAAAGCTGGGTGGTGCCCTTAGTATTTAACCATGCCTCCATGCCTTGTGTGGGCAAGGGGAACAGGTCCAGTGGGTTGCCTGGGTGCGAGCACCCTCCCTTGCTGCGCACTGTCCTGCATGCCATCACTTGCTGGCTCACCTGTGCAGGGTAACTGTGCACTCGTTGGACACACCAGTGCTGGCTGTGGCCTTGGTGGGCAGCCCCATTGGCTGGCCCAGCGTTGTACCAGACCCTCACCCTGATGGTGCCCCCCTGTCAGCCCTCCCCGCCCACTAGTCCTGGAACAGAGGAAGTGATATGGAGGTACATGTGCAGCATTTTTATTTGAAGGGGAACTGTACAATGGGATCGGGGTCTCTATTTTGGGGGGCGCCCTTGCCCCCGCTTGGCTGCACCACCAGGCCTCGCAGCCTGGCAGGTCTTTGCTGCCACCAAGCTCTGCGATCGGCAACCGGATGAGCCAAGCTCCCTGTCATCTACTGGCTGCTCCACACTAGCCTCTGGTGCAGGACCCTATGAGGAACAACAAGTATGGGGTGAGCATTCCACATGTGCACTTGGCTCCTTCCCATGCCAGTGCCTGGACCATTGGGGTCCTGGGAGTGTCCTATGGCCCCCCTCATCCCCTCCTCACCCCCATGGGGTATCGCCCCCCACCCTCAGGGGGCAGGGGTGTAGCGGCCTCACCTGAGGTGGTGGGGTAATGGGCATGGGCAGTTGGTAGTCCTGGGGTGCCGGGTCGTTGGGTGGAGGCGTAGGTTCTTGGTGGAGAGGTTGCATTGCAGCTGGGGGGGTACAGGGAGGGGTGCAGCCTAGAAGGCAGCCCCACCAGTAATTCGTGTGGACCTATGTGGGGGAGGGAAACCCTATGGACCAGGACCAGGAAGGGATGTGCTGGGGGAACCAGGGTTGGCCGAAGTGCAGGGGAGGGGGCACCTGCACCAGTGGGTGGCCGCCATGGTGTATGTCAGTTGCCATCCCTCCTGGTGGCCACTATCACACTGGGGTTCCCACCACAGGGTCAACACCACCTCCCCCATGAGGTCCATGACCCTTGTGGCCTGACCCTCCAGCCTGGCACAAGTGCGCATTGCCTCCGCCCTGTCATGTCGCTGCTCACGGTGGAGGGTGGCAGCCTGGCACCTGCCCCAGAGGTGCTCGGTGCAGGGTCGGGTCATCATAGCTGCCAGGATCTCCTGGTCCCTTTCCCCTTCCCCTCTTAGGAACTCCCTGGTGAGTGTGAGCTCCTGGGAGTGCACTTTGGCTAACCTTCTAGCTTC
>QEPC01004719.1:683303-702156 GCA_003113815.1 Sphenodon punctatus
CTGTGGGGGACCACTGGGACCTAGGTCCCACCCCACCAGACTAGCTGTGTCGATCCACCGACTGTTCCCAGACCCTGATAGGTCTCTGTTGCTGCCCTCTTGGTCCCAGCACCTCCCGCTGTGGGGGCCTGACCAGAGCTCAGCATTGCCCCCCCACCTAACCCTCTAGGTAGGTAGGCACTTCACCTGGATAAGGAACTGGCTGGACTACGGGGACCGCTTCCTGCTGGATTCGTGCCATCTGGGCATGCTGGTGTATCAGTGCTTGTAGAGCCCTCTCCATATGCTCCATCCTCTGTCGCAGGTCCCCGTCATCCTGTTCTTGGGGTGCCACACTCTCCGGTCCTGGCCCTGGCTGCAAGAAAGAGGGAAGAGGCTCCCCAGCCCAGCGCAGGTCCAGCCCATGCGGCCTACCCCTGGTTGACTGGGGCCTGAGCGAGCTCATGGACCCCAGAATAGGCAAGACCCCCCTGGGGATCCACCAAAAAGGGTGCTGTGTGCCCTGGATCAGACCTGCTCCCCCCCATTGCCTCCACCACGCCCGCAGCCCCGGCAGCCGCCGATGGCATCTGCGGAGTTAAGGGAGGAACTGACCCAGCAGGGCCACTCTGGAGGGGCCTAGCGCCCCTACGAGCCTGTGCCCCCACACCCTCCCCGGCCTCCCAGGTGTAACAGACAGGGGGGTTAATGGGGCACCCCCCTCTTCACAGGGGTGCAGCACAGGTCCCCCATCTATGGGAATTCCCTCCCCAGAAGAGGTTGAAGGGTCAGGTGGGGGGGGGAAACCCCAGAGGGGTATCTCCTTCCCCCTCCCCAGTAAGCTGGGGAAGCAGGGTCTCACACCCTGCCATCCTGACTGAGAGGGCGATTTCCCCTCATCCCCCAGCAATACAGCCTCTGTGTGGAGGGGGGCAAGGGGCCAAACTCACCGGGTCCACCACCTGCACCTCACCAGGTTCACGTGCCCCCGTCCCTGGGGCACCACTGCAGCCAATCACCCTGGGCCCTGTGCACACATGATGCCTCCACTAAGTTCCTCTGGGTGGAGATGGGTGTTTGCTGGTGGGTGGGGAGCACTTCCCTGGGTGAAGATGGGTGGGGGCGTCCGTGTAAACGTCACTTTCAGTGGGTGTTGGTGAGTGTTTGCTCCTGGCAAAAACCCATCTCCACCCACACCCAGCTGGCAGTGGAATCCGTCTGTGTAAAAAGGGCCAAAGAGTGATTGGGCGATGTGGAACCCCCTTCCTCCAGATAATCATCTAGGTTCCTTTCTTCTGACCTTCAAAAAGCACTAGAGTCTTTTTATTCTCCAGGTGCTTTTAGAGAATTCATTGCTGGTTCTCATTAATGTAATAATGTCGCCCCCCTTCTCCTTTTAAAATGTTTTTAATGGATTTTAAGTTATTCTATTAATGTTGTAAAGCACTCTGACCACCATTCAGCAGAGGTGGGGATGAAGGGGAGAAGGGATAGGAAGTGGTGTAAAAATAAATGTATGTTTATTATTGTTGTTAAATGCACAAGAAATGGAATAAATATTGCTGGGAACTGAAGCTGCTAAGAGCTAATGAGTAGGAATTGAATGAACCTGAGTAGTGTGTGAAAATATTTCAGGAATATGAGAGAACTATGTTCAAGGCACTGTGAGTGACCTGGATTTACATTAATCTGAGATAATCCAGTATTATTCCTAAAGTTGAATGTAATGCTTGTCAAAGGTCTTGAATTGACTGACCGCCAGCATGGAACTCTCTTCTTATCCACAAAAGAGGCACAGCATGTGTTTGTGCAAAATGCCAGTTTACAGATAAGTCTAATGTAAAATAGAACTACTAATAAATTTAGTGACATAACATAAATTATTGCTGGCAGATGCCTCATACACAATACAACATCAATAACAAACTTCAAACATAAACAACTCAAGATCAGCATTTACACAAATCGTAAAATAGAACTAAATGTGTGCAGTCCTGCAGTATTTGTACTTCTGTCAGTTGCGGAGATCTGGTGTTGTATGACTTTGTCTCAAACAATTGTAGGAAGTGCAAATGTAATTTAGGGCATGTGATCCTGGTTCAGCCAATTGACTCTGTAAATTCTGATGAAATCTTCATATTTACAAAAAATTAATGATGCAAAAATAGAAACAATATACAAATGTCAGTAGATTGGTTTAAGGTAAAGAAAGAGAAAAGCAGGGGGATAAAGAGTGACAATGAGCACGCACAAGAAGTAATGATGGAATATACAGCAATAAATTGCTACGCTGGTTATTGCGATTATCTCTTAGCAATGTATCGGACACATGGTGAAGAAAATGACATGCCATTCCTTTGCAGCACTGAAAGGAAAACTTAGTAAGAGGAAAAACCTAAAAACACAGTCTTGGGTTTTAAAATATCACCTATTCTCCATGCTGTATAGGTTTCGTAGAGCAATCCTCCCAGAAAGATCTTTTGGGTCAATGAAGTCCTTAATCTGGAAAATGTCAAGAAACATTCTACAAGATGAGTAGGAAGGAGAGTTTGGGTTATAATTGTGCTGTCCTGATGATAATATAAATACAGAACCAGGAAACTATCTATGCTTATGAGGTTTGTGTGGTTGGCCTTTTATTTATCCGCATACCTTAGTCCTGCAAAAACCAGATGTGCACTGTTTTCTACTCCACCCACTCAGTAGAGGTGGATGCTATTCAATTTAACTGGAGTGGCAACAATTTGCTGCTTAAATTATTTTTACTTTGGTGATTTAATGTGGCCATTTTTATCAAATTGTATGTGTAATTGTATAACTTTATTACTACTGAGAGTGACTGGTGGCAGTTTAATTTCTACAACCTGGTTTACCGGTTCTTTTAGTGGTGCTGGTTTTGTGATTCTCATAGAAGGGAGTTTTTTTGTTTTGTAAACGGTCCCTTTCCTCTCAGCATGGCACTTTAGGTATATCTTCCTGAAATTTTTAGCAGGNGCCCATCTGCAGCTGTGAGGGAGGGAGGGATGGGTGTGTGCCCATGGTGGGTGGAGGTGTGTGTGCGGCGTGCGCCCATTCCCACGGGCACACACCCATCTCCACCTACCTCCACCCATCTCCATGCATGGTGCAACCGGCATTGGTGCCTGTTTATTGGTGCCTGAATGGCCCTTTCGTGAGCATGCTCAGTTGCCTTTTTTACTATCAAAGTTACTAGTCAGGAAGAGGCCATGCATGGGCATGGGAACCCTCTGCAAGGTAAGTAATGCACCCATCCCGCCCTTGACCTCCCCGTGGATACTCGTGAGTATTCTCTGAGGGTCTGAGGAGCAGCCTGAACACTTGGGACCGCACCTCAGACCCTCGGAAATACTCTCGACTTTTTTATTTTCCTGCTCAGCGTGGTCACTGTGTTGATCCCAAATGACAGAGACAAAGTGGTTCAAGTGATATCTTTGGACCAACTGGTGTTGGACAGGACTGAATAGAACTATCCACTCTGACTCATTCCATGCCATAGACCTGCTCTACGCTTGCTCAGTTTATATATTTTTACTGGCTATGCAACATGCCTGAGGAAGGGCCCTGTGTGGGCTGAAAGCTTGTTTATTTCCACCAACAGCAGTTGGTCCAATAAAAGATATCATTTGAACCACTTTGTCTCTCTATTGTTCAGTGAAGAGGTGGTTATTTACTTGCTGCTAGTAAAACTCCTTCAGCCTTGTTTGGATGAGTCTGTGCCTTTATATTAATCACAGTTTGTTGGGTGACCTTCCATTCATAAGCACGAGTCAGCAAAACAAACAAACAAACCCAACCCTTCACACCCGTCTAATGAACAGCAATCTGATCGGAGAAGATAATATGAAAAACTTGAGATGTCAAAATGTATTTGACATCTTTGTTCGTAAACAAACACAGGGCAGTTACATTTCTTGTGACACTGAGTTATGGAACAGCATGTTCTTTTGCTTGCACACTCTCTCTGTTCCCACTTGCTCCCCCCCCCCATCCATTGTATCTGACAGGCCGATTCCAGAGGCCAATGACAACACCAATGTCTCTTTCAAGCTGAATGCATTTGTTATGCATTTGAGAGGGTTGCCTTCCTGCCCTTGGGTATCGAGTCACGCAATGTGAAAAAACGCAAGAGTTCATGGACTGCTGAGTGCTTAGACACTGCACTTTCCTAAGTGAAGGCAACGAGTGAGCAAGTGCAGCAATTAGAAATTTAAGAAAACATTTCTCCATTGGGGATGCTTGTTTATTTTATTGACCTCAGAGCTGTTAGCTAAAAGTAAAAGAGGCAGCAAAATAGAGAGTCTGGCAGAAAGGAGGTTGGAAAAGAAAGGGAGAGAGAGCAAGGCAGGTACAGATCACTATTCAGAAGCAAAAATGACCCCTCCACCTCCCTCCCCTTTCAATTCATTGGTCCATGAAAACAAGAAGCTGTGCTTTGTACTCTACATTTTAGGCCTACATTTTCTAAAATGGTACAATAAAACACCAGTAGAATGACAGCAACAATTCATAGTGGTACTTATCCATGGTTTGCCGTCATGCCTTTATTCAGGGAAAAAAAGCCTTTTTTGTTTCTAATAAATGGCTTTCTGTATGCAGTTAGTGACTGAAATGCAACTTGATTTGAAGTGGAATGTGATAGTCACTTTGCACCAGCATTACTTTATAGCTCCACTTTTAGGAGTGTCTCCAAATGAAACCTCAGGGCTTTTCAATGAGCAGAGTGTAACCCCTTACAGAAAGTAGTGTTTTGACTTGCAAAATATATCATGGACACAAGCAGTCAAGATCCTATTTTTATATTTCATGAACATTTCTTAATCTCCAGTAGAAAAGTGTTCATTGGTACTTTCAGGCACCTGACCTCAAGGAGGTAGCCCCCAGTCTGTTTCAAACAAGGTCACCCCCACCCCACCCATGTGATGGTTCATTTACAGGGATATTTATATCCCAATAAAAGACTATTTGGTAGATGTTCAAAGGCAAAATGACACTTGGGCCTTAATTGAAAGCCAAGGGAACTGAAGTGTCACTTTTGCTTGCCAATTACCACCGAGTTTCTAGCCTCCCATTTTTAGGGATGGTAACTGAGAAGACCATGGAGGTACAGCTTCAGAAGCATCTGGACTCCAATAATATCTTGGGGAAATTCCAGTTTGGGTTCCAGCCAGTGGCGGCTGGTGGGTTTCAAGGCTGGTGGGGTGCAGGGCAGGGCCAGAAGTAGGCGGGGCCTGGACAATGGTAGGCGGGGCCTGGACAACAGTAGGCGATGCCAACAGTGCACATGCAAACATAGAGCGAGCAAAGCAAACCATCTTAAGCCAACAATATTATGTAAAGTCTTTAGCACACCACAAAAACATCAGCATGGAGTTCCACTTGTCCCCAAAACATGCTACACAGTTTTGTTGCAATGTAAAAGGCATCTGCTACAACCAGAGAGGGGACATTCATGCAAAGACTATCTATTAATGAACCAACATGTGGCATGGTGGCCTTCTTGCAGCAGAAAAGCCTTGAAACCCACACTACAGAGGGGTCATTTTAAGTTCAGCGAACATCCCAGAAAAGATTAGTAACCTTTCCATCCATCCCCCTCCAACCCCCCCCCCCCCAAAAAAAACCCCAGAAAGCAGACAATTAGGGTGACAGGGTCTCACACACGTTGAAAAACTAAAACAGCAAGTGCCAAGAAAATATTTTAAAGCATAGGAGGCGAGGCAACACAGCCCTTCGAACTGGGCTCACAAAATTAGTAATTACTCCTGCCTGTAATGCATGGGGGTGGGGAGGGAGAGAAGAGGACAAAAGAAAGCACAAGCAAACAAACAATGCACAGGAGATCAGGGCAGGGGATTTGTTTATTCAAAACTTACTAGGTTTCTGAAAGGATGAGACCTCCTGATCACTCTAGTCTGACTCTGATAACGACCTTCTGTTGTTCTTTCCTCCAGACAAGGAGGCCAGGGACTCCAAACAAGTCCCCAGCATATCCCCTCTTGTAAAAGAAAAAGAGAGGGGGGAAAGCTTTCTCTTCCCCCTCCCATCCAGTGAACCTAAGGAGGAAGGAGCAAGGAAGAGTGAGCTATTTCCATCCCTCCTCCCACTCCGGTAGAGGAGGTGCCAGGGGGAGAAAAAGGAGCTATGGGGTGGCCAGAGCGTTTAGAAAAGGTGCCCTGACACGCCCCCTAGGCCTTACTAATTGGCTGGATTTCTCCATAGGAACCCAGCCAAGGATCACATGGCACCTCCCCCACTCCCTCCCCAATCCCCCAGAAAGCAACACTTTTCTGGGCCGATGCCCAGCACATGCTTCCTGAGGGTTTGGGAAGATCCTGTAAGACCCTGCCTCCCTTTGCCGATGCACCGAAGGAGACAGGACATAGTGCTGAGTTTAAACGGTCGCACTCTTTATTTGACAGATTACAATCAAAATTAGGTGGGGGTAAATCACCTAGTGCGATGCGACTCCAGTTCTTAACTTAACCTTGAAACAGTAACCACAACATTAACCAGGGGTCGCTTTGATGTACCCTCGATTGCCACCTCACCGACGATCACACGTCTCCCCCTCGAGCAGCCCCGACCATCCGTGAGGGGGTCCACTCCTTCAAATGCGAGTAAGGAGAAAGATGCCTGCTGACGGGGGACCATACCTGTCCCTACCGCCGTCGCATGACACCCCTCCCAGGGAGACTGCCCTGCCGCTTGCCATCCCCTGCTTTCCGGCAGGTGGGCCTCCCCATCTCTTAAGGAGATGACTCTTAATTATGACCCCTCTAACTACTCTAACTTAGAGTACTGGACCCCTGCAAGAGTGCAACAATGATAGATGAGCACAACAACACCCCCAGTAACTAAGGGGTAACGATTAGCCAAATGACTAATCAGAAGGCGAAAAACGAAAAACCCTTGTTCAGGCCTGATTGGGTTAACCGCAGAAATTCCTTCTTGGCCCCGAAATGGCAGCCGGTGATCACCCACAGTGCAAGGGGAGGGCGGGGTGGGTGCCGTTCAGTTGCAGCTCCTGGACTCAACTGAGGCCAGAGCTGCGGCTTCTCTGCTCATGGTTCTCGCCCAATGGGCGGGGCCCATGTGCCTACTTTTGACCAATGAGAGCGCAGCCTAGGCCACCTAACAACCCAGGCTGTGCTCCCAACTCCCAGCACGCCGCCGGTTTCCTGCCCTGAGGCCCGACTTTGGTCTCTCGCGGTGGGAAAACTTTAACCCCCACCGTCCTACCCCTTCTCTAGGCGGGCATGGCAAGGGGCCCCATGCCCCCCACCCCCGTGGGGGGAGGGGGCGGAGGCAATTGCCGATGCACCGAAGGAGACAGGACACAGTGATTTGTTTAAACGGCTGCACTCTTTATTTAACAGATTACAATCAAAATTAGGTGGGGGTGAATCGCCTAGCGAGATGCGGGTCCAGTACTTAACTTAACCTTGAAACAGTAACCCCAACGTTAACCAGGGGTGGCTTTGATGTACCCTTGATTGCCACCCCACCGACAATCACACGTCTCCCCCTCGAGCGGCCCTGACCATCCGTGAGGGGGTCCACTCCTTCAAATGCGAGTAAGGAGAAAGACGCCTGCTGATGGGGGACCATACTTGTCCCTACCGCCATCGCATGACACCCTTCCCAGGGAGGCTGCCCCACCGCTTGCCATCCCCTGCTTTCTGGCAGGTGGGCCTCCCCATCTCTTAAGGAGATGACTCTTAATTATGACCCTCTAACTACTCTAACTTATTATACTGGACCCCTGCCACTAAGGGGTCGCCGGCGTTACCCGGATGAACCCGACCCCCACCTATCTCTAGAACTTCTCTAATGCATGAACTAGACCCCTTTTAGGGCTCTCAGGTACAGATCGTTCCCTTAGGGGACAGATGCACCCCATCCTGCCTATACAAGGCTGGTCTTCTGTGCATCAGGACATGGGTGTCTACATGCCCACCCCCCAGGCCAGTGAGTCACTTTACTACATCCCTGTTGACCATCCTCCTGGTCCTATCGATCTTCCATGGGTGTACCCCAGCATCCCAAGACATCTGTTCGACCAGGTCAGTCCAGAGGAGAAAAACATCAGGGAAAAGTTTCTTATTTATTTATTTATAAATAAATAAATAAATAAATAAATAAATAAAAGTTTCTTAATCTTCCACAGGTCAGACTTGATTCTCTTGATCAATTCAATGCCTTTCCAAAGAGGGATGTTATTCTCACCTAGGTGTATTACTAGGATATCAGGTGGAGGGCCCTGTAAGGTGGCGTGAACCGACGGCAAAAACTGGTGCCACCTCATCCCACCATGGCCCATCCACTGGATCTGGGCCTGTGTTGACAATCCCAGTTGGGTTCCCTATCCGGTCTGCCCTGCAGCTTTGCCCGCCCAACGCACCAGGCTGTGGCCGATAATCCAAACCCGGCTCCATGGCAGTGGGAAAACACCTGTGGAGATAAGAAAAACAGTTAGGGTCGCTTGGCGGGGGGGGCGAGGGGGCACTCCGGACATAAGTGCAAAAGGCCCCCGACCTCCAATGCCCCACTTCCCTGATCCCATTCTCCGCGACAAAACTTGCGGCCCCTATGCAAAAGGACTGCATGCCATACGCTGCCGGGCAACCCCAGGTAGGCCAGCGCAGCCCTCATGACCGCCGCAAATTGGTACCTGATCACCTGCTGCCCCTTAGTGTGTTTAAACAGGGCACCTGGAGCCACCCCCTGCACCGCAAGATACACATCCATAGACCTAACCAGGAACATCTCTTCTGTTGCCGTGCAGTTCAGCCTGACCTCCTGCCCTCCCCCTCTCTGGTCCGTCTTGGATCGATAAATGTTCAATGCCAGTGACGTTGGGCTGATCCAGATGTCACTAAATTGGAGTGTCCTACCTGAAGTGTCCCTGGCTGAATCTGCTACCAGTTCGCTCATGCGAAATGTTCGAAAGAAGGCTAACTTGAATAAACAGTAACACTTCAAAACCATCGAAACAGATATGGGATAGCCCCCACACATATCCAGCAGTACTCGTAAAGTGACTGGGACCCACTGGTCAGGGGTCCTACCCCCTTCCCTATGCCAACTCTCAAGCAAGTGCTTGGCGAAAAAAACCCAGTCAGGGGGTGGGTGGCCCGCAAGGCTACTTGTGAAAGCCAGGGCAGACACTTTCCCCGAGATGGTCCCTGGGGCTGCTCCCTGACACCTCAGGAACATGGCGAATTGTAGCATGTGGTGCTCCGGGATCAGAAACCCTTGGGACCAACCCTGTTCTCTCCAATAATTCTGAAACTCCCTGAAGGCCCTGCCATAGGCCATCCTGGTATGGGGCACAAGGGATCCTAAAACAGTGGTGTGCAGTTCTACAACCCAAGGCTCTACACCAGCGGTGGCAGTGGATCTGGGTTCACCCGGGCCCGAGGTGCAAGCAGACAGAAATGCTCCATCTGGAAGCGAAAAAGGGCATCGGCTACACTGTTGTTAAGTCCTGGCACATGCCTGGCATGGAACAAGATGTTAAGTTCCAAACAGGTAAGCACGAAAAACCTCACCAATCTCATGACCATTGGAGACCTGGAGGACTGGGTGTTAATTATGTGGACAAAAGCTTGGTTGTCATACCAGAAGAGAATTGATCGGTTCGCCAGCTGGTCAGGCCACAGGCATACAGCCACCACAATCAGGAAAAGTTCCAAAAAGGTGAGGTCCTTTGTAATCCCTTGCTCTATCCAGTCCCGTGGCCAGTGGGCCGCTGCCCATCGATCCCTAAAAATTAACCCCAAACCAGCCCACCAGCAGCATCAGAGTGCACCTGGAGCTCAGCTTCCAGCAGGAGCTGGTCCCTCCAAAAGCTGGTGCCATTAAAGCTGTCCAGAAAAGTGACCCAGGTCTGGAGATCTTCTTTCATCTTCTTGGTGACTCTAATGTGGTGGTGGTGGTGGGCAGGTTGCCAGCTAGCTTTGCATAAAGGTGGGACAAGAAGGCCCGTCCTGGTGCTACCACCTGGCAAGCGAAGTTGAGACTCCCCACAACCGATTGGAGATGCCGAACGATAACCTTGCCGGCCCCCAAACATTCTCTGATCTTCTCCCAGAGAGACCTCAATTTGTGACTGGGAAGGTGGGAAACAGCCTCCTCGGTATCCAACTCAATACCGAGCTAGGTTAACCACGTGGAGGGGCCCTCCATTTTCTCAGAGGCCAAGGGGATACCCAGTTCCTCCGCTACCCTATGGAAGGTCTGCATCAAGTCTGCGCACTCCCCCATTTCAGCCTGGTCGATTAATAGGAAATCATCTAGATATTTTGTGATTCCCCTTTTTCCAGACCGTTGCTTGACAATCCAGTCTACCAGGGTGCTGAAACGCTCAAAAGTGGAGCAGGAGATTAAACACCCCATTGGCATGGCCTTGTCGTAGTAATACCCTCCCTCGAAGTGAAAATGAAGCAAAGGGAAACTGTTGGGGTGTACAGGGAGCAAGCAAAAAGCATACTTGATGTCGCACTTCCCGAGTATGGCACCGGGCCCAAATGACCTCACTAGGGCTACTGCCCAGTCAAACAATGCATACCACACTGAGGAAAGCTTCTTAGGGATAGCGTCATTGACTGAGTCCCCCCGGGGGTATGACAGATGATGAATTAGTCGAAATTCCCATGGGGTCTTTTTTGGTACCACACCCAGAGGGGATATGATCATGTTGGGGAATGGTGGGGCCAGAAATGGGCCGACCACCCTTCCCTCATCCCTTTCTTTCCAGATCTTTGCGCCGACTACGTCCTCCATCCCAGCTACTGACTTCAAATTTGGGCAGATCTGGTGTTGGTGAACTTCAGCAGCTGGGATTCTAAAACCTTCCTGAAAGCCCGTCAGTATGTATTCAACTTCCCCTTGGTTGGGGTGCCAGTGGAGGGCTTGGGCTAACTCTGCCACCTTAACTGGTGTTGGGGCTCTTGCCAGCTGGGGCCGTGTTGTTCCCCCGCGGAGACACCCTTACCAGCCCCCCTGGGAACGATTTCCTTTTGGTGCCAAGTTTTCCCCTCAGGCATGCGGAGGAAGTATGGTGACCCGAACAGCTAGAGCAGGCATGGTGGAACTTACAGGTCACTCGGGAGCATCTCCCGAAACGGCCAAATTCCCAACACAGGCCCACAGCGGGGGCTGCCCCTTTCTTCCCTTCTTCACGAAAGGACTCAGTGGCAGACGAAGCCCCCCCTTTTGCCAGAAAGTGCCCGCTATCTGATCTGGGGACGTTACCCGCCCCACACATACAGTTAAGCCAGAGGTCGTGTGCATGTAAATCTCACCTAAGGCCCGGAGTATATGCCACACTATGGCGGAAAGCCTCATCATATCAGAGCCATGCATCCGCCGGCCCCACCTCGTAAGCACGCCGGACGATGTTGGCGTATTTCAGCAGATCTGCGGCCCGGGTAGGGTAGGCCTGGATCATGACTCCCATATAGATGGAAAAGGCAGCGGTCCAGTTCGACCAGTTTTGATCCGCCTTGGGACGCTTAAAGAACTCCTTTTCCTTTTTGTCCTCCTACTCAGCAGGATCCAATATCAGATCACTAAACAGTAGGGCAAAAAGGTCAATGTATTCGCTGCACCATATCCGCTCCTTTGTGGCAGGGAGCAAATGGCCCCCTATTGGGTCAGAGACTGCAGAGTAACTCATGCCCTTGGGGGAGGGGGGCGGTGGCACTGCGTGGATCGCATCATGGGGAGGACCAAACCCTGCACACCCAGCATAGGTGGACATAGGGCAGCTGCAGGGGCCCGCACCCACAGGGCCTGTCCTGCGAGTGAAGCAGATCTGGCCATGCTGACTGGACAGGGGGCACCCCCTGGCTGATCCACCTGCCCCCCCGTCCCAAGAGAAGGGGGCTGTGGGGGACCACTGGGACCTAGGTCCCACCCCACCAGACTAGCTGTGTCGATCCACCGACTGTTCCCAGACCCTGATAGGTCTCTGTTGCTGCCCTCTCGGTCCCAGCACCTCCCGCTGTGGGGGCCTGTCCAGAGCTCAGCATTGCCCCCCCACCTAACCCTCTAGGTAGGTAGGCACTTCACCTGGATAAGGAACTGGCTGGACTACGGGGACCGCTTCCTGCTGGATTCGTGCCATCTGGGCATGCTGGTGTATCAGTGCTTGTAGAGCCCTCTCCATATGCTCCATCCTCTGTCGCAGGTCCCCGTCATCCTGTTCTTGGGGTGCCACACTCTCCGGTCCTGGCCCTGGCTGCAAGAAAGAGGGAAGAGGCTCCCCAGCCCAGCGCAGGTCCAGCCCATGCGGCCTACCCCTGGTTGACTGGGGCCTGAGCGAGCTCATGGACCCCAGAATAGGCAAGAGCCCCCTGGGGATCCACCAAAAAGGGTGCTGTGTGCCCTGGATCAGACCTGCTCCCCCCCATTGCCTCCACCACGCCCGCAGCCCCGGCAGCCGCCGATGGCATCTGTGGAGTTAAGGGAGGAACTGACCCAGCAGGGCCACTCTGGAGGGGCCTAGCGCCCCTACGAGCCTGTGCCCCCACACCCTCCCCGGCCTCCCAGGTGTAACAGACAGGGGGGTTAATGGGGCACCCCCCTCTTCACAGGGGTGCAGCACAGGTCCCCCATCTATGGGAATTCCCTCCCCAGAAGAGGTTGAAGGGTCAGGTGGGGGGGGGAAACCCCAGAGGGGTATCTCCTTCCCCCTCCCCAGTAAGCTGGGGAAGCAGGGTCTCACACCCTGCCATCCTGACTGAGAGGGCGATTTCCCCTCATCCCCCAGCAATACAGCCTCTGTGTGGAGGGGGGCAAGGGGCCAAACTCACCGGGTCCACCACCT
Organism: Sphenodon punctatus; assembly: GCA_003113815.1. Taxonomy (NCBI): domain Eukaryota; kingdom Metazoa; phylum Chordata; class Lepidosauria; order Sphenodontia; family Sphenodontidae; genus Sphenodon; species Sphenodon punctatus. Next base: position 696,136 of record QEPC01004719.1, read on the forward strand.
GCACCTCACCAGGTTCACGTGCCCCCGTCCCTGGGGCACCACTGCAGCCAATCACCCTGGGCCCTGTGCACACATGATGCCTCCACTAAGTTCCTCTGGGTGGAGATGGGTGTTTGCTGGTGGGTGGGGAGCACTTCCCTGGGTGAAGATGGGTGGGGGCGTCCGTGTAAACGTCACTTTCAGTGGGTGTTGGTGAGTGTTTGCTCCTGGCAAAAACCCATCTCCACCCACACCCAGCTGGCAGTGGAATCCGTCTGTGTAAAAAGGGCCAAAGAGTGATTGGGCGATGTGGAACCCCCTTCCTCCAGATAATCATCTAGGTTCCTTTCTTCTGACCTTCAAAAAGCACTAGAGTCTTTTTATTCTCCAGGTGCTTTTAGAGAATTCATTGCTGGTTCTCATTAATGTAATAATGTCGCCCCCCTTCTCCTTTTAAAATGTTTTTAATGGATTTTAAGTTATTCTATTAATGTTGTAAAGCACTCTGACCACCATTCAGCAGAGGTGGGGATGAAGGGGAGAAGGGATAGGAAGTGGTGTAAAAATAAATGTATGTTTATTATTGTTGTTAAATGCACAAGAAATGGAATAAATATTGCTGGGAACTGAAGCTGCTAAGAGCTAATGAGTAGGAATTGAATGAACCTGAGTAGTGTGTGAAAATATTTCAGGAATATGAGAGAACTATGTTCAAGGCACTGTGAGTGACCTGGATTTACATTAATCTGAGATAATCCAGTATTATTCCTAAAGTTGAATGTAATGCTTGTCAAAGGTCTTGAATTGACTGACCGCCAGCATGGAACTCTCTTCTTATCCACAAAAGAGGCACAGCATGGGTTTGTGCAAAATGCCAGTTTACAGATAAGGCTAATGTAAAATAGAACTACTAATAAATTTAGTGACATAACATAAATTATTGCTGGCAGATGCCTCATACACAATACAACATCAATAACAAACTTCAAACATAAACGACTCAAGATCAGCATTTACACAAATCGTAAAATAGAACTAAATGTGTGCAGTCCTGCAGTATTTGTACTTCTGTCAGTTGCGGAGATCTGGTGTTGTATGACTTTGTCTCAAACAATTGTAGGAAGTGCAAATGTAATTTAGGGCATGTGATCCTGGTTCAGCCAATTGACTCTAAATTCTGATGAAATATTCATATTTACAAAAAATTAATGATGCAAAAATAGAAACAATATACAAATGTCAGTAGATTGGTTTAAGGTAAAGAAAGAGAAAAGCAGGGGGATAAAGAGTGACAATGAGCACGCACAAGAAGTAATGATGGAATATACAGCAATAAATTGCTACGCTGGTTATTGCGATTATCTCTTAGCAATGTATCGGACACATGGTGAAGAAAATGACATGCCATTCCTTTGCAGCACTGAAAGGAAAACTTAGTAAGAGGAAAAACCTAAAAACACAGTCTTGGGTTTTAAAATATCACCTATTCTCCATGCTGTATAGGTTTCGTAGAGCAATCCTCCCAGAAAGATCTTTTGGGTCAATGAAGTCCTTAATCTGGAAAATGTCAAGAAACATTCTACAAGATGAGTAGGAAGGAGAGTTTGGGTTATAATTGTGCTGTCCTGATGATAATATAAATACAGAACCAGGAAACTATCTATGCTTATGAGGTTTGTGTGGTTGGCCTTTTATTTATCCGCATACCTTAGTCCTGCAAAAACCAGATGTGCACTGTTTTCTACTCCACCCACTCAGTAGAGGTGGATGCTATTCAATTTAACTGGAGTGGCAACAATTTGCTGCTTAAATTATTTTTACTTTGGTGATTTAATGTGGCCATTTTTATCAAATTGTATGTGTAATTGTATAACTTTATTACTACTGAGAGTGACTGGTGGCAGTTTAATTTCTACAACCTGGTTTACCGGTTCTTTTAGTGGTGCTGGTTTTGTGATTCTCATAGAAGGGAGTTTTTTTGTTTTGTAAACGGTCCCTTTCCTCTCAGCATGGCACTTTAGGTATATCTTCCTGAAATTTTTAGCAGGGAAAGAAGAGTGGCAGTCAACTATTTTTGTTAGGTGTATTATAATATGAACTTACTATATAAAAGGTTAATACCTAGCAATTTTTGTCAGATATTTGTTATTAAACGATCTAAAAAGATAAAAACAGTCTTAAAAACAGCAACTAAAACCTGTGTTTTTTATTGAGAGGGATTACTGGTTGGAAATAGTTTTGATGATGACTATTTTTGTTTATTCATTTCACCTCTGCAGTTTAGATTTGAAATGTTTCATCCTTTGGAGAATTTTTTTTTTGTGGACTACTGAGTGTCTGCTTACATATACAAACCTACTATCACAATTGTCTCTCTTTTAATCAGTTTGCCTGATGGCAATCAAAACCACCAGGACTAAATGGTGACCATAAAAGGCATTTTTCATATTTAGATACCAGTGGCAAAATATTGCCCCCTTAAAGAGATTTTGCGGTTAACTAACCTCAGTGTTCAGGATACGTTCTATGGTAAATGTGATGGAATGCTTCAAATCCTGAGATAACTAGAAATGGCCACACTCCTGAAAACTCTTACATCGGATTAGTCCCATGACTTCAATTGGACAACTATTCCAGAGTTTCAGGACTACCAGCACTGAAAGTCAATAAGCTGTAGGCTTCTAAATCACTTGGATGCTTTTGACAATTTTGCCTGTTATCTGTTTTCCTTAGTTAAAGTTGCAATTTTTAAAATCCACAGTAGCGTATGTAGCACCAACTGTCTTATCAGACAATGACTCTCTGGAAACCCAATTCAGTCACCTCTGTCTTTCATCTACCTAATTGTACAGATGTGCTGAAGTAACTAAAATAAATAAGGGTAATCAGTGAACCACGGGATTTGGAAGATGAAGTGGATGCTTACCTGCTTGCTTTGCCATCTGCTTTGTTTTGGATCAAATACCTGTGTATCGAATCCAAAAAAGCAGCGAGTGTTTCTTTTATTACCCAAACTGACTGGCTCCTATCCAACCTGATCCTTATTATTTCATTACAACTGTTCATATTTACCAACTTGGCAATTAAAAGTCCATGGGAATCTTAAGACTTTTCTTGTGAGTTACTGCTCCTTTGGACAGGGGCGGGGAGGAGCGGGGGAGAGAGGAAGGAGGGCAATGTTGCAAAACATTGGGCTATTAAAGAGGTCCTTCTTGTTTTATTGGGAAGGAGTATACTTTTTCTATTGTAAGGAAGCTGAGAGGGCTGACTGCTGCTTGTAATTATTACAAATTATGTTACCATTGTAGCAGCAATACTGAAAAAAAGATTTTTTTCTGTTGCAAATAACGTTGCTGTATTGAAATTATGAGTTGCCAGTGTTCAGCTTTATAGTGATAATTTAAATTGGCTGTACGCCATCAACCACAGGGAAAAACACCTGGCAAGCTGCTTGGTTCCAGCCAACTCTTGTTAACCTTTCAGCCTTCACAATAACTATCAGCAGGCACCAAGTCAGTGCCACTAATAAACTGGCATTAAAACCTCTGCCAGCTAATAACATTTTATTGCTTTTCAGTGTCAAATAAAAGGAAATGTTCTGTTTAATTAGAGTCAAAGAAATTCTCAAATGCCACGTTGCCCTAGAATAGGAGATTTGAAAAATAGTAATAATACTAATGAAATACATTTATAGTTAGTCGCTTTGAAAATATATGTATTGTGAAAAAATAAAATTCCATATTTTAATAAAAGGCCTTGACTATGTTTACTTTATTTTGGGCCAGGGAGGGAGATTGCCAGAAACTCAGAGATCCCTGCAAGTATAGATGCCTGGTAAACAGCTACAGATCACCAAGCTGCTATACATTTCTCTTTGGAGTCTTCACTGTTCCTACTCAGAGAGATGACAGGAATGGGAAAGGAATGTCCTTTTTAAAATCTGTGGCTGGCATAGATTCTGCATCATTTCCTGTTGGCTGGAGGACCATAGTATTAGTATTTAGATTCTTACCACTTTCTTCAGATTAGACTACTGCTGCAACTGAGTTTAACTGGAGAAGAAGGGCAATTCGTTCAACACTCGGCAACCAGCCTTCTAAGGAAGAAAGGTCACTGTGGGCACACAACTCTGGTTTTGTGGTCACACCCTTTCTTCAAGTTTTTGCCCAGAATATACAGTACCCTGACTGGATTAGAAGCTGGTTGTCTCAGTCTTTCTCACCATCTGTAACCCACCGAGATAGTTGAATTACATAGGGATAAAACAGCTACAGGAGACCAAGAAGAGCTGGAGATTTTGTAAGGGCGGGACCTTTGACTCTTTGTTGGAGGAGATAATATTAAGTCTACATGAGACTTCTTCCTTAAATCCTACCTCTCTAATAATGAGACTGTGGTGAGCATCTAGTGGAGGTGATGAAAGGGACGAGAGTAAAGACAAATAGGTAGATGCTATCTTGTAGGAAGAAGAGGGCTGAGAAAGACCAGGGTGAAAAGCAGAGTAACAGGTGCTGAGCTTGGAGGGAGGTGGTGCCAAAAGGTTATTTCAAGGCCCAGGTCTACTCAAGGCAAGAGGAAGGACTGTCTGTTTGTAGCCCTTGTGAGAGGTGGTCTTTGTTTTCAGCTGCATAGGTACTGACAATGATTCCAAAACATAACATAATGACAAATCCAGCTTAGATTTTTCCTTAGTCATCTTACTCATTGAAGAAGTCCTCAGGGTATCATGATGCAAGGGGAACACTGCCTTGAACCCATGTCCTCTGGGTTCATGGGCAGAAGTGGGATCCACATTGCCATAAGACTACAGTGGTGAAACAGTGGTATAACAACCCAATGGCCTCCTTCCAGGCTCCTGATTGCTCATTGGCAACCAGCACCCTGATTGTACCTCTCGTTTTCAACTGACCCAGGTCCTGCTGTCTCGTTACTCTCCCAATGTTTGGAGGACGTGGTGGATTGGATGCGGTAGGGCAGACTGAAGCTCAATCCCGATAAAATGGAGGTGATGGTGGTGGGAAGGGCAGGGGAGGTGCTGGCCGCCCTAATAGTGGGGGTTCACCCGCCTGTTGCTCTTCAGGTTCGGAGTCTGGGGGTGGTTTCGGATTTGGGCCTCCGTCTGGATTGGCAGGTGGAGGCGGTGGCTAAAGTCGTCTTTCGCCAGCTGTATCTGGTACGGGGGCTTCAACCTTACCTCTCTGGGCCAGATCTGGTCTCTCTTGTCCAAGCCTTCATCACCTCGAGGCTAGACTACTGCAACGCGGTTTATGTGGGGCTTTCTTTGTTTCTGGTTCGGAGGCTGCAGCTAGTGCAGAATGCAGCAGCCCGTCTCCTGACGGGGATGGGATGGCGTGAGCTCTGCACTCTGCACTGGCTGCCTATAGCGTACCGAGCCAGATTCAAGGTGTTAGTATTGATTTACAAAGCCCTGCACCGTCTGGGCCCCTCATATCTCGGGAACCGCCTCACCCTCCGTGCCTCACAGCGATCCCTTTGGTCCACCGGGGGCACCTTTCTGGAGGTCCCACGTGTAAGATGCGGGGCCACAATGGAGAGGACATTCTCGGTGGCCGGGCCGCAGTTGTGGAACTCCCTCCTGGAGGAGGCTCACCTGGCCCTGGGCCTGTTGGCCTTTTTACATATTTGTAAGACTTGGCTGTTCACCCAGGCCTTTGGAGGGGAGGGTGGTGGGGGTGGGTTAATTTCTGTGGGGGTATGTTTTAAATTTGTTTTAATTAAGATGTTTTAGACATTTTATGTTAAAAATTATTTTATATTATGTTGGAAGCCGCCCCGAGATGCCATAGGCATGGGGTGTGTGGGGGTGGCATATAAATATAAATAAATAAATAAAATTTAGCCAGGGACTCCTATATAGTTTCCTGAGTCACATGAAACCCCTATACTGCCTTTCGCCAGCTTTATCTGGTACGTAGGCTGCGTCCGTATGTCTCTGGCCCGGACCTGGCCTCCCTCATCCATGCCTTCGTCACCTCGCGGCTCGACTACTGTAACGCGCTCTACGTGGGGCTTCCCTTGTTC